>QEPC01008313.1:2936636-2961283 GCA_003113815.1 Sphenodon punctatus
CCCCCCCCCCCCCCCCCCAACAACAACTACTACACCAAAAAACAACCCAGGAGTTTTCGGTGACTTTCAGTTATATAAAACCGAAAAGAAAAAAAAAAAGTGGGGAAATTTCAACAAAATTCCTCCTTGATAGACAGACTTCAGAGGAGACATTTTCTGCTATATTTTCTCAGGTCAGGAAAATTGCTATACTTCATCGCAAACCAAAAATTATTCACAAAACTTTGAGCAGCTCTAATTAGCTATAGTTCCAAACTCTCCTAGAGCTCTGGTATGCACAGAGCTGGTGTTCAGATCAGGGGCCACCTCTAATTGCCTCTTTCATGCATTGATCCTAGTGTTGTGCAGAAAGAGCGGAGGAGGGCAACATCTGCTTGGGTTTCCCTCCACAGTGCACAGCTCATGTTTTAAAACACTGGGAGTGTAATGGGAGGATGAGGAAGCAGAGTGACTGTCCACCCCACTTACACGACTCGGCTCCGTACTCCCATAGATGCTGCATATCTAACAGAGTGCCTGCAGACTCCTTCAGGTAGGCAGACGAGCACTGCAGTTCATGGCAAAGGGGGTGATCCTGAAGTGGTTTGGCAGCAGGCTGGTGCTAGCCCCTTGCACAGATGAGAATCCTGTTCACTTCAATGGGTGTTTTTAGACAGACAGCTTCCCCACCTCACTCCCAGACAGACCGTCCTTTTTAAAGACACCCCACCCTGGGCTGTCCTGGAGCACCACAAGGGACCACCCAAACCCAGAACACTGACCAGGATGGAGCAGCGGTCTGCCTACTTAGTGGACACCGGACAGGCCACTGCAGCTCTGCTTCAGGCTGGGGATTGCCCTGTCAATGCCATAGAGCTGTGGATGGCAGCCTGGAGCAGTGGCTGATCTGCCTACAGCTCTATGGTGTGTGTGTGGGTGCTGTGCAGGTAGACTGCAGACCACAACAGTGCTTGGTTTGTATAAACTTGGCACTGTTGTGGCTGCATGTAGGGGGTGCGAGACTGGCCATGCCAAGGGCAGGTCTGGGGGTGGTCCATCTAAAGACACCCATTAACTTGTGTCCGGGTCTGAAGGACTAGCACTAGCACCAACCAGTTTCAGGGGGGAGCTGAGAGACACCAATAGCTTTTTCACCCACCTGGTGCATTTGAACGTAAGCAGTGCCAGACTGGGTCAGACCAATGGTCCATCTAGCCCAGCATCCTGTTTCCGACAATGACCAATCATAGTGGTTTGAGAGAAGCATCCAACAGGTCACAATGGGGGATCCATTCCCTGTTGTTTCCCCCCAGTTCCCATCATGTTCCCTGATCCTGTCTTCATTTTTCATTTTATCAGCAATCGAGAAGTAAGCAGGGGAGTAACAGCAGTCCAAACTAGGGCTGAAACTCGGTACTCAGTTTTTTCAGAATTCACAGAGGATCATGGTGCTCGATTCCAAATTTTCACGTTCCGAGGTTCCGACGACCAAGGCTGAAACTTGGAAAGTTCGGAACCCTCAATCGAATGATGGATGCACACGTGACCGGAGTGACCCAGACCTGATCCTAGCTTCTCTGAGCTAGGAAACAAAAATTAGTGCCATATTGGGTAGGCAGGAGTGTAATGGGAGGGGACAGATGAGTGATGGACAAGCACAGGACCATTTTTGATTGGCTGTCGGGGCCAAAATAAAAGTGGCCATTTTCCATTCTTTTTGATGAATTTGACTTTGTTCTACACTGCTGATTTGTAAGTATTTTAGACTGGGTGTGTGTGCGCCTGTCTTGTCCTGTCCTGTCCATAGAAGCAATGCTGGGGATTACTTAGCCACCATGCTTTTAAAATATATATATATATATATATTTGAAAGCGAGTGCTGCTTGCACTGCTTAGCACAATAGAGCCCAGAGAGGGATCACTTGTGTCATAGCTTTTTTTGGCGCTGTACTTTGGTTGTGGGTTCAACTTTGCCAAGATGTGCCCAGCTGGGGCACAGGGGGATACTATCTGGTTAATTTATGGTGTGTGGAGAGTGGGGCTTGCCTTGCATGGGGGTGGGACATAGAGCAATGGAGACTTTGGTGGGGGGGGATGCATGTCTGGTTTTGTGTAGCTATTATGCCTGCTGGCTGGTGGCATGCATGGGGCCCCATGGTCCCCATAACTTGTTGAAACTTGATTGATTGATACTATGTTTTGGTGAGGTACCCCAGTGTAACTCACCCACCCACCACAGAGCTTGCAAGCCTTGCATGTATAATCATGGGGCATGCTTGGGGGCAGGCGGGGGGAGGGGGTGGCAAACTTGCTGATCTCATTATTTTAAATGTTGGTGTTTTGTGTTTGTGCTGCCTTCTCTCTCTCTTCTGCCTGCTGGCAGGGCAGGGAGTGGGACCATGTGCTCTTTCTATGGGGCACCCCAGTGCCACCCAGCTGCCTTGCACCATACTGTTGTGGGGGAAGGGGAGGCAGGGAGGGATGGATGCAGTGTTGTGCAGCCTGACTGGATAAGCAATTAAACAGCCACATGTGGCACCACATGCTGGTTCGGGCGTCGAGTGTTTCCGAGTTCTGCAATTCCAAGGATGTTTGAGGTCCAGAGTTCTGAGGTCTGATTTCCGAGTCCTCAGAAAAAGTTCCGAGTGATGACCAAGGACTCAGTCCCGGTACTTTGGAAATCCCTGCGAGTATTTGGATGACCTATTCAGTACAGTCCTAATCCAAATGGTGAGAAGGGCAGCTCTGTTTCCATGCCTTCCCCTGCCCTGCTTTCTGATCCTTGTCTCCTCACTGGTATTACTCCCTCCTGTCAGTATTTGAATTTGCTGCCCGCTAGGGACAATGGTGGCAGCTATACAAAATCCCCTGCTGCTGGGAAGCTGAAATGCCAGCAGGGAGCAGAAGCATGGAAGGGGCAGCCTCCTAAACCCAAATGACGTGGGGGCCACAGAGGGCTAAAGTTACAAGAGGACCTACCCTTGTGACCCTAACTTGAGAAGATGTGTGCCAGTCCTGGTCTTTCTGTGTGGTCTTGGGCAAGTCACCATCTCTCAGCCACATGTCTCTGTCTGTAAAAGGCCTGGCCAGCTTGTAGGTGTAATGCAGGTCCCATGCGTGCACCCTGACGCTGCTTAACCTGTGCCAGGGAGCCCTGTTCGCAGTGTTGCCCCAGTGCCACCAATGGGGGAAAATATATTGAATACGAGTTCCTGTCCTTAGATCTAGGGGCAAGGCAAGGAGGGAGGACACTAGGTGTGGAACTCAAGGCGGATTTATCGGTATTATATCGTTTTTTTAAACATTGCTGATTTTTTGGTTCTTTAACATTGTGGCCATTGTTAAATGGCATCGATGTTAAAAATCCGACAGAAACCGGCAATGTTAAAAAATCAATATACCGATATCGACAATTATCTGTGTGATCGGATTAATCCGATACTGATAGTCCCACTCCTAGAGGACACAATGAAGTAAAAGCTGGGCATTGAGGACAATAGCACCACCGTGTCCAAATGGTAGTTGATGGTGCCAAGGGATTCTACCAGAGCGTAGTCCCCATTGTGCTCCTTCCTGGGCTTACACAAACGTGGAGACCATCCCTGTTGCAAAGAGCTTACTGCCTAAATAGACCAAACAGGCAACAGATGGAAGTTGTAACAGGGATAGGCAGGGTGAAGTGACTTGCCAAGGGTCTCACTGAGACCCTTGGCAAGTAACAAGGGGCAAGTCACACTGTCTCACACACACTCGGGTCAGTGGAAGAACCAGGAGCTGAATGGGAACTGAGGGAGACACTTGCCCAAGGCTACCTGGGAGTTGAAGAATGGAGTTTATTGGCTGATGGGGCAGGGTATGGTGGCCAGATATGCAAATGTTAGCGGACACTTATGAGAAATACAGCTTGCAGGGCTGCATTGGTTTCAATGCAGCCCTGCAACCTGTATTTCTCATAAGTGTCCTACATATCTGGCTACCCTAGGACAGGGTTTCTCCCTCTTTGGCTGTCATAATAATAATAGTTTATTTGATGTGGCCGTAGGCCATTGCCGAAACAATACTAAAACATACAAAAAAAGAAAACACACACACACAAATCACAGAGTATGCAGAGCAAAGTTTTTCCATGTAATCAAAAGGAGATAACAATGCCTTGATCCCTAGGCTCATACAAGCATTGGTAACTTCGATTCCAGGAAAAGGAGCCTCAGGTTAAAAGCAGACATCAGACATTTAGAAACAGCTTGAGTTATTTCAGGGGAAGTATCATTTAAAGCACTCTCCAACAAACAGAGAACTGTTCTACTTGGATAGCTTTCCAGGAAAGAAGAAAGAAATTCCCTGCATGGATGGTCATAAAGATGACAATCAAATAGAATATGTTGAGTAGACTCCGTGGTTAAGTTATCTTAAAGACAGAGACGATTCCCGTAGGCTAAATCAGAGAAGTGTCCCTCCTTGTGGGTAAGGCATTTATATGGGCACACAAAAACAAATGCTTCTCTCTAAACGTAAGAGATGTTGTCAAGTATTTAGCCATTTCCCCTTGCTCTGGCACCCCTAATACATCTAGTTATATACATCTTTGGGAGGCACTTCTATGCCTTAATCTTGACAGATGGGTACTATATTCAGGGACAACCCTGAGGGTCTGGCTCCCTGTCACTGGGCAGTTATCGCAGGTAGTTCAAACCTATAGGGGGTGCGGCAGGGGTGCCTTTTGGCACCCACTTTGTTTAACATATATGTCCATCCACTGATTGTTAACCACAGAGACCCGGTCAATTTCATCCACCCTCTATTTGTGAGACAAAGGTCTATATGTTGATGTACACAGATGATAGTGTCTTGCTTTCCCTTTTGAGATGTGGTTTGGCTAGGGCTATGGACGAATTTGCAGCTAAATGCTCGGTTAGACGATTGGTAATCAATTATGGTAAAATGAAAGTATTGGTGGTTGGAAGACACTACATAAAATATAATTGGTTAATGAAGGGCCATAAAGTGGAACAAGCCCGATCCTATAAATATTTGGGGCTTAAGCTCTCTGATACCTTGTCCTGGAATTTGCATGCTGCAACTACTAAGTCCGTAGCCTCTATTGAGGCTTCTGCTATTGCCCGTTTTTTTATTTTCAAGGGCAGAAGTCAATAAAAGTGGCACGGACTGTCTTGGAGGCTAAGGTCATTGCATGTATTCTCTATGGGGTCTCAATTTGGGGCTATGATTCGCAGTTAGCAATCAGATTCCAACCTATAATCTCCCAGTTTTGGAGGAGAATTCTTAAAACCACTCCTAACCTACATATATCGATTATTTTGCTCGAGTTAAGAAGACCTTCCTTGGACATGCTAATAGCATTGCGTGTTTTGTCATTCGGGGCCAAAATTAGGGATTCCTTGGACCTTGCCCTAGTGGTGTTGGCATGGATTGAGAAAGTTTCTGATGAGGTAGGTGGTTGAGATTCCTGGTGGTCAGCTGTACAATTGCACCTGGCTAGCTTGGGTTTCTCTGAACCTTTTTTACAAGATTTAACTAGCGTCCAAGTTATCAGGCTTTGCAAGCAGAGAGCTAGGAACATTGATTGGCAAAACTTAAGAGCACAAGCCACTGGGGTGGCTACCGCACCTTTATGTAAGTACTAGATCCCTCCACCGGAAGGCGCTGCTTATTTGTATTCCCTCTTGGATCCTCAGTTTAGATATGCTTTTAGCACACTAAGGTTTCAATCCGCTAAGACCTCGGTGGTATATGGGAGATACTGTCAAATCCCATTTTTGGAACGCATTTGTCCCTGGGGCGAAGGGGTAGAGGATCTGGACCATTACCTGTTGGTTTGCCTGTTATATGAGAATGGTTGGAACTATCTGAGCCAGATGACAAAGTGTAATCCTCACCTTTCTATTGTACAGCAATTAAGCTATCTTTTGGGTGAGACCAATGCTCGTAGAACTAAAATGGTGGCAATATATGCATATAGGTGTGCAATCATTCGTAGTAAGTTAGTATGCGACCAAGTTGAGATCTGTTCTGTACAGAACAATATTACATGCACTAGTTGAATGTTCGGGCCTTCTGGCCTGAACTGTATATACAGTATATACTGTCTCACAATGTTCTTTTTGTATTATGCTGGTTATTTGTTCTGTCTATTTTTTGTGTATGTTGAAGTTGAAGAAGTTTTTATTTGCTTGATGGAGCATTTGTTTTATACTTGTCTGTTATGTTGTAAAGGCTATGCGGCCTCAATATTAAAGAGATTTGATTTGATCTAGTCATATGTGGGGAGATTTTTGCTCTAGCTAGGTCCTCCTGCCTTTGGATGTCTCCTATTCTTAAAGGAATCTCAGACCTAGCCACTCTTATATTTTTATTAGCAAAATAAGCACACGAAAACCCCAACCCTCAACAAATGGTTTTCAATGGCTTTCATCCATTGATTTCTGTAAGTATCTTCCAACAAACTTAATGAGCCCCATATCGTTATCTGTTTATCCCAAGTCAAAACTTAAAGGTGAACTCCCAAGCTGCTGTTGACCAACTCTTCAATCCTAATTCTAACCCGATAACAGCCATAGGGGTACTGGATGGAACTCTCAACAGGGTTTGCAGAAAACCAGACTAATACATTCATATTCAGAGCAATGAAGGGAGCCCAAAGCTCCGTCCCATATAAAAAACTGGCCTTGACCTTACAGTTAAAAACCTTAACAGCAAAATCAATTCTCTTCCTGCCTAAACCTCAAAATGGCTTGAGTAACTCCTTTAGACGCCGCAAGTATTTTCTGATAGTGATATTTCCATTTGCATGGAAGTGAATTCCTAGATACTTAAAGGACTTTAACTGTTGAAAGTTTTGGCCGTCTATTGACCAGTTCTAAGTCTTACAGCTGTTAGAAAAGACTACAATTTTTGATTTGTCAAAATTAATAACCAATTTGTTGTTAATACAATAACTAGAAAAGGCTTTTAACTGCCTAACTAAATCTATTTGGGTTTGGGAAACCACAGCAAGGTCATCGGCATAGAATAGGCCACCCAACGCTCTGGAGGACAGTTTTGGGGGGGAAGTTTTGGTTGGGCCAAGACAGGGATTACATCATTTATAAATAAATTGAATAATGCTGGTGCCAAAACACAACCCTGTCTGACTACTTGATCCACACCCATACTGTTTGTGCTATGCCCCTCATTATCTATTTTTACCACCTGAGAAGAATCAGCATAGAGTCTCCAAATAAGCAAAAGTAACCTCTTTTCTATCAATGATCTTTCTAGTTTATCCCACAAAAGTGTCCTATTTAGCGAGTCTAAAGCAGCCTTTAAGTCCAAGAAGGCTACAAAAACTTTACCATTTGTTGTTCAATTAAATGGAACAGTATTAAGCATTGCTCAACAGTTGTTCTTCCTTTCTGAAAGCCGGCTTGTTCCGGATAGAGTATTCTACTTTGGTCCATCCACTTTGGTCCATCCACAGCATTAGCCTATTTAATAGTAATTTGGCATAGATCTTACTTATGACACTTAAAAGGCTAATTTGCCTATAGTCTGCTGAATTTGAACGTGAATGTGAACCTTTCTTACCTTAGGGACCGCCCCTCATACCTTAGGGATCTTCACGCCCCAGAGCGGCTCCTGCGGTCTGCCGGGGGTGCCTTCCTGGAGGTCCCCCGTGTTAAGCGGGGGGCCACAATGGAGAGGGCATTCTCGGTGGTGGGACCGCGGCTGTGGAACTCCCTTCCGGAGAAAGCTCGCCTGGCCCCTAGCCTTTTAACATTTCGGCGAAACTGTAAGACCTGGCTGTTTGCCCAGGCCTTTGGGAGGGAGGGTGGGGAGGGAGGTTTTTAGTCCCCTACCCATTTGTTTTTGTCTAGCCCTGTTTTAATATTTAATATTTTATTGTTTTTAGATGGTTTTTATTGTATTTTATTGTTTTTATGTTGGAAGCTGCCCCGAGCTGCGTTGCAGGAGGGGCAGGGTATAAATTTATTAAATAAATAAATAAATAAATAAATTGGAATTACTATGGCTTTTCCCCATCCCACTGGTATTGCCCCTGTGTTGTTTATAACTGAAAATAGGGCAGTTAATACAGGGACCCACCAATCCATATGAGCTTTTATGAATTTAATTTGCACCAGGTCTGGTCCTGGAGCTTCTTTGTTTTTGAAGGTCCCTATAAGTGTAACTACCTCTAATTCATTTACATTTGGCCAGACCAGTAAGTTTTCCATTTCAGTTATTGTAAGCGAAGATTGTCCCGCCAGGTTTGGACCCGCATACGTAGAACTGAAGAATTATTCCCAAGAATAGGGAGGGACCGGGAGAAGCTAGTGTCACTGCACTTTCCATATGGGACAATTAATCAATCGCCAGAATTTCTTAACCTCTTTAGACTCGCTGGCTTCCAGAAGAATCAGCCACCTTTTCTCTGTATAGAGATGCTTCTTTGTTCTGATAAAGGCCTTATACTCCTTTTTAAGTGTAAAATATTGTGTTGACAGGTCTGAGAAAGAACCCAAATAGATACACCCGATAAATAAACAGCTTTTACTTTTTTCTGGGCTTTTCTACTGTCTTGATCAAACCATGGCTGGTTTTTGCTCTTATTTTTCCCAAGCTTGGGACCAGACCGCGATATATCATTTATATGCTGGTAAATATGAGAGCTAATACTGTTATAGGCATCAAGCACCAACTGATCCAACTCCCTCCCTACAATTGTCTCCTTAATGATGGTACAAAATTCCTCTTAATAAAGAATTTAGTGAACCAGCAAGCTGCTGGTTCCATTTAACCGGACAATGCCGGCCCACGGGAACTTAATTTTTAGAGGTCACCATGGAGGGTGACTGACTCCTAGGGAGAGCAAGCAGCAAGGACAATGGCAAATGATCAGTCACTAAGCAAGAATCTACTACAAAGTCTTTTACAAAGGTCAGAGCATTTGATGATACAACCACATGGTCCACTACCCGTGATCCTTGTGGCTCTAAAGGTGTATTCACCTGATCCATCACTGAATCCAGAGCCATTTATGGCATGTAGGTGTAATCCTGCAATCAGATTAGCAAATCTGATGCCAGAAGAGTTAATTTTCTTATCCTTGGATATCCTAGGATTTAACGTATCTGAGGGGGCAAAGGCAGACAACTCACAGTGCAAGGCTAGAGCAGGGGCAGCTGGTGGGTTTTGATGTTGGAGGGGCACTGGGGCAGTAAGGCCGGCGGGCCTAGGGGTGGAGCCAGGGGGACGGTAGGCCAGTGGCATGGCATAACCCAGCAGCAAGGAGTTCCCAGGGTTAACATTGGATGGAAGAAAACAGTCTACGTGCACATCAAGCCTAAAATAAATAACTTATAAACCCAAAACACAGGGACCCATCCCTGTAAAGCACCCCAGTCACAGCCTGAGTCCAATTTTACCACGCACATCCCATTTCCAGCATTTTGAACACAACTGAAATCGCATGACTTGCAGTGTGACATCTCAGGATTTCCAAACCTCCATTTTACCACACGCAATCCCCCCTGCACTAACCTACTAGCCCCCCCTCCCCTCCCCAAGAAACCAGAAGTCCTGGTTCCCAGCCCTTTTACTCACCACAGGCCAGCTCTGTTCTCTCCGCTCCCTTGTCGGTCGTCCTCGCCTCCTCCTCGGCATCCCGTCCCCGGACTTGAAGCAGCATGCACGGGAGCAGCAGGAGTCAAACCTCCTGCTGCTTCTGCACATGCTGCTTGAGGCCTGGGCCTGGGAGCAAGGGACTTGGAGGGGTGGAGTCTGGGAGCTGCGCATGTGGCAGTTCCCAGTCCCTCCCCATACCCGGGCACCTGTGGGCGCCCAGGTATGGACTGTCCCCCTGCCCGGCCTCTGCAATGAAATAGTGCCCCCTTCTGAAGGTTGCTACTTCAAACAATGTTCTTCTTTGAGTTGGCTCCGCACATGAGCCCAGGCTTGGGCCGGTGCGATTTCCTCCCCCACCCCCCTCCGACGGGGCCTCGGGTGACTCCTGGGGGTGAGGGGTGGCATTGCCCCTGAATCTCTAGGGGGTGCCCCTGGGCTAGAGATTCATCATCCGGACCCGACCTTGCATTAAATTCCCCCATCAGAATAAATAGAGCCTTTGGATGCTTAATCAAAAGGTCCTTAATCAAACTTTCCAAACTGGCCCAGATCTTGATGTCAAAGGAGCCAGCATTACAGGGTGGGACGTATACAGTTAATACAATAATCAAGTGAACACCATACCGTAGTACCAGCCCAAGGGCAAAGGGAGGGAGATTTATTTCTAGTAATAGTAGAACCTAGACTTAATAGAGTTAACCTCCCAACTTTCAGAGATCAAACACCCCAGACCACCGCACGGAAGCCCCCTAGAACGTGTGGAAATAGCCGGGACGCAGGAAGATCTATAATGCTCCAGCTCCAAGGTGTCCTTGGTCCATGTCTCCTGAACTAAAATAACTTGAAACTTTTTGATATGAGAGAGAAAATCCATATTCCCCCTGATGAGCCTGCCACCCGGAGGAGTTCCAAGAACAAACAGAAAGAGATAAGGATCATGGCATTGTAAAGCTCATACATCAACCAGCAGATCAGCCTCCGTAGGCAAAGAGAAATCCTGTACAATGGGGTTGGTTGGTGTGCCCACCTTATTCTTCATTAGAGGTTTGGCCATTGGATCCTTATTTGCCCCTTGGTTTATTAATGGTTTGGGCAACCTGACTTCCTTTGCAGGAGATAAAAGAGAAATAGGCAGAGAAGGAACTGCTACATCCATCATATTTGTTTCCATGGGCTGGGAGGTTGTAAAGGAATCTAAATCCATTGCCAGGTTTAAAAGCCTGGTATTTATTTATTGGGGCAGCACTCCCAGTCCTTGGACAGTTCCTATTTGCTCTGCTAAAATCAGTGCTTACTCTGGGGATGGAGAGGTGAGGCAGGGGACTCTGCCCCTGCGTATCTCTGTTAATATTGTTAGACATCCGAGGTTGCTGGAAAGAGCTAACCTATACCTCTCCCAGTTGAACACCCCAAGAGAAGAATAAATCCATCTGCGAAAGAAGCCTTGCTGCAATCCTAGGCGAGCGAAAATAAACAACTATCTGTTGAAGTCTGGGTGCAGCTGGTAAAATTTGGTAGGAACCAATTTGCCAAACAAACACAGGCTGCTGGGTTATATCAGTTAAATGGCATTGAATATCTAGCTTACATCTTCATTGCAGAAATGAACCATTTGTCAAGGGTGAGCTCTTAAAGGAAACAGCTTTCACACTGAGCGTTAATCGCCCATTTTGTGAAAAGTTATTTTTCCTAGCTAGGTCTTGCTCCATAGGGATCAAAAAAAGAAGCTCCCTGAGCTTTTATTTGAAATCTTGTTTTCAGCTATGGTCTGCGAAGTAGTCAATGTGCTATCAGCCTCATTTGTCATAGGGACCTTGGCTCATTTTTGTACTTGATTGCCAGTTTTGTCTGCTCTGTGATCAGAGATAAGGTCAGTAAAAGTATCCAGTTGGGTCTTCTGAGACTGCAACAAGGTCTAGTTGCGTGATCAACTTCTTAATAAGATCCCCAATCAAAAAAACATTGGGTCCCTAGCAGCTCTAAGGGCGCAAGTTTGGTTCCATCAGCAAAGCTGGAACCGTTGCCGCTTGAGAGCTCTTCCCCACTTGTAAATAACAGGTCCAATGAACTGTCTGTTTTTCCTTTTTTTCCCCTTGGGATGTCTCACCTGGGGGAGGGGAAAGTGCCAGTAATGAAGTAGACATTCCTTCCCCTCCCCTATCCCCTTCTGCTTTGAGGCTACAAAGACGTCCAATTTTAGTTATTTGGACTGGGATAAATCAGCCGCAGTAACAACTCCTTGTCGCCTTCTCTTCCTGGACATCTTAGAGCCCCAAAGGCCTAATATTACAAAATCAAACTTGCCTTCCAGTGCCCAAGTGCTCGACCGTCGCCTAAGGCCGTGTGCACAAGGGCGCGCCCCTGTGCGTGCAGCCCTTAGGCACGCTGCCCGCAGTGCCGCCTTGGTCAAGCACTGTTTTAAAGGGCCTACCCCAGAAGTCCATTCTTGCCCACAGCACCGTGCACGGCTCCTGTCCGTGCACCGCCCAGCTGCAGGAAAATAGAAAAAAAAAGAACTCAACCCCCCCAGTGCCGGTCTCAGGAACCTGACTCTGCTCCCTGAGCCCAAATGCGCTATCTAGTCATCAGTGGGGGATCCCTCTGTTCTGTCACGGTGCTGCCTTGGTCAAGCAGTGTTTTTGGCTGTTTTAAATGTTTGAAATGTTGGGGGGTATGCACCAGGCCTACACCAAGGATTTATCTCATGGGCTGTGCTACTTTTCTAGGCTGCTGTCTTTATCAACTGAAACAGACTCTGATCATGGCATACTGAGGTATTTATTCCATCTCAGGTTGCCATTTTAGTGCCCCTTCATTTTAGTGCTCACCCAGGCTGAAACCAATTCAGCCCTGCACCATGTATTTTCCATAAGCCTCCTCTTTTAAAGGGGAGGTGTGACCACCCTAGTTAAACCCCTGAAAAGGACAAATGTTGTTTTTGCATCCTAGGATATTAAAGTGACTCGGCACGAATACAGATACGCATGACCACTTGCAGCACCAATTTGATCTCGGGTTGCTTCCAGAATTTGGGCTTTTCTAAACTTGAGCTGGAAGGAATGGTGTGAGGTAAGGCCATAGTGGCAAAAGCCCAAGGAAGGAATCCCTCCTCCCATCCCTCCCCAGCACTGCTAACCCACAGGGAGACAGCGCACCTCTTCACTTACTGAACAGCTGGTGCGCGGATAATTTCTCTCGCACGTTGAGGCTGTTGCTCAGAGATGACTGCAGTTTCTATGAATCCTCCTCCGCCTCTTGTTCCAAGTCACCACCCAGGCAGGCGGTGTGGGTGTTTGAGCCTCAGCCTGATCAGAGATGACCTACCACATCTGTCTCACCGCAGTGGGCTCTCTTGGTTTTGTCAGGGAAACTTACTCACTGCTTCCAGCCTGTCAAATTGACAGACCAAAAAATATAGTCCAGGCAGCCTAATGATGAGGACTCTAAGTTAATCTTGTGTTCCAGTCACCCCAACCTACCAGCATCTCTCTCAAGTATTTCATATAGCGTGGGACATCCTGTATTCAATAGAAATTTTGACAGCTGCTTCAAAATCCCAATTTTGGTGATGAGAGAGAATTAATGAGT
The DNA here is from genome assembly GCA_003113815.1 of Sphenodon punctatus. Taxonomy (NCBI): domain Eukaryota; kingdom Metazoa; phylum Chordata; class Lepidosauria; order Sphenodontia; family Sphenodontidae; genus Sphenodon; species Sphenodon punctatus. Next base: position 2,949,828 of record QEPC01008313.1, read on the forward strand.
AAGAGAGACTCTCTGCTATAGCCTTGGGAATAAGCCTCAAGGAAAGACATAAGGGGTGTGAGATTTTTATTTTAACACTCAGCAACTAGGAGATACTCCCTCATTTTAAAAAAATAAGTTAACAGTTATTAGATACAAGGGTAGAGGACAGACAAGAACCTAGGGCCTGTGGCACAACAGCTATAAAGCCTAGCTATCCACACACATTGCTAGTTGCTGTTATGGCAGCCTTACAAACAGCTCTCTAGTTTATCAGGCAATATGCAGAGTCCTTCAGTGACTGAACTTAAAGCAGTAGCCACCACTTCCTTCTGTAGCTCTGGCAGTGAAACTGGGAAAAGCTGATTAAGGATTCAAACTGTGTGGGGAAATATGGGATAGCAAGGAGAAACAGGACCGAAGGAGGGGGTACCCGACATAAATACACAAACCCCACTCAGACGCACACTATTAGTGTTCAAGGAGCCCTCAATATGGTGTATCACTGTGGGGTCAATTGTATGCAAAAAGGCACCTGACCCAGCCACCATTCATCAGGGGGGCCTACCAGAGATGTCACGCCCTGGATTATAGTGATCGTCCACACACACAGGACCCAGGAGGGGAAACAAGTGAGGAGGGGGTAGGGACCCCAGGCCCTGGGAACTCCCGAGGGGAGCGGGGAGGGATTAGGGCAACCACTCACAGGAAGTTACGAAAGGTCAACCGCAAGGGAGACAGAAGCACACACCACTCAAACACAATCGCTCACCACATGCAGCACTCGTCACACAGGAACAGGGAAAGGGAAGGGATTTTAACAAACCACAGGTTCTCCAAATACCAATGCATGGGCCAGGTCACAGGAACCAAGAAGCTCTGATCACCAGCAAGGAAAGAGCCCAATGGCCCTCCTTTTTATGTGCCTTGCTCCAGACCCAACCCTCGCTTCAGCTGCAGGCGCTCGGAGTGCCGCAGCTGCCTCTCATCAGGTAATCGCTGGCCCAGCAGACTGTAAGCAGGGGAAGACTCTACAGACAGGTACTGGGGTTGTAGGGAGCGTGACCTCCTGGGCACCCCAAGCTGCCTCCCTTCCGCTGTCCCTGTGGGCCCCACCCACTCCATACCCTGACAAACTGGAATCTTATAGTGGGATAAAGGGGTGATTTCTTTCCTATTTACATTTTCTTTTTGCAACAGCAACAAAAATCAGCCCAGTATCGGTACAGCAATGTGCTATTGCCTAATGCATGGCTAGGAGAGAATCCACAAAATCTCATCTATCAAAGAATCTCAAACTACACAAGATACAAAAGTCAGAGGGAAGGGGGTGTGTGTGTGTGTGTGTGTGAGACAGACTGGGGGTGGGAAGTGTTGTGATATATTAATATTTCATAAACTGTAAGTCACTGTGACAGTGGACAAAAAAGTCCCTACTCCAGGATTCTCTGGCCACACTTCTATAGTTAATTGGAGATAGGAAGCAACAAATGGGAAATGTGTTGGAAATTGAAACTTGCTCTGGGTAATCAAGTCACATGACACAGCTACTTGTTAAAGTTGGATCTTAGCAAGGAAAGTACCATGCAACGGTGCTTTATTCATGCAAACGCCTGGCTATTAAAAACAAGACCGACCATCCTCTCATGTTACAATTGCCATCAAACACCAAACCTATACTACTGTCTGTTTACCCTTATCCTTGCCACATGGACCTGTCTGCTGTCATTCTCATCGTAACCAAGCCAAGTACGTGCACCTGAGACCTCGCATCTTCATGAATGTTAGAACCCTTGTCTCTCCCACTGTTCCCCTTCCTAAGTCTCTCCCCCAGCTCCTGTCTCTCAGATTGTAAGCCCTAGGGGTAGGGACCGTGTCTATTTTATTACTTTGTAAAGTGCCAGGTACACTGCTGGCACTATATAAATGTTTGTTAATAATAATAAGATGCCAGCTAGTAAGTCCTTTTGTCCTACTCTCGCCTTGGCTGGAAGCCAACCCAGTAACCTAGAAGAGCCTCCATTGCTCATGCCAGGATATGGACCAGTCAGGCCCCCTGCAATAACAGCAGCAGCAGCAGCTGTCACGCCATTGAGTTACTTGGGATTTATTTGATCACAGTGTCATAGAGACCCGAATTTGGCCAGTTCTCTTTAATTACAGCTTCTATGCTTTTCTCAGATTTTACATCCTCTCTGAAGCTTTACATTATGTTCCAATAATTCCAGCCTTTCTCCTAACTCTTAAGCTTTAATTTGCAGCCCATCGAAATGTTGGTTAAGGGGATCCATCTTTAAGGTCATTACCTTGAGCTTTTTTCCAAACTCTGTTCTGCAGAAGCTCAAATAGCATGTACTGCTCTTTCTGCAGATCTTTATTTTCCTTCTCTGCTTTTGATGGAGACCAATTACCTGTGGCAGGAAATGGATCCAGTGCACTGCCTCCAGCACAAGGCCTCCCCCACGCTGGCCTGGCCTGCTACGAAAGTTGCCCACTCTGAAGTAACCCACTGGAGATTGCTGCAGTTATTCTAAAAATCTCCTACATTTCTGCAGCAACTTTCATCCTATGCATCCTTATTTATTTCATCCCAATCTCAATATTAAAACAGGCCCCTTTAAAATTTGCATGAATGAAAATATGCAAATTTACCTCCTGCCTACAGTCTGTGTGATAATATAGACTTTCTATACTTGAGAGCTTTTTTGTGCTCCACCTAGCTGCTTTCCAGTCTCCATCTGGTGACTTTCCCTAGGGGGCAATGCATGACTGGGTGGAAGGCAGCTGCCACCATTTTGTGTTTCAGAAGCAGTGCTGAATATTCCAGTGATCCCCTCTCAGTTCTCTCTGTCTGTCTCAATCCCTCCTAGAGAGATTGCATTTGGCTGCTCCTCAATTCTCTGCTTTCCTTTATACAAAATAAAAGACATCTGGAGTGAAAAAAATACATACTTTTTGGGTAGAGGATACCTAATAAAGACTTTATTTGGAGACTTCCTCCTCCTACAGTGGCACAAAGGAAGCATTAAGGAGATGTCAGAGCAACAGATAAGTGTCTTACTGTTGGGCTGAGATCACTGCTTTCCCCATGGCGTACGTATTACTAATGTGTACAAGTGCCGTTTTAAATTTCAGGGCCGTTGTACAATAGGTGGTAGAGCTTGACATCTCTGGCACTCTAGCTACTGAGAAGTCAGACACGGATTTATATATCACCGGTGACATGTCCTTTAGCTTATTTGCATACTCTGATCCCATTGACTAGAAGGAAAAGATTTTAGCTGTCGTAGGTCAATTTGATTTGTAAAACTGCCTGAACTGCTGCTTTGGTCCCATGCAAGGAGCTATATGCACGTGGGTCTCCTGATGTCACGTCAGTGTGATATAAGATACCGCCGATGCCAGGAAAAACGTGATATAGCTTTTCATTTCCCCTGCCCTTCGGTGTGTCGCAAGGGCAGTTCAGCATAATATAGAATTATAGTGGCACAACAAAGCAGAACTATATAGAGAGAGCGTTTTCACTCCTGTGTGCTGTCTATAAATCACTTTTCAATACTGAACGCTACCTTTAAATGCTCAGGCACTGAAGCCTCTTGCAGTGTCTAGTGTCCCAGGTGGGCGATAACAAAGCACAAAAGCCTTCTATTGTATTCTGGCAAACCCTGTCCATAATTTCAAAAGTCACTTATGGATGCTTTTATTCAAAGGGACTCAATCCAATTGTTTAGGCCTAAAATTTGACCTAGCTTAATTGGGTAACAAGCCCATGATGGGCTGAAAATATGACCGCTTGCCATAATGCTGTACACACTAGACTCTTCACAGTGTGATAGTATGAAACGAACTCCATTCCTTCTTCTCAGAAAGACTGAGTTTCTAGTCTAGGGTTGCCAAGAAGAAGACTATGATCTTCTGGTGAATCACAAGCTATTCTCCAGTAGATCACCATGTGGGAAGGAAACCAGCCTCTCAAATTGCCTCTGGGGACAAGAGCATAGGGTTGCCATATAGGCACATTTTCCCAGGGCACTTATGAAAAATACATGTTGCAGGGCCTGCACTGGCACCTAAGGCTGTGTGCTACATTGCTGATCCGTAAGTATTTTGGCTGGGGTAGGTGTGTGCCTTGGTTGACCTGGCCTGTCCATAGGGGCAATGCTGGGGGTTACATAGCCAATAGCCAGCATGGCTTTTTTAAACATGTATTATTATTATTATTATTTATTAGCATTTGTATAGCGCCCGCTGTGTACCTGGGGCTTTACAGAGCAATAAAATAGAAGCCGGCCCTGCCTATGGCTTACAATCTAATAGGAAAGGAGAGGGGACATCGGGAGAGACAAGGGATAAATAACATTCACGCGGATGTGAAGTCTCAGGTGCACGTGCTTGGCTTGGTTGCAGTTAGGCAGGAGTATGGTAGCCCAACAAGAGCGGGACCAGTGCCCCAGGGCGAGTTTCAGCCAGGAGAGGAAACCGGCTAGGGGAGTGCCTCCAGACTGGCAGGGAAGTCTCTCACAATGTATCCTCATCATGTGCACTCATCGTGTTGCATCTATTAGGAGGCATGTATCTCCAAAACATCTGTTGTAAGCATCTTTAATTCCTAGGTGTCTAAGCTGCGAACAAAGGAACTAGGCTCTGCCTATGGTGATATCCAAGTACAGCTTGAATTTCTGACTTGCCTGATGAAGGATCCTGTGAGGTCCAAAAACTTTCAAACCTCCACCAACCTAAGTTGGTCCAATAAAAGATACCTCTACACTACTTTTTCTCTATGACCTATGGCCATTAAGTCTGACTGCTCTGCCTAAGACAAAGAAACTTCCCATCTTCTCATTATCAAATTCAACCACCTAGCTTCGTATGGAGTGGAGCTACTATTATCACAGGAAATCACTAAGGGTAGGGCTCCTCATCATCCTACTCTTGGTCTGACATTTGTGATGGATGTAAGCCGAACGCATTAATCATCTTAATAGGTAACTTGAATCTGAATACTACATCTGCTTTATACCCTGGATTCAGGTAAACAGAATGTATGAACTTACGTTCATAAGAATCAAGAGCTTGTATTTGTAGTCAGTTTTGTCTCTTTTGGAACCTGGAATTCTGTTATGGACAATCTTCTAATGAAAAGCCTTTGGCAACATTGGACTGCGTATCGTCTTGGTGCTGAAACCAAGAGGAGAGAGGGGGTTTGCTCTCCAGAACTCCACATGTTGCTTTTCAGGAGGCAGGGGGGCAGACAAAATACATTTTAAAATTAAATTTGCCATGGTGTCTGAAAAGTGCCCCATTTCCCTGTCCACACCTTTTCCACTTTCAGGTTTGTAACTGCCTGACTATAAAGTAATTTCCCCCTCTTCCATTCCCCTGTTTTTATTCTGATGCATCCCACCTCAGCCCACTACAACCCCTCTGTACCAAGATGTGGGCTAATGAGTAAATCTGTTTGCAAATGTATATTTGCAGCTTTATTTTGTTGTGAGTCACTGCTCTGGTGGTGTCTTTTTTGTTAGTCACTTTTGTAAGTCTGGTTTTGCAAAATTCAGATCAAATAGGCAGTACAACCATCCACCATTAAAAGCCAATGGGAGTTTGGCCATTGACTTTAATGGATGGATAATTGAGCCAATAATCTCTGGAGATACTGTAGAAATACATTAGTCTGTAGGACATGTCTCTTTGGCAAGTCTTTTCTTGCAAAAGGCAAATGAGAGATTTTGTGTGGAGGTGCTGCAGAACACAGTGAGTCTCCTAAAGTATTGCTAGCACAAGAAAGCACAATGGCATTCCTATGAGAAATGCAACAGCTGGGAAATCCAATCAGAAGGCCTGTTTTTACTCTGTCAAAAAGTTGTTGAGCGACTGTGGCATCGTGTGTGGCTTTACTGCAGGAACACATTGCACTCAACAGAAGAGCTGAAATGGGGCAAACCATTGAATCAACACTACCCAACTGAAAATGGCAGTTCAGGTAATAGACAATATCTGTTGGTGCCGTCATGTATCCATTTCAGGGTTGTGTGTGTGTGGTTTTGGTATTTTGGTTGCATCATTTCAGTAATATTTACACTAGTGTGCATTACTGAAATGACTAAGTTTGCTAAAAATTACCCCAAAAAATGGCACATTACTAAAAATTATTTAAAATCATACACCCAAAATAGTGAAATGATGAAAAGATAAAATAAAATGTATTTATTTATTTGAAAAACTTATTATCCTGCCCCTCCTACCAAAGGTAGCCTGGGGTGGCTTACAATATAAAATATATAATATATAAAATACTAAATAACACAAAGGGTCAAAAACAAAAGTGGGAAAACACAACATCCCCACAGTGCAGGGAGTGATGTCAAAAAGCAATAAAACACATTTAGAAATCCCACCCCATCCCCTCACCCATCTCTCTTGCCAAAAGCCTCGGGGAACAGCCAGGTCTTGCACTGACATCTGAAGGAAATTCCGGGGCCACCTGGGCCTCTGCCGGGAGGGAGTTCTACAGTGTTGGGGCGGCCACCTAGAATGCCCTCTCCATAGTGACCCCCAGGGATACCCGGGGGACCTCAAGAAGGGTGAACCCACCGCAGGGGTCGATCAAGGACACGGGGAGTGAGGTGATCCAGCAGATAATGGGACCCAAGCCATATAGGGCTTTATAGGTAAGAACCAGCACCTTGAATCGGGCCCGGAAGACTATAGGCAGCCAGTGCAGAGAATGGAGCACTGGTGTAATGTGCTCCCTGTGATCCATCCCCGTAAAGAGATGGGCCGCCACATTCTGCACCAGCTGCAGCCTCCAGACCATCACCATGGGCAGCCCCACGTAGAGCGCATTACAGTAGTCTAGCTTCAAGGTAATGAAAGCATGGATGATAGTGGCCATGTCGAAGACTGAGAGACATGGCCAAAGCGGATGCACCAGATGTAACTGGCAAAAAGCGCTCCTCGCTACAGCCCCAACCTGGGCATCTAGGCAGAGCTGCAAGTCAAGGTGCACTCCCAGGCTCTGAACCTGGGGAACCAGTGGGGGATGAAACCAGTCTATGACGGGAGCCACTACACCCACTGCCTTCCCCACTAGCATCACCTCCGTCTTGTCAGGATTTAGCTTCAGTCTACTCGCCCTCCTCCAATCTCCCACAGCCAACAGACGTCTTGTAAGCACTGAGACTGCAGGGCTTGGGTCTGATGAAAAGGGGAGAGAGAGTTGGGTGTCATCAGCATATTGATGACGACTAACTCCAGAGCGCCGCACGACCTCACCTAAAGGCTGCATATACACATTGGACAAGAAACCGGGCCAGATGGAACCCTGCGGGACTCCATATGAGAGGTCCCAAGGAAATGAAAAATGTTCCCCGAGCACCACTCGCTGAGTTCTTCTGGCCAGGAATTAGCTGAACCATTCAAGAACAGCTCTGCCCACCCCAGCTCAGTCCTGCAGACAAGTCACCAGCAACTCATGGTCAATGGTATCAAAGGCAGCTGATAGAACTAACAAAATCAACAGGGTTGAACAACCCTGGTCTAATTCACAGCGGAAGTCGTCTACCAAGACCATGAGTGTAAAGTCGGACTGTGAGGGATCTAGATAACTGAGTTGGTCCACAGGCCAATAACGGGTGAGGGAATCAATGTCCAAAGATGTTTTTTTTTAGCAGAGGCTGGACCACTGCCTCCTTGCGGCAGCTCGGCACCCTGCCCTCCCAAAAGGGAGGCATTGACCACCCACACCAGCAACAGCCACAGTGTCTCCTGGCTGGCCTTGACCAGCCAAGATGGACATGAGTTCAGTTCAAAAGAGGTGGCTCTAATAGCCCCAAGAACATCCTTCGCATCAGTAGGCGAGATCGACTGAAATTGATCCCATAAAATCAGACATGGCAGAGTTTCCACAGCCTCTGGTTCTCCCATTGTAATAAATGTGGCGTCGAAATCATGGTGAATCTGAGTGATTTTATCAGCAAAGTAATCTACAAACCTGTTGCAGCGGGCATTGGATAATTCCAGTTCCAGGCAGAGGGAGGCCAGACTGACTAGCTCCTTCGTCACCCAGAAAAGCTCCACTGGACAAGACTTTGCTGATGCTATGAGGGCAGAAAAAAAGAAGAAGCCGCCTTTGCTATCTGCACCGCTACAGCATAGGCTTGTGAACTAACTCTATGTTGCAATCAGTTGGCTTCAAAACGAGAGTGATGACACCATCGCTCCAACCACGCCCTTCCTGCTTTAGCACCCGCAGCTCCTCAGTAAACCAAGGAACCCTGCAGTGCCGAAGCTGGGGGAGCGGAAGCTTAGGAGCCGTCTGGTCGATTGGCCTCCGTTAACAAGGTGTTCCAAAGGTCAATGAGGCCATTGAGTGCCCGGTTGTAAAGATCACAGAGTAAGTCTGAGCATGCAGGGATGTGGCCATACAGGTACGTGCACGGTATACGAGAAGCATCCCTAACTTGTCTCGTGCCAGATCAATCACAAGATGGCGACCCTTGTCACCTGACAAAGCCTGCACTGGATAACTCCTAACAGACCAAGAATCCCTAACAATAATAACTGAACCAAACAAATGTCCACCTCCCAACCCAAAATGGAATACTGGAAAAATCAGATATGACCCAACCTGTTTTGGTTTCATATACCATCTGGGTATTTGAAGGGCTACCTGAAAGTGTGAAAAGTATCCATAAACACTGAACCCGCAACCTGTTTCAGCTCTAGGACGGCGGTAACATTGTGCCCACTCCAACCATGTCTCTTTGGCAAGTCCTTTCTCCCCAAAAGTAAATGAGGGACCCTGGGGTTGCTGCATAACACACTATTACAAACTTCAGCAACAGTATTCCAGCTGCCTTTGCTGTGGTACAATGCCTATGGGAGACGGGAGGCAGTGATTGTCCACCATGGTGCATCCAAGGTAGAGTTTTTTCTCAGTTATTTTTTTTTCTAGCTATATATTCCATTTGGGTGGCACGGGGAAGCATAAAACTATGGGATGATCACTACAGTGCAGTGCGTGCACATCCCCATCTCTACACATGGACCCAGCCGCATGCCGACAAGTGCTCCAAACCAGGAAATAACAAAATAAATTGCTGCATGGCCACTTCTCAGTGCACCTGCATATTCCATGTTAATTAAACATCTGACCCCACTCTCAAATAAATATCACCCCTTGATCTCTGAACCCTCTTTCCATTCTCCTCCCACACTCTTCCATGCCTCTGCTGCATGTTTCCTTCTAAATGCATCATGTGCTTCATGCACACTGCCAGTCCCTCACAGGAAAAATTACTTAACCATCCATCCCCCCAAAATTCATCCTTTGCTCTCCAGACAATCCTCTGCACACTCCCACACCCTCCTTGTTCTCTGGGAACCCATCCTTCAGAAACCTCAGCTCCCTTCCTGCTTCTCCACAAAGCACAACCCCTCCTCCCCCCCATCCCTGCACCCTGGTTATGAAATCTGTCTACCATGTCCTTCCCCTTGCTGAGTCCCCCAAATAATGATGCCCAAAAAAACCAATGCAAGACAGTTCTGCAGAGAAACGAAACCATTTATTTTCAAAGACACTCTCAGTGTAATCTTCACTTTAGAGTCTAGATCATCTCCTGGAGTCCCTGCCTGGAACGCCCCCTATAATCCTTCCTGCCCTCACACCGGAAACACTCCTTGCAGAAACAGTCCCATGGAATTATGGGAGTTGTAGTCCATGTGCAGGAGAGTGGTTGGGTCTACCCCAAATCCTCTGCTCCGTGCTGCAGCTAAACAGCTCATTTTTCACTGCTCGCCCCCCACCCCTAAAGGTACTTTGGGAAATCACAGACAGCGTGCAGCAAGGAACAAGCTGTTTGGCACCAGCACAGAGTGGAGGATTTGGGGAAGACAGGGAGGAATTGGGGCACACAGACTGGAAATGGCTGTGAACACACCACCCGGTGTCTTTGCACACAACGTTAGCCATGGAGAGAGGGGAGACACTCAATTGCTGCATCCGAGACATCCGTGCAACCAATGAGGAGTTAAGTGGAAGGCAAATGGGGGACAGATCAGTGGCCAAAAATAGCGATGGTGCTTATGCTTAGACACAACATACAGGGTATCTTTAGACGTAACAAAGATCGGGTGTCAAACCCCCCTAAGCACATGTTTGACCGTTGTGTGTAAACACCATAACAATCCCAACACCAATTTGGCCAGCCCTTGAGCATGCAACGTAAACACCATTGCATCACAAGGACAATTTGCGTGTTCCGGCTGAACATGTGGCTAGCGTTGTGTTTAATGATATCGCGTGGCGTGTTAGCAGGTACAACGTGGGGAACGAGGCAGCAGCGCTTGTCTGCTGAGATTAGGTGGTGAGCAAAACACTGATTTGCCCCAAGATGGGCTGTGTGTCTAGGCAGCGCCAACCAAACTGTATATGGACTTTTTTGAAAGGACATTTATTTATGAACCATGCAGGAATGGGTTTTTGGATTACATTGTTATATAAACGATATATTGATGATTTATTATTTGTTGGGGTAGACCCTGAAGCTGAATTACTTAAGTTTCACGAATATTTGAATAATTGCTGTCCCAATCTCAAGTTTGATTTGCAGTATAGCTCAGAAACTGTTCATTTTTTTGATATTATTATTGAGTACAATTTGGGCAGTATATCTACTGCAACTTATTAGAAGGATACGGATACGAACTTCTTGTTACATTACAAGAGTAATCATCCTAAACACTTAAAAGAAAATCTTCCTTTTGGTCAGTTGTTGAGATTGAGATGGAATTGTAGTGATCTTACTAGGTTCATGGATCAGGTGAATAAACTGATGGGCAATTTGGAGAGGAGAGGGTACCCAAGGAAAATTTTGCAGATTTTTTTTTTTTTTTTAAAGTTCTTAACTTGCCTAGAGAGTCACTCCTCATCCCAAAAGAGCAGAGGGAGGGAGGGAACCTGTAGGTTGACTTGTCCCATTACATACTGTCCAGGTTCAGCACGCAGCTATTCAAAAGGCCATATTCAAACATTGGCACTTGACTGAACATATACCGGGCTGTAGAGAGAAGTAGGGATGGGCGAACGCAGTTCGGAAGTTCGGCCTGAACTCGGCCTGTTTGGACGACCGAACTGAACCAATTCCGAAGGTCGAAATGACCAAACAGTTAGGTCAGTTCGGATCGCATTCGGGTGAGTTCGGGTGGCAAAAAAAAGGTTCACTGTAAGGTCAAACATGACAGGAGGGGTAGTACTAGTCAGGAGCAAACTTCCAGGCATCAGGGGTGGAGAGGCTTGCAAGAAATGAAACTATTTGACTCCCAGCTTCCCAACACCTTCTGAGCTAGTCACTGTTCCTGAACAGCAGGCGTTGAGTAGGATTATTAGATTGCTTAAAGTTTCATTTCAGTTTTATACTGAAATGAAACTTACACCTTAAACTGAAACCTTGTTTTGTTTGTGATTTCCCCCCCCC
>QEPC01008313.1:2961361-2974273 GCA_003113815.1 Sphenodon punctatus
TGTGTGTGTGTGTGTGTGTGTGTGTGTGTGTGTGTGTGTGTGTGTGTGAGAGAAAATAGGAGTAGCCCTGTGTACTTATTAGATAATCCATTTAGTTCATAGCATTTAGAATAGTTAATAGCAGTTAGATTTAATGTAGATAGATATATATAATATTAGATAATAATAATTAAAAAAACCATATAAAAACAAAAATAAAAAACAAAAGAAAACCATATGAAACCCAATAAAAAACATATCAAAAACACCCATAACATTTCCCGAACAGCCGTTCGGAAGGGCCAAACCGAACGTGGCCGAACCGAATGTGGACGTACCCGAATGGACAAACCCGAACCGCGATCTGTTCGCCCATCCCTAGAGAGAAGCCCATGTTTGCTTATAATAAAAACAAAACAATCAAGGACATCCTGGTACATACAGATATCAAATATTCTCAGTGAATTACAACTATGCCAACACATTCTTTACCTCCAGTTCTAGGGCATTACAAGTGTGGGAGATGTGCTTTATGTAACTAAATACAGTATTCCAACCAAGGTATTTGTCCATCTTGATACTAGGGAGGAATACCATTAAAAACATTTCTCCAATTGTTCAACTTCGTATGTAGTATATTGTATTCAGTGTCCCTGTAAACTGATGTATGTGGGCCGCACATCAAGATCAGTTAAGATTAGAATTAGTGAGCATTGCAGCACTATTAGGAGAGGAATAGCTAAGGAACCTTTAGTCATTCATTTTGAGCAAAAACAGCATAGAGTGGAGGATTTGAGGTTCTTTTGCATCGAGGTCATGCCTTCTGGTCAGAGGGATGTAAATTCACTATTTAGAAGGGAAGTTTTCTGGGTTCATAAACTCAATACATTAATACCCAACGGGCTTAATGAAGGGAATAATTGGTCTGTTTTCTTGTGAGTTGATATTTTTTTGCATAGTATTTTAATTATTGGTGCATGTTGTCTTCTTTATATTCTCAGGTGACAGAGAAAAAATTGTTGCATTACAATTATCTTTTCTCCCTGTTAACACCATTTAGGGAGGTTATAAGTTTGAAACAATAAGTGAGTTTGTCATTTAAAATCATGGTTTTTTATTATTATTATTATTATTATTATTATTTTATTTATGTTATTGTATTGGTCTGTTTTGGCCTGTGTATCCTAGGTTGCTTGGGCTATTCAGGGGTTTTGCACTGGAGATTTGTGGCAGTTAGTTGTGCGAGGTGTATTTCATTTGTGGACTGTATTCTCATAAGTTGGTCGCTGCATTAAGACCTTTTCAGAGGCTTCTTGATGTCGTCATTTCCTGCCCAGTTGCACCCAACGGAGATAATTCTATATTGTATTGCATTAAGCAGGTCACTGCTCCAAGGATACCTGGGAAGACTTTTGGGGATGGCAACTTTTTGCACAGCTACATGCAATGGAGAGATTTCCTGCGGGATGTTGCACCATGAGGAGGGTATGAGTTGAGAATGACTCTAATTCAGCTGAAGCTCATCCAGTTGCTAATCTACAAGTAAAGCCTCCAGACTGATTCCAATTCAGCTGGAGGGGATGCAACTGATTGTTCAGGACTCAAAACCTTCAGGGTTGGGTGGCTCACTCACCACCCAGGACTTAAAAAGCAGTGGCAGCATATGCTTAACTGTGAAGTATGTTCAGGCTACAGTAAAAATGGATCTGTTTTGATGTTCAGATTGTATGCCATTTAGTCATTAGTTTTTTATGCAGCGTGTCTCTTAATTGATATAGTTTTTAGCCTCTTGCAAAGTGCAATTATTTGGTCAGGTTTTTAAAGTATTTGAAAATTGTATGTCACATTGTTTGCCAGTATTTTTCTGGCTGTCTGCCCCGAGTGAGGGCAGTTTTTTGGAAAAATTTCTCCAGCCTCTAATCTTCATATGTCATTTCACTCTAGTAGATATTAAGGGAGATAAGTATAGAGGTAAAATTGAAGGGGAATCCATCAAGTTTTTTCCATGATTTTTCAACAGGGCACAACCCCGAGAGTTGCCATGGGATAAGGAAGCCATCTGGAAGTGTGGAGTGAGTTACTACAACAAGCATTCAGGGCTTCTCTTTTCCTTTCTATGTAATTGTTTCATTATCTTTTTCTTTTATTTTTATCATTTTTTATTATTATTGTCTTTGAATTATACACAGCGCCTATAACCAGGCTTTTGGTTTTTTGTATTTACAGGTGGCATTTATCCTTTTAAAAAAATATACATATTGTATGACCCACTGAGAAAGGGGCAGGACCCTGAAACACGTCTGGGTCGTCTTGTTTTTTTCCCCCCGGGGATTTCTGTATTATGTTTTTCAATTATATATACAGTGTTTTCCATGGTTGATATGTGTTTGCGTATATTGATTATTGTATCGATCTCTTGCTTCGGCAGGGAGTGTTTTCTCACACGAATAAAGGAGTAATTGTTCTTACCATCCGCCACTTGTTTGGTTTGGTTTGTCTAGGCAGCGCCACATAGTGAACACAGGGCCAAACCAGTGTTCATATCAAGGTCAAAACACACATTTAGGCCATTTTCAGACGAGCGTGGCGGCGCCCGCGCTTGTTTCTCAAAAAAACGGGCAGCCCGTTCCACACGTGACGCTGCTGCCGAATACGCGCATGTGCGGTCGATGTGCATCCATTTCTGGGCGCGAACTGACCGGGTCAGCGATCGAGGCTGGTCAGATGTGGCCGGAAATGGAAGCGCATCGCCCACGCATGCGTGTATTCGGCGGCAGCGTCACGTGTGGGACGGGCTGCCGGCTTTTTGAAAACAAGTATGGGCGCCGCCGTGCTCGTCTAAAAATGGCCTGAGGACACCCGTTGATGTTATGTCTAAAGACACCCATAGTCACGTGGCAAACTTCTTAAGCACCCGATCACCATTGCACGTGTCTCTCTGGTTCCGTAGAGGGAACAGAACTTGACTAGCAAAGCAATCTGTCTAGAGCCATACTGGGTTATAATCTGTAGCAAGGAGATTGTCTATGTGAGCAAGGAAGAGGATCAGGATCAACATAAGCAAATAGAAAAGGGTTAAGCTAAGGGAGGTTCTTGTGAAAGAGTTTTGAGATGGAACTGAGGGGGGAGGAGGCAGAGGTTCCTTATTGGATGTGTTACCCAAGCTGTGTTTCGATCAGTTGTTCCAAACCCTTTTGTCAGCATGGCCCCATTTTTTAAAACTTTAAATATAATCCTGTTATCCCAGACAGTAACAAAGACAATGCGAAGTATTTCCGGTATCAATTGGGTCATGATGGCACAGCTCCGTTTGGGGTCTTGTTGCACAGTCTGGGAACCTCTGATCTAGAATCAGTTTCTCTTGAGACAGCGGACAGTGGTGCTTAGTGGATGCGGCCCCTTACAGGATAGATGTATCAATGTGTATTGTCTGCCAAGTTAAACAAACCGATCTTAAAGAGATATCATCCTGGCAAGGCTCAGAGCCATGGCCAAGCCAACCCAATTCTTGGAAAGTGTAGTGGAGCACTCTGATGGGCAGCTTGATTCTCAAGCTGCTCTGATGGGGCACTGGCCCCCTCCCACTCCACTACCACAGAGGCTACTTCGCGAGCGGCAATTCTAGGGGAAAGTACAGCGACTTTTCACGTGTTAAGAGGACTGATCTGCATTAATTTAACAGGTTTATGAATAGTTTATAGCCAATAGTTTGTAACCTATCAGACGTAGTAACACCTTGTGTAAGCAGTTGCACTTAGCATTTGGCACAATACAAGATACAAACCAAGTAAAGAGACCTGCTTGCTTCATAGTCTAAGGCTAGCATCCTGCAGACATTAACATATTCCTAAATCTGTGCTGGTGAGAAGCCCCAATGAAACCTATAGGATTATTTATTTATTAACATTTTAACCCTGCCCTGCCCCAAAGGCTCAGTGTGGCTCACAAAAAAACAAAGGGAAACATCTGCTTACACATTTTCAGCAAAAGGGGCTAAGGCCTGTCTACATGAGGTTTTAGTTAATAGTTTAACCTGTATTAACCAATATTAAGCCCCTGCATGGATACTTCAATTTCGTTATTCATGTGGCTTGCTTGAGTAAAGATGAACTCTTTTCCTGAATTAAGAGAACACATTAATACCTAGGGTTGCCACCTCTTTCTGGGTGGTAACCTGGAGAGGGTGGGACCACATCCGAGGGGTGTGGGGCAAAGGGACTGTCAATCCCCTTTCTGCCATAATCCTGCCTTGCTGTGTCTTGTGACATCATGGTTTCCATGGGGTAGCAGGGCCATATTGGAAAGAAAGTGGGAAAGGCCCTGTATGACCCACCCCTTTCTGATGTGACTGTCCCGGAAACCCTGATTCTCCTAGTTAGCCACGTATGCCCCCCTGCCTGACCTGGAGAAACTGGGGCTTCCCTCGGAGCCTGGAGACTCTGGGTCAAAACCTGGAGTGTCTGGGTGAAGGCAGAAACCCTAGAAGTACCCCTCTTGATCTGGGAATAGAGTGTACACTGTATGTTTAAATTGGGGTTAACTAATTCATGTTAAAACAATATCAGAAAATTAGCCAGAGCTTAAATACAATATTTTGTATTCATGGCTGCTATTTGCCATTTGAACAGTTACCTGGAGAAATATTCACAAATGAAACCAAGTTAATTTATTCAGATTTGGGGGGGGGAGGGCGTTAGGTTTTTTTTTTTTTAATTGGCTTAGATACTTTGATTATTTTCATTTGAATATTCAGTAATCCAAACCAAATATCCAAACCAAATATCTGAAACAAAGGAGAAATTAATACATGTTCATATCCACTTGGCTTGTTTGGACAAGCAAATTAATGGATGGTATGGTCCAGGGGTTGGATGGCTCGCGCCCCTAGGGGACCAAGGTGCCTGAGGGAGGTGCAGGTTGCCATTCCTCCACTGAGGGTGAGGGAGGAGCTGGGTTCAAGGTCCACCCGTGGGGGGCTGTTGCTGCTGAATGCGAGGTCCGTTGCTAACAAGGCCCCAATTGTCCAGGATTTGATCTTGGATGGGGCCGTGGACCTCGCATGTATTACGGAGACCTGGCTGGATGAACTGGCCGGTCCAATCTTAGCCGATCTCGTTCCGGCCGGGTATGCTGTGCAGCATCAGCCCCGCACGGATGGCCTGGGAGGTGGTGTAGCGATTATTTTTAGAGAGGACTGGCCTGTTAGGAGGTATCCAGTCTCGGAGATTGTGGGAATTGAGGCCCTTCACGTGGTGTTCCATTTGGCTGGGGGCAAGCTAGGGGTGCTGCTGGTATACCGGGCCCCTTCCTGTCCGGCGGCATCCCTTACTGCTCTAGCAGAGCTAGTCTCGGAGGTGGTGTTGGGCTTCTCTAGGACCTTGGTTCTAGGGGAGTTCAACATTCACGCCGATGCCGGCCTTGTCAGGGCGGAGTGAGAATTCATGGCCGCCATGGTAAACATGGCGCTTTATCATGCGGCGTTCCACAGGGTTCCATTCTGTCTCCATTATTATTATTTAATGTATATATGCAGCCCTTGGGGGAGGTCGTGAGAGGGTACGGGGTGCGATGTCACCAATATGTTGATGATACTCAGCTGTACCTCTCCTTTTCAGCTGACCCAGACCCTGCTGTCTTGTTGCTACCCCAGTGTCTGGAGGCTGTGGCAGAATGGAAGCGGCAGAGCAGACTGAAGCTCAACCCCGATAAGACGGAGGTGATGGTGGTGGGGAGAGCGAAGGAGGTAGTGGCCCCCCTGATTGGGGGGGTTCACCCTCCTATAGCTCAGCAGGTCTGGAGTTTGGGGGTGATATTGGACACGGACCTCCGCCTGGAGTGGCAGGTGGAGGCAGTCACGAAGGCTGCCTTCCACCAGTTGTATCTGGTGCGTAGGCTGCGTCCGTTCATCTCCGGCCCGGACCTGGCCTCCCTCAGCCATGCCTCGAGGCTGGACTACTGCAACGTGCTCTATGTGGGACTGCCCTTGGTCCTGGTTCGGAGGCTGCAGCTAGTGCAGAATGCGGTGGCCCGGCTCCTGTCAGGGACAGGTCGTCGGGAGCACATTACACCGGTGCTCTGGACTCTGCACTGGCTGCCGATAGCGAGCTGAGCTAGGTTCAAGGTGTTGGTGTTGATTTATAAAGGCCCTTTACGGTCTGGGCCCCTCGTACCTCAGGGACCACCTCACCCTCCACGCCCCAGAGCAGCTCCTTCAGTCTGCCGGGGGTGCCTTCTTGAAGGTCCCCTGCGTTAAGCGGGGGGCCACAATGGAGAGGGCATTCTTGGTGGCCACGCCACACCGTTGGAACTCCCTTCTGGAGGAAGCTCGCCTGGCCCCAAGCCTATCGACTTTCTGGCGAAGTTGTGAAACCTGGCTGTTCGCCCAGGCCTTTGGGGAGGGGGGGAGGGGGGTTAGAAGGTTTTATCTCCCCTACCCTATTCATTGTTTCAATGTTTTCCCAGGCCCTGTTTTAATATTTTGAATGGTTTTTGATGTTTTAAAATGGTTTTATATGTACTTTAGATGTGCTGGTGGTGTTGGAAGCCGCCCCGAGCTGTTTGCAGGAGGGGCAGGGTATAAATCCAGAAAATAAATAAATGTAACTGGTTGTTTTTTTCCTTTCTTTTTCCCCCTTTTTTTTCTCCCGGTGCTTCAGCTCTAGACTAAACCATCTAAAAACTGTGTGTGAGCAACCCCTAAGTGGCACAACTGAGAAGGCAGCATGCCCCGGGTGTAATTGGCCCAGCACTTCTGCTGGTGCAAACGTGCTGTGAAGTCAATGGATCTCTTCCCTTTCACCCCATCTCACTCCCTTTTGGGCATTTGTTTGTATGCTTCTGACTTCTTTGTTTGTGACAGATGAAATGGGGCTGCAGCAAGAGCCTGAATACAGATGTCCCATAGGGGTCAGGAATTGAACTGTGCATTGGGTTGTTTCTTTTTTTAAAAAAGAAGCTGATTGGCTCCCTTCTCTTCCAGCAGAAACCTTATTGACACTGAATTAGGGGCTTTTATTACCTGTGCACACAGAGGGATTTCCATTTACAGCTGCCCAGAGCATTCTTCAGAGCCCAGGCTAGGTAACCTCTTAGCAGCCAGGCCTCCACTCCTGATATTAATAGCTCCATTTGCCTTTCATGTGTGCAGCCTGGGCGCCTTTACTGTGAGCTAGCTAGCAGATCCTTCGATGTGCTTTTGCTCTCTCCAATTCTCCCAGCACCATCTATCCTCATTTGAAATTCGGCATGTCTATTTTTTTTACTTTCTTTTATCTCAAATCCTCCCCTCCCCCCCAGGAATGATACCGCCAGAGGGTGAGTTGGTCGGTAATATCACTTCGCGTTTCAGACTTTTCAAGGACTAATGAACTTTATTAGATTATAATGAACTTATTACTCAGTGCTGCTGACCTGCTTTCCAAAGAACTTGAATTATTATTTGGAGCAGAACTACCAAGGGAGTGCTTTTTTCTTTTCGGCAGGGAAGAGTGGGAATATTAACTCCTTATGTTTGGTTTCTTGTGCAGAACTCTGGACGCTAAAGGACATTTTGGAATTATAATGCTCTCCTAGTTCAATTTGAACAGGAGCTGCTCTGTAGTAAGGGCAGTACAGAATTGACCCACCCAGGAAGGAATAATGCCACAGAGAAGCAGAGTTCATTCCCACTGTCCTCTTGTTCGGTGGCCACAAGGTGGTTCCTTCCGATGCATGCCCAGTAGTCTTCTCCAGCCATTGGAGGGGAGGGGCAGGCAGGATGCCTGTTGCTCCCTATGCACCATTGCTCCAGGGTCCACCTGAAGACGCTAGATTTTGACCCAGAGTCTGCAAGCTCCCGTGGCAGCCCTGATTTCTCCAGGGCAGCCGCGAGTGCCTGTGACTAACCTGAAGAGTCAGGGCTCCTGGGGGGCGGCAGGGGGCAGTCTCATCAAAAAGGAGTGGGCCATAAGGACTTTTCTACCCTCTTTCTGACACGGCACCACCCCTATTGAGCATCACGGATGATGTCATGATGCTGGACCAGGGCTGGGTTACATCAGAAAGGGGGTGTGACAGCCCCTTGGCCCTACCCCTTTCTGACATGGCTATGCCCCTGGCAGAGCACTGTGACATCATGGCACTTCATAAGGGATGGGACTACATCAGAAAGGGGGAGTGACCGCTCTCCCCCTTGGCCTCTCCTCTCCCACAGATATGAAAGTTTTCTGGGACACTTACAAAAAATACACGTTGCAGGATGCCTAACATGCTAGTGCAGGCCCTGAAACATGTATTTTTCATAAGTGCCCCTGTAAAAATTTGCATACCTGGCAAACCCTACTCTCCCAACCCCTCCAACTTGTAAAATCCAGTTTTAAAAAGCAAATCTTTAAAAATTGAAGTTACTCGTCCCTTTCCCCAAAGCTGCAGGAGACCTCTAGCTGGAGTCTTGCCTTTGTGCACCTTAACTGGAACAGTGCTCAAACTTAGAAGAAGACTGTCCCCCCTCCGTCCCAAACGAAAAAGACAACATGTCCCCTCTGCCTCTCCACCTGCCACCCCTCCATTTTTACACACTTGGTCTTTCCCAGTGTTTCTTACTATTTCTAGCCGCCTCAATTCCATGCCCTTGATTTTCCTTTGCAACGTGCTGTCTCCACTTTACTCCTGCTGGGTGAAGACAAGGGGACAGACAGCTGCCAGGGAGTAACCTTCACAGCCTGTCTAGAGCCGGCTCCCCATCACGGCCTCTGGTTAGGAGTGGGTTGGGCACTGGAGTTGTGGGGTTTGGCAATGGGGAGGAGAGGCCCAGGTGTTGCCCTGCTCTGCTCTGGCTATTTGCTTAAGAGGGAGCAGGAAAGCCGGGACAAGCCAAATATAAATTCCATTATAAAAAACCCTCCAGTTTACAGTAATCGTTAAGGCGCTTGCAAAATCAATCATGCATTAAAAACATGGAAATTGCAAGTTAAGGCTCCTACCTTAACTTACGTGCCATAGAAGCAGTAAAGACGTTGTACAGTCTCTCATATTGTGCTTGATTCCAACCTAGGCCACTTTCAGACATGCCCCCTCCCATGCATATTTATTTATATTAACATTTATATGCCGCCCTCTCCTTCTTCAGGCATCTCGGGGCGGCTCATAGCATATTAAAAACATTAAAATAAACAATAATGATTCAACTAAAAAAACAATATAAAACCCCATCTCTCTCGGGAAAGGCTTGGCGGAACAGCCAGGTCTTACATTGTCAGTGGAAAGAGGGGAGGCCGGCAGCCAAGTGGATATCTGATGGGAGGGAGTGCCACAGCTGCGGCACAGCCATGGAGAACGCCCTCCTCATAGTGGACACCCGGGGGACCTCAAGGAGGGCGACCCCCACCATCTGCAGGGGCCACTCCAGGACCCGGAGGGTGAGGCAGTCCTGTGGCTAGGCAGGGCCCAAGCTATTTAGGGCTTTAAAGGTCAACACCAAAAGCTTGAATTGGGCCTGGAAGCCTACCGGCAGCCAGTGCAGAAAGCGAAGCAATGCTGTGATATGCTCGCGTCAGCCCATCCCCGTCAAGAGACGGGCCGCCACATTCTGCACCAGCTGCAGCTTCCAAACCAACACCAAGGGTAGCCCCATGTAGAGCGCGTTGCAGTAATCCAGTCTCGAGGTAATAAAAGCATGGATGACTGTGGCCAGATCTGAGTCCCAGACATACGGCCTAAGCCGACGCACCAGATGTAACTGGCAAAATGCTCCCTTGGCCGCTGCTGCCACTAGGCATCCAGGTGGAGCTGTGGGTCCAGGAGCACCTCCAGACCTGAGAAACCAGGGGAGGGCGGAGCCCATAAATTATGGGGGCCACCACTCCCTCGGTCCTCCCCACAACCATCACCTCCATTTTGTCAGGATTTCGCCTCAGGCGGCTCACCCTCATTCAATCCCCGACAGTGGACAAACACTGGGTAAGCACCGAGACTGCCGGGCCTGAGTGGGAGGAAAATGAGAGAGATTGCTGGGTGCATCAGCATATTGATGACATCTCACTCCCTAACAACCTCTCCCAGAGGCTGCATGAACACATTGAACAAGAGAGGGAATAAGACGGAACCCTGCGGTACTCCACACGTGAGGCCGTGGGGGGGGGGGGAGATGAAAGCTCCTCCAGCATCTCTGGGTTCTCCCAGTCAGGAAAGAGTGGAACCATTCAAGAACAGGCCCGCCAATCCCTGCCTGGTCCCGCAGCCAAGTCACCAACAACTCATAATCAACGGTATCAAATGCAGCCAAGAGATCTAATAGGATCAGCAGGGTCGAACAACCCCGGTTCAACTCCCGGGAGAAGTCATCAACCAAGGCCACAAGTGCAGTCTCTGTGCCATAACCCGGACGAAAGCCCAACTGCGAGGTATCGAGAAAGTTAACCCGGTCCAAATGCCCCTTAAGCTGCCAAGCCACCACCCGTTCAATAACTTTCCCTAAAAAGGGAAGGTTAGAGACTGGCCGATAACTGGTAAGGGCGTCAACATCCAAAGATGGTTTCTTGAGCAGGGGTTGCACCACCGCCTCCTTGAGATATCCCGGCACCCTGCCCTCCCTAAGGGAGGTGTTGACTATCCCTGCCAGCAATGGCCCCAATGTCTCTCGGCTAGCCTTAACCAGCCAGGACGGGCATGGATCTAGTTCACAATAGGTGACTAGAACAGTCCCAAGAGCATCCCCCACATCTGAGGGTGACACCGCCCAAAACACATCCCATAAAACAGGACAAGAAGGGGCTTCTACTGCCTCTGACCTGTTCCCTGCTGAAAAAGTCGCATCAAAACTGTGGTGAATTTGAGCGATTTTTATCTGCAAAAAAGTCCGCAAGCAAATCACAGCGAGCATTTGATGGTTCTAAGTCCAGGCAAAGAGAGGCCAGACTGACCAGCCCCCTCACCACCCGGAACAGCTCAGCCAGATGGGACTTAGTGGATGCAATGAGGGCAGCAAAGAAAATCACCTTTGCTGTCCACACTGCAGCGGCATAGGTGCGTAACCAGACTCTATGCTACAACCGGTCAACTTCAGTACATGAGTGACTCCACCATTGCTCTAACCACCACCCTTCCTGCTTCATCCACCGCAGCTCCCTGGTATACCACGGGGAACTGCATTGTTGGCAATTCGAGAGTGGATGCCTGGGAGCCACACAGTCGATGACCTCCGTTAGCACGATATTCCACCTGGACACGAGGTCATCGAGTGAGTGGCCATCGAGGTCAGAGGAAACCTCCCCTAGAGCTATTTGGGGGCAAACCAAGCTAACTGGTTCCACACCCTCCTGGGGGCCAACATGTGCCAGGATATCTGCCTGGAGGAGATAATGATCCATCCACAACAAGGGCACTGTTGATACCTCCCCCACCAACGGATCCCCCGCCTCAAGGCCTGTGCAAAATATCATGTCCAGGGTATGTTCTCCAACATGTGTGGGGCCCACTACTCTCTGAGACAGGCCCATAGTTGCCATGGCGGCCATGAACTCACGGTCCACTCTTCCAAGACTGGCATCAGCATGGATATTGAAGTTCCCCAGAACTATCATCCTGGGGGACCGCAAGATCACCTCCGACACCAGGTCGATCAGTGTGCGCAGGGAGGCTGCTGTACAGGTGGGTGCATGGTATATCAGCAGTATCCCCACTCTTTCCAGCCAAATCCAACCCCAGATGGGAGACCCTCTATACCCACGATAGATTGCACAGGGAATCTCCTCGCAGACCAGGCATCCTTAAAAATAATGTCTCCATCGCCCCCCACATCCCTCCAGTCGCTGCTGATGCTGCACAGGGTACCCAGCCGGAACAAGATCAGCCAATATAGGTCCTGATTCATTGTCCATCCAGGTCTCTGACACACGTGCGAGGTTGGATGCCTGGTCCAGGATCAGCTCCCGGACCACAGTTGACTTGTTAGCCACCGACCTTGCATTTATCATCATCAAGCTAAGACCAGGGGCCCTCTGAACCCCAATCATCTCACCGCCTGCCTGGGGGCAAGTGAGCGGGACAGAAACACACCATCTGTCCCACCTCACAGGTTGAACCCACCTCCCAGAAGAACCATAATTCCCCTGGCCCAGAATGACCCCTATGGCTGCAGACTCCCCTGATCCACTCCACCAACACCCCCCATCCTCCTCTGCCACCATAGGATCTCTTCCTCTCAAAGGGCTGCACCCCTCCCTCACACCGAGGGGGTCAGCCCTTCCTTCCCTAACCCAGTCCCCTTGTCCCCTTCCCTCAAAAAGGGAACACCCCATTCCCACCCTAATCCCCCTTAAAAAAGCAGTCTCCCCCCCCCTTCCTGCTAAGGACCACGTCTAGGGGCCGACCCTTAGGTGCGCCGCCTGCAGCGCTGCCGGGCTGCGCCGGGCCCAGAAGTCCTAGCCATGTGCCCTGGCCCCATCCCCCTCTTCTGACTGGGGGAGGGAGGAGTTGGTACCTGTGGGGCCGGGCAGCATGGCTCCGGGAGGCAGTGGGTTGGTTCGGCAGTGGCGGCAGCATCCTGAGTAGTGGCGACAGCACCCAGGTAAGCTGCGGGGAGGTGGAAGGCAGTTTTTGGCTGCGCCGGGTCTGGAAGTCCTGGGGTTATCTAAGGGGTCATGATCGATTACGGCTCTGACTGCCACTACCACGAACGGCCCCCACAAACAGCCAGCACCCTTTGTGTGTCGCACTCTGGGCTGACACCCAAGGGCTCGCACCCTCAGGGGCCAGCCTTGCTATAGCTACCTGTGGAGGCAGGAGGGGCCAGGTGTTACTAATCCTGCAGGGATGCAGGTCCTCGCAACCCTCAGGGGCAGAGACAGCACACACAACCTCTAGCAGCCAGTATTCTGGCTGTGGGGGGAAATGCGCAGCCAGCATATGCGCGGGGATCAGCTGGTCTGAATGCCCCCCCCCCCCGGCTTCGCCTTC
>QEPC01008313.1:2974539-2985366 GCA_003113815.1 Sphenodon punctatus
GGGGGGGGGCGCACAGACACAGACACATACACATACAGAGGAACACACAGAGGGAAACAGACACACATGTGGACATGAACACACACATGGGGGGACACACAAACACACATATAGGGTGTACACAGACACGGGGGACAGACACACATGGGACAGACACACAGTGAGGTGGACACTGGGACATGGGGGGGGACACACGGGGGCACACACACTCTGTAGGACACACACAAACATGGGGGACACATGGGGAGTACACACACGGACATGGGGGACACACACCGTCTCTCTCTCACACAAGAGGGGGGACACACATGGGGAGAATACACACAGAGGGGGGGGACACCTACACAGGGGGAACACACCCACATTGGGGGGGGGGGGACACACCAACATGCGCATGCTGAAGGATGCCATGTTTCCTAATATGGCATGCTGGGAAATGTAGTCCCACCAAGCAACACTAGGAAAAATAAGTACAGCTTTGCGTTCTCCCACAGACTACAATGGGAATTTAAATGTTAATAATTTTAAAAGTAATGAGTGGCTTAAAAAAAACAAAATAAAGCCAAGGCACCCCTAGCCTACAGGCTTGAATCTTCTAAAATGATTTCAAGTCCTGATCCATAACTAAAAAACTGCCAGGATGGTCAAATTGAAACAGTTGCAAAAAAAAGCAACAACCCCCCCACCCCCCCAAGCCTGCTTCTCAGCCTCCAACCTTTCTGATGTTGGATCTCAGCCACTGTAAGTCCGATTTCTCTGAGATTTGAACAGATTAAACCTCTCACCCAAGCAACTCTCCATGTCACAATGATAGTGTAAATTATCTCCATTTTATAAAGAGTAGAATATTCAGGCTTTATAATGGAGTGTGCAAAACGCATTAACTCTCCAGGTACTCCTGTGCCTGGATAATTTAAAGTAAGCAGCCTGCCTCCCTTCCTCCCTGCAGTGGTAGATGGGACAATCAGTTCCCACAAAATGCCTGAATAGTAACAAGGCATTCTTAGGAACTTGTGAGAATCATCTGAATGTCACCCTTACCCACACTTCAAATTTACAGAGCGATTGAAGCCATAGAGAAATTCAAGGACTTGGCCAAGGTCACGCAGGAAGGTGGAGGCAAGGCTAGTATGAAACCCCAGGAGCTCTGACTCCCTTGACCCTGCACTAACCACTCAAAATACATCCTCCTCGCCAGCTCTTCTGGCAAAGCTGCATCCCCCTCAGAGGTGAGTCCCTAGAGAAGGACCTTTTTACTGCAGTGAGAGTGTTTATTGGGAGACATGAAAAGGGGATGTTGGTAGGAGGCATCCAGCTGCGCACACAGAGCCAGAAGACTTCTGATCACCTACGCGCACGGAGGCTGCCTTTGCAGCTCAAAGCGGGCACTGTAGCAGACACAGCAGCACTCTAGCGTGCCCATAGGGCTGCAGAAACAATGCTGCCCTTTAACTGCACGCATTCAGGGGGCCTGTCTCCAAAGGGCTATGGGGAAGGCAAGGTAGGAAGGGAAACGTTCGGGGATGAAACGCTGGAGGCGAGAGACAGCGCTCACGTTCCCTGAGCCCTCTTGGCAAGTGAAAAATGTCTGTTGGCTGCAGAGTGAATAGGCACCCCACTGACAGAGATTCAGTTGCAGAGACACGGTTTCACAAGTTCCAACAATTCTACATCAATCAATGGCAATAAAATTATACCATCAAATCCTTCACCTGGGGAGCAGCAGGAGAATCAGCAAGTGTCAGCAACGACAATAACAACCCATTACAGCCAACCAGCAAGAGGCACAAGGTCCAAGTGTTTCTGCCAATCAGCCAACAAATGCAACAGATTGTTCCTGGGAGACAGCAGCTACCCCAGGAATGCAAGAGCTCTGGTCTTCACTGTGACGGAGGCACTGAAAAACAGCAAGTTCAGGCCCTTATTCCCAGTGTAGAGCTGAAACAAGTACCAAGTTTACTACAGGTGCGTAATACCCACATTTTTGGGTACCACAGGTTACCTTGGTACCGATCGGATACCTGGAAACCTGAAATATCGGGTACTGCTGGTACCGATTTTTCAATTTGCTGATTCCCAGTCAGTATACTGGTGCGTATCCATTTGGTATATCAAGTTGGAAAACTGAAAAATTGGCACAAATATTTTTAAAAAGTGACCATATGTAGTTTCCTGGGACTGGACGTTTAGCTTCCAAGCCCAGAAGGTTGATTTTTCTGGGACAGAAAACCCATAAATAAATGTTTTAAAAAGAAAATTTTAAAAAAGTAATAAATAAATATAAATATGGAACCGGAAGTCGTTTTCCAGGACTGGAAATTGCCAAAAATTATCACAACTTGACATAAATCCTTGATGTTGGGAGTCGGTATATTGACAAAAACATCAATTTTTCCAACATTCTGGAACTAGAAGTTGACATTTTGGGACATTGGGTCGTAATCCAGTACCCAATCGTTACCAGGTCGATTGGGGTAATGGAAATTTGACGGGTTACCCATTTTTTAGGGTACCCTCTTTTAGCTCCACCAGTGAATGTAAGTGGGGCATTTTACACCATCTTGCAGCCCCGCAACATGTAAGTTACTTCCGTGTTGAACTGTAGGCTTCTGTACGGTTGCTTGATCCTTATATATCCCCTCTGAAGCAGAATAGTTAAAAAATTAAGTGTATAACAAGCGAAGCATGTTTCCTCACTATGCGTTATTCAGATACTAGAACCTCCTTGTCCTGCATGTAGTTTTGGAGATGGTATGCTCCCTGGTAAATGAAGGAGACAAAGCCAGGACTCAAGCTGTGTGGAAGCGTGTATATTTCGATCTGTTGCTGGTAGCTTGTTTTTGGTCCCCCCCCCCCATTTCTGATTCCACATGCCAGGCACAGGTGGCATGTGAACCTGTAGGAAGACTAGGGACAGTGGTGGAAGCAGCACCTATTGGCGCATGTTGGTGAATGTCCTGCCCCCAACTCCAAGGAGCTTGCCCAAATGGGCAGTGATTCAGACTGAAGGTTCCTCATTCCCTGCCTCCCTTTCAAGAAGGGGGGGTCTCTGATAAGGGTCTGTTGCACAAGCTGTCAATTTTCTGGGGGGTTCCTGCACCACTGTCACTGCTTTGTGGCACTTCACTGCAGAAGCTGGCTAGAAAGGCTTAGCCTCTCCTAGCCTCTTGAATGAACCAGGTATGATAGGGATAGGGAAACTTTTAAATTTTATTTTATTTTATCCTGCAGAGCTACTTCTAAAATCAGTACAAGCTTCCCAGGCTGGACTGGAGTTAGGAGTGGGGATGCATAAAGGATTGCTCAGGATGGGGGAAGAGAGCAGAGGGTCCAAATCGTTGATCTATGCCATGGATCCATTGCTATCCTTGAGTGGATGCCCTCCTCTCCCTTCCCTTCCTTTGTGCTCACTCTTTCAGTCCTGCACTGGAGGGACAGATCCACAGGACAGAACCAGGAACTGAAAAGGGGCAAATAAAAAAAATAAACAGCTTAAGATAGGGTGGCCAGATAAGCAAATGTTAGAAGGCACTTATGAGAAATACAGCTTGCAGGACTGCATTGGTTTCAATGCAGCCCTGCAACCTGTATTTCTCATAAGTGTCCTCTAAATTTGGCATAGACTGGTCATCCTAGCTTCAGATTTGGCCCACAAGCCAGAGCTTCTCCATCCCTGACACAAGATGTGATGACACCTGAACTGGGTCTATTCAAGACAGCCCTATGCTTGATCTGATTCCATGATTTTGTTTGCTGTAACATTTTCTGCTACATACATTCTTGTTGTTGCCGGATCCTTTATCCAACTTTTCCTCAATCAATGCAGTTTTGCAGCCTGTTCTCACGTTGGGATTTTTTCTTTTCTTTTACATCTCTGGAATCTCTCTCCTTGTTTAGCAGTGGGGGAAGGGGGCACAGTGCTGTGCGGAGGGGAGTCGCTTGAGGAACAGATGCCATGCCAACGTGAGTTGATGATTCAGGCTTTGGCTGAGCACCAGGTTATTCCGAATCCGTTTTCATCCAGCTTAAACCCGGCCCAGCCTTTCCTGTGCAGGAAGGGGAAATGCAAAGGAGAGTGAGCTAAAGAAAGATTAACTCAGAGCCAACAGCCACCAAGGGACCAAATCAATCAGAAAAACACTCGAGCCCCGCTAAAAGTGGCAGGCAGCAGAGTAGGAGTTTGAAAGCATAAGAACATAAGGACTCCCACACTGGGCCAGGGAATAGTCCATCTAACCCAGTGCCCTGTCTCTGATGGTGGTTAGCACTGGATGCTTCAGAAGATGTGAAGTATTATTCATTCATTCGTACCTGAACATTATTCAGAAGACAAAGGTGAGCATACTGGTCCATTACAGAATGATCTGCTCCCTAGTAAGAGATGTGGTGTCTGAGTGGTTAATGCATTAATTGTATCCTTGAAGTCTGTAGGTTCGGGTCCCTGTTCTATTTCACACCGGATAGTCCCCTCCAGCCCACCCAGATGATCCACTGGGTTGGTGAAGTCAATGGTGGTTGCGTGTGGGGCTGACCACATCACTCCCTTGTGCATCACAAGCCTCAGAAACGGGTGTGTTTTCAGCACACCAGCCTGATGAGCCTCATGGCTTGGGATGGACTTTGACATCCTCTAGTAGCATATACCGCTGTAATAATGTAACTGAAACAAAGTGGCTATTCACTTCTGAAATGGGATACAAATAGTGGTTGGGCTGAGAGCTGAAGCAGGTAGTGAGTCTGTAATTTGCATTTCTGAGCAGCTTTTTGATTGCCCAACAATATCCATGGCTGAAATGGGTACTCTCATATTGGGTGGGTGGGTTAGTGTGGATTTAATTTAGAGTTTCTCCCCACTCCCCCTTTCAATTTTTCAATTCGGTTATTTAATTTTTTCAGTCATTTTGGCATTTCTGTTATGACATTTTCAGCAATTGTGAATGTGCAATATTTATTTATTTGAATTTATACGACCACCCTTCCCATAGTCGCAGATACAATAATCAGATATGATATTAACCACAGATATTTGCTTCTCCTCTAACCAAGGAGAAGATCATAGAGGAGCCAATGGATGGAAGGGAAAGCTCAGCCGTGATATTCTGTGAACCCACTGTGCCATTTCCCAGGGCAGCAGAATTGGAGGAGCAGTAGCGCTACCACTCAAATTACTCACACCACAACTCTTACTAGGGAGTGGATCATCTGTAATGGACCCGTATGCTCACGTGTGTCTTCTGAATAATGCTCCAGGTATGAACAAATAATGTTCACATACGTCCTCTGAACAGGACTACACCGAATATTTTAAAAAATATTTACGAGTATTTCCAAGGGTCCGAGGACCAGCCCTGAGTGTTCGGGCCGGTCTGAGGACCCTCTGAGAATACTCGGGCAGTTTCCGAGAGCAGGTGCAAGGAGGGGGCTAGAGGGAGCCTTGAGGGGGAGGGAATGGGCCAGGGAAGAGGGGCTGAGGGCATAGGGGCTGAGGGGTAGAGTACTTGCCCTCTGGAGGGGGTCTGTGGCAAGTACTTTATCCCTCATCCCCCACTAGACCCCCACCACCTAAAGCACCCCATCCCTGCTAGCCATTCCCCTTCCCTGCCCCCCACTGGCCTATTCTCTCCTTGTCCAGTGGGGTCCAGGGAAGGGGGAGCAGGGGTCTTGTGCCTGCACTCGACGGCACTGTCAAGGTTTTCTGAGGACCAAAGTTTTGGCGCCCCATTCTCAGAACTTCAGACCTCAGAAAATCAAGGTGAATACATCAGTTCCTCGGTGTTTTCCTCAGAAAACAGAGGACCGAGTTGCAGCACTACTTCTGAAGCATCCGGTGTCACCATGGCTGCTCGTCATGATGGGGGGCAAGGTGCTGGGCACAGCACGGGGACAGGGCCACCTAGTCACACACTCATGCAGTTCCCCACCCTCAAGCATGTTTGTTGGGTGGCCGGATCTGATCCTGACCATGGTGCCAGCAGCTTCCCGGTCTGGATCATGTTGTGATGGTGGTGCTCCATCCTGTGTGAATCGGGAATTCACACCCCATGTGAATCAGGAAGGAGTGGGACTAGGTTTCCCAGGGAAGCCATTTGGACCACTGGGGAGTAGAGCTTTCTTGTGTGTGTGAATGAGTTTGCTGCAGCTTAGAGAAGCCTAGCAGGATAATCCTCCACCACTGAAATCCAATGGAATTTTGCCATTGACTTTAATGGGTGGAGGAGCGAGCCCTGAAAAAGCAGATGTTCTTTATCTCTTGTGACATCCTCTTAGAAATTTGAAAACTGCTATCAAGTCCTCAAGCTAGGTTGGAATTTCCACCATCCAACCCTCCCAATGGCAGCTGTACCAGGGGGCTTGCATCCCCCAGGCATGTGGAGTCCAATTCAGCTGCATCGCCTGTCCCTATGCCCTTGCCCCCCGCCCCCCCCTTAGTCATCTTTTCTCTTGGCTAAAGATACCCAACTCCTTCAGCCTTTCTCATATGACTTGCGTTCGAGCCTCTTTATCATCTTGGCTGATCACCTCTGAATCCTCTCCAGTTTGTCAACCTGCTTCTTGAAGCGCGGTTCCCACAAACTGAACCCGGTATTCCCGGCAAGGTCTCGACAATGTTGAGTCAAGTGCCTCTGTTGTTGCTCCCGTGTCTTGAGGAGGTGTTTTGTGTTTATATAACTGGTTATCTCAGATAATAGCTCTTTTGGTATAACGCTCTGGTCACCAAGTGACCCTCAAGGGCCAGATCTTCAAAAGAGCTGAAGGCCAGGGTAGGAAATGCCCACCATCCAAAACTAGGGCCAGATTTTAAAAACGGCTCTGCTCCCAATTAGGCAAAAAATAAATAAATAAGGGTCCGATTTTGAAAATGTGCCACCCAGCAGCTCCCTTTTGAGTTCAGTATAAGAGCATGGCATACTGGGTAAATGGGAGATGAATCCTTTGACCATCGATTCCACTTATGGGGCGGTTTTCACAATCCAGCACCATGTCAGTCTTGTGGCTGCAGTAGGTGAAGAGTACACCCTTCCTGCCTTGCCTCAAGGGCGGTAGTGTTGATTCTGGTTTGATTTTGCCACCTGATGCTGACAGGCAGTCAACCTAATCTGTCAGTCATCACTCAAGGGCAGCTGACAACTAACAGCAACAGACAGCACTTATCTGGGCAAAAAGCTGGAACTTGGCAGCCCCACACCTTCTTGCCACCATGCTGCCAACTGCCGCACTGTTTGCCAGATGAGTTTAGTATCAAAGACTGCTCCTGGATAACAGCTGCATTTTAAACCCGCTGAACAGTGTGGGGAGATCTCACTCATGCTGGAGAGCTTTCTCTGAGCTACCTTAACTCCTTCACACAATCATGTTCCATGGACTCTGAGTGGGTTTGGAGAAACTCAGCTACGGATTCTGTAACAAAGCTTATTGGGGTTTTCTCTGTCTGACACCCCAGCCTGCTTCTAGACCAGCTGTGACTCAGTTTACCCATTTGTATTCTCTGCTGACCATTGCTCAGTCCATGGTGTGCAAGTCTAAAAGTGTACGCTCACTGTCACCTGTAACTGAAGGTACATGGTTGCATACGTTTATAAGGCCAGACTCGTCTCGGTATCTCAACCAAGAATTTTCCCTAGAATGTCAGTATCCTGTGCCAGTAACGCAGAGACCATATTATGATGAGAGAAAGTTTAAAGATGATTGACATAAAAGTCCCATAGTTTATCAGAAGTTGCATAAAAGAAAATAACAGTAAATCAACACAATATTAGTTTGAATTAGTTGTTCCATTAACTCATCTTCAAAAGCATAAGAGTTCACAGTCCAGATTTTTGACCCACACAGGCCAGACACAAAGCTTAGAATTGTAGAGCAAATATCCTTTCTGTGTGCATGTTGGCAAAAAAAAAAAGGCCCTGGAATGGAACTTCTTTCCAGTTATCTCGTCGTTTAAAAAGCCAACAAACTCTTTCATGTTCCCCTCATGGTTTACACATCAAAGTTTGCCTTTTCTATTGTTCTGCAACAGAGATGGACATGTTTACCTTGATGACCTTCCTGCCTCTGTGGCTCATCTATAGGATACACTTTATAACTTTTCCAGACATACAGTGTGGAAATACAAAAATGCCTTTTAAAAACACATGTATGAACATTTGTTATCATAACCATATCCTAATAAGAGCATAAGAAGTGCCATACTGGGTCAGACCAATGGTCAATCAAGCCCAGCATCCTGTCTATCTGAAGTCAGTGCATGGGGGTGTGCTTCCATGACCCATGCACCACCCACCCAGTCCAAGCACAGGGCATTCTGGCAAAAGTCAGAGTGCCCTGTGCTTGGACAGGGTGGGCGGTGCATGGGCAGGACGGCTGTGCATGGGGCTGCTCATGTGAAGTGCCCCCCCCCCCAGCACAGCACCTGCCCCATGCAAAGACCACGGACCTCCTCCCCCCCCGGCTCCACATCTTGTGTAAAAACACCCAGTGGCCAATCCTGGTCACTTGGAAGAAGTACTCAACACGTCACAATGGGGTGATCCATTCCTTGGTGTTCACTCTGTTAATTTGTACTGTTCACTGTTAATTTGGACTTCACAACTACAGACACAGTAGGGATTAGTTACTGAGTCATGAGCCAGAGCCCTTTTGCTCTGGATTTATTAAGAGCTGAACAGGAATATGAAGGAATTGTTTTCCACACTCCCTCTGCGCTGCAAGCTTTGTTCTTGCAAGCAAGGTTCAGCCTTTGCAATGTGGGCTTTCTGCTCTTTCTCTATCATGCTTGGCCGACCTTTCTCCGTCCAGCCATGGCATGCTTGCAAAGACAATGCCGTCTTTCTATTGCTCTCCGATATTTTAATATGAAATCCACACAGTTCAGAGCTCTCAAATAACTCGTCGGTGTTCTAAACTGAGGCTTAGGCAGGTCCTGTTGAGAGCAACAAAATGAACTTCTCACGCACAGAGAGCATTCATGAGCTTCCCTTCTGAGTGCTTGGCGAGGCAGAATCCAATAAACAGCCTAGAGGACCCCTAATATCTGAGCAAAGATAACAGTGACCTTCTCTGTTTGCAATTATCTTTTCTCATAAAAAACCACACACTGAATTTAATAAAACACATGAGAAGGGAAGCGATGGGTTCAGATAAAGAGGCCCAGATCAAATCAGAACCAGCACGTTGTCTCAGAACTCACACAACCTGAATTCTGATGCATGGAAAAGTTTAGCTGGGCTGTTTGCTGTGGCTACTGCAAGGCCTTGTCCTTGGACAGTGTGATGCCACCTATTTGGGGGTGGAGATTTCACTTTAATATAGTAGTAGTATATATATCTTTATTGATACGACCCATTGGCCAATACAACATACAAATACAAAGTAAATATGAACTATACATGTAAATTCAAAACATACAAAGCAAAAGGAATGATACTGTGCTAGAATGATCGATCATATAAGGTAAAAAGATGGTGGTACTCATTTACCAGCCACCAAAGCCAGTCTCCTCCTAGCAAGAAGGAAGAGAGTTGACTGCCCTATACATGATCTTTTCGTTTACATTTGCCAAGATGAAATCTAGCTTATAGCCATAATTCCACCAAGAGGTCTCTGAGCCAATCAACCCTCTGAACTGAAAGCGAACCTTAGCAGATAATGAACATTCAAAAAGATAATGATTAAGATCCTCAATCTGAGCTGAGCAGTCGCATATCCTTTGATATGGGATACCTCTCAATCGCCCCTCTAATACTTTCGTAGGCATTAACTGAACTCTGCCCAATGTTAGCGCTTTCCTTAGAACAAAACTTGATATATAGCTTAAATAAGGTTCTAACTGATGAATCGTTTTAATCCTCCCGTACTGGGGAGCAACCACCGATGCAGCCACCCGTGCCATATCCTGTTGCTTGAAAATATCCTTCTGAGAATCCTTTGGATTTTGATTCCGAATCCTTTGGATTTTGATTCGGAATCCTTTGGATTTTGATTCCGAATCCTTTGGATTTTGATTCCGAATCCTTTGGATTTTGATTCCGAATCCTTCTGAGAATCAAATTTTGTACTGCATCGAGAGATGAGGCATCAAACCCCTACAATTCAGTTCCATAGAGCATTTGGGACAATAATTTATGCAATAACAATTGGATAGCTGGTTCAATTAATTTCCCCACTAGTAGCCCAAAACTTGATAATTCCTCCTGCTGTTTGCTGAGCCTTTAATTTGGCTGCTGCCAGATGAGACCAAGAGCTGGAGGTGGCAAAATTTATCCCCAAATATCTAAAATGTGGCACTTGGTCAATTTTGCTTCCATCAAGCTCCCATCTGCGCGTGCGTGTACTTTAATATAGGAGATTTAGCTGGAATTGCCATTTCCCTCCGGGAGGAAAGCTGGAGAGGGCGGGACCACATTGGAGGGGGTGGGGCAAAGGGTATATATAACCCTGCCCTTACAGAACATTGTGACATCACAGTGCTCCACAGAGGATGGGATGGGACCGTGTTGGAAAAGTTGGGGGGCAAAGGGGCTTATCTAATCATGTGATTCCAGGATTTGGGGTCATAATAGTACCAATAGGCAGGGCCCCGATTCTTCCGAGGAATTTTTTTAAAAATTCCGCGGGAGTCAGGGGCCAATTCTGCGCCTCGGCGCGATTTACCTTACCATGGGGGGGGAGGGGGCTTAGTTTGCCTCCTCCTCCCCCCGCACTGCTCAGCTTGACTCCCACCCCCACAAAAACCCCCAAAGGAATAAACTTACCAGGGACGGCAGCAGCAGCTGCTCCGTCCAGCGTGCTCTTTTCCTGCTCGTACTTCCTGGCCCCTCCCGACGGGGCCTC
>QEPC01008313.1:2988520-3033101 GCA_003113815.1 Sphenodon punctatus
ATCCCTGATTCCCTTCCCCTGTTTTTGGATTTATTTAGAGTAGCATTCGATTGATTTAGGTTTCATTTCAGTTTTGTACCCCTCCCTGTGTTGTTTGTTGTGAGCTGTCTGTGTTCCCCACTCCCCCCCCATCCGTGTGTGTGTGTGTGTAATTCTCTCTCTCTCTCATATTAGATAGTTACTATAGATAGATAGTTGTAGGAGTTAGCTTAGTTATAGAGATAGTGTGTTGTAGTTACTCAGTTTTAATATTTTATAGTGTGTTTGTAGGACTAGGCCTTTGTAGATATAATATTCCATTTAGTTCCATAGATTTTAGAATAGTAGTTAATAGCAGAGTTCGGCCACTTTTACACAGATGCCACCCACCCACGAACACCTGGAAACACCCATCGGATGGGTGAGAGAGCGTCTGTGTAAATGTCCATGTGGGTGGGGGTGCGTGCCCGACCCACCCACTGACACCGACCAACATCCACGGAGCAGCCGCGAGGGAGCTAGCACCCTCCATGGGTGGAGATGAGTGTTCAACACCCGAGCGTCCATGTAAAAACCAAAACACCCACACCCATGTGGAGTGGACCGGTGGGACCCCACTGCGTGCCATCACACAGACATGCCCACGGGGGGGAAGCCGGATGTCTGGCCGAGAGCCCATAAAGGAGGGCGGAACCATGGCACACACGCGCGGGCTCCCACGATGGTGACCAGGAAGGCCAACGAGAAGGTCAAGGGAGCTGATGCTGCCCCACACGTGGGAAGGGGTCGGGTGAGCATGGGGACCCAAGAGTGCCAGGGGGGGGGGAGAGCCCTGGCAAGGTGGTGTGGGGAGGCACCCAAGGCAGAAGGCACAAGGGGGGGTCCAAGGCCATCGGTATGGAGGGTGCCCAGGCTGGGAGACATGAGGGGGGGCATCCTGGCCGGGGGGAGGCTTCCCACTGCCGCCCTTCCAACCCACCCCAGGACCATGCACCCCAGGACAACCAACCATCCATGGTGGTTGCCCCACCCCCTCCAGTAAGGCCGCAGCACCCCAGACCCCTGGGGGTGGGGGAGCAACACCGGGGGGGGAGACACACTAGGAAGCAGGGGACCTACCCAAAGCAAAACCCCGGTAGGGAACACAGTATAGAACCCACTCTGAGTACACCTACTACATGCGATGGGGAGCAACGGCCATTGCCTGAGGCAAGTGTACCAGCTCTGTGATGTTGTATGGGCATGGGCTATAATACCATGGTTGGGCCGTCCAAGGGCTTGCACCAACAGGGATTGGCCTATGGCATGTATTATGCTCGTGTGGGGAGTAGGGGGCTCTCTGGATGACCACGGGGCACCCAGTGGCCAGGGCCCCAACATGGGAAAGAGGTACGTGCACACGAAGATCGCTTACCCCATTCCTGTTTCTCCACACAGGGGCTATCAGCAGTGGCTGACGTGGAGCGGCCAGTGGATGACTGGGAGGTCGGGCCATCTGGCTGGCGAGTGCTGCGGTCGGCTGCAGCTAGGGCACACCGGCCTTCAAGCCCCAGTGGTGTGGCCAAGAGGGGGAGAGGGCGCCCCAGATGTTAACACCCCCCTTCCATTGTACAGTTCTCCCTTCAATAAATATGTTGTAGGGAGCTGTCGGCTCCTCTGTCCCAGGACATGTGGGTGGGGGGAGGCTTGCAGGAGGGCACCAGCAGGGTGGGGGCACCAGCAGGGTGGGGGAAGGGTGCAGTTCCTGCCCAGCTGATGGGGCAGGTCAGCCCAGGGAGGCCTCATGCAGTTGAGGTGGCTGGAACAAGTGTACACAGACCCTGCACAGGCGAACCGGTGAGTGTTGGCAGGCAGGGTATTGCGGGGCCCAAGCACAGGCCACAGCCGACATCAAGGGGAGGGCGCACGCACCCAGGCAACCCATGGGACCCATTCCCAGGATACCCTAGTCCACACATGGAACAAAGGCACAGTTGCAGGTAAAGGGTAGTACCCAGCTTTATTGAAGGGGTTCACAGTCCTATGGACATGGGTGTGGGTCGGGTGCTGCCCGGCGTTCGGCCACCTGGGAAATGATGCGGCAGCAGATGGTGTCCCTGTTGTCCTCTGAGATGTGCCAGAATGCCCCTCCCTGGGCATGTTGGTACAGGGGCACAGGGCCGGTCCTGTGCACCGGTGGTGGGTTGTCCAGGGCAGCGCCTCCTGTTTCACATACATTGTGCAGGAAACACGCTGCCAGGACGAGGATGGGGGTGTGGTCCAGGTTGAATTGACTCCTGCTCATCAGGAGGCACCAGCGAGTCTTGAGGAGCCTGAAGGCCCCCTCCACCATGATGGGTGTGGACGACAGGCGCTCATTGAACAGGTGGTGGTCAGAGTTGCGCACCACTGGATAGGCCTGCATGAACCACGGGATTAGCGGGTAGGTGGGGTCCCCTTATATCACAACAGGGGCCATGGGAATCCCCTCTATCACACGGTATAGGTTGGGGCGATCTCCCCGTTGAACATGTGTGCATAGAAGGGGAGGCACACAGGATATGCGTGTCGTGGCTCCGCCCTGACTGGCCTGTGTAGACATCTATGAACAGACCCCTATGATCCACTACGGCCTGCAGATTGATGGAGAAGGCCTGTTTTCGGTTCATGTAGTCGATCTTTGCATGAGGGGGGTGCATGATGGGGATGTGGGTGCTGTCAATGGCCCCAATGCAATGAGGGAACCCCAGTTCCACACATCACCTCCTCGGGGTCATGGAGCTGGATGACCCACTCCAGGAGGAGCTCCACAAGCAGGTCACACACATCATGCAGGGCCCTGTTCATGGGGTGGTGCCCATCCCAAACTACTCCCCCACACTTCTACAGGAAGCGGGGGTGGCCAGCCACCAAACTGCCATGGCCACGGGCATCCCTGGTGGCAGTGGGAAGTGCATGGCTCCCGCCTCTGGAG
Source organism: Sphenodon punctatus (assembly GCA_003113815.1). Classification (NCBI taxonomy): domain Eukaryota; kingdom Metazoa; phylum Chordata; class Lepidosauria; order Sphenodontia; family Sphenodontidae; genus Sphenodon; species Sphenodon punctatus. Next base: position 2,991,453 of record QEPC01008313.1, read on the forward strand.
GTGGGGGTTTAGGAGCTCACCCAAGCGGGTCAGGAGGGACCGGGGCATCCAGAAGTGGTCCAACCATTCCTCGTCTGTCCAGGTGGCCAACATATTCTCCCACCAGTCATTGGTGCGGGAGCGCAATCAGTGCTGTCACAGGGTCGGTAGGGTCACGTGGCAGGCATACACATTGAGGGTCCATCGGGCCAGGATGAGCTGGCCTTGCTGTGACACCGCGGAGCCCAACAGGGCACGGCATCAGACAGCCGCCCGCCTCACCCATCACATGATCCCTGCCCTCCTGAGGTTTGCTGCCTTCTGCTGCTGTGTCCCCAGGAGGACAGACCATCGACCCGGCAGGCAGAGCAGGGCTATCTGCTGTAGCAGCATGCACAGCAACAGGAGGGCTGTGCCCAGGAGGTGCAGCAGCACATCCCTGGGGTGCGGGTACTCCTCCCCCAGCAGCATGGTTCTGCAGCTCCCCACTCCCGGCCACCCTCTGCTGGCATGTGCCGTGGCCGAAGCGCATCCCACTGTGTGGTCTGTGCCCATGGCCCATTCTCCCCTGGTGTCGCTGGAGCTCATCTGTGTCCACCCAGCCCGTGGACCACTGCAGAGTTAACGGCGGCTCGCCTGCTGATGGAGCTACCCGGGTTCGGCCTCGCCTTGCTGTCTGGGGGTCCCCCTGTTGCTGCCCTGTACACCAGCAGCCTCCTGCATGCCCGCGGCATCCCACATGCACCCTCGGATGTGGGGGTCCTCCTGTGGGACCTGAGCTTGCTGTCCCCTGATGTTGGTGGCCCCCTCTGGACCAGGGACCCCTCTGCTGTGGAGCTCGCCGCCCTTCGATCGGTGACAGACCTTCCAACTGTGTGGGCTGTGGCCACCGGAGCAGATCTCCTCCTTTCCCGCTTCCTGGTGGATACTCATATGTGCTCCCAAGGCTTCCAAAGGGTCCTGTTCACCTGGGAGGGTCTAGCGCTGGGGTCGCTGCCCCGGGAGCGCTCACTGGACCGTCCATGAGTGGCCCCTCCAAGCCACCCACTCGCAGCCACCCTGGTGCCCTGGATGGTGCATTGTCTGCCCCCCGTGCCTCTGATTGGGCTGTGTGCTGCCGTCTGCATTGCTGCTGGCTGCCGCCTGGTTCCCTGAACCCAATCAACCCGTCTGGGTGACTGCTGCTCCTTTCTGCTGGGGCTGCCCTGGTGCCCTCGCCTGCTATGTGCGGGGACTCCTGTGCCCTCCTGTTGTGCGTCTCTTGCCCGGCTGTGGGTCCACCTGCACCCCCCTGTTCTGCCTCTCTGTGCTCGGGGGACCCCATTCACCCAGCACCAATAAATTGCTGTTCTGTGATGATCTGTCCTGCCATGCTTCTGTTGCTGCTGTGGCAGCTGGGTTCTCCTTCCCCTTGATGGCCTTCCTGCCCCCATCTGTGTGGTTGTGTGCAGGGGGTGTGCTTGGTGTATACTGGTGGGCTCCGGGCCTGTGGGGTGGGCCTTGGTTGTGTGGTGTGTGTTCCCCTGGCGGCTTCCCTGATGGACGCTGCTGCCTGGGCCAGTTCTCAGGGTGGTATTGGTGGTGGGTGGTCGGCCGGGCACCCCCTGGACTCACCTGTGCATTGGTGTGGCCCTGCCCCTCCCCTCTGCTGTCACCCCCTGTTGGTGTGAGCTGTCTGTGGTGGTGGTGATGGATAGGTGGCAGCACCATGGGTGCTGGGCGGCTCAGCATGAGTAGAGGTTGTGCTGACTCCGGCCTTTGGCCCAACTGATCCCCCTTTGTGCAGGGATCTGGGTGCTCCTCGGGGTGGTGGTTGTCAGCGTGTGGGGTGTGCCCCTGGTGCTGTTGCTGCTCCCGACCCTCCCAGGGCCCGTTGGTGCGGGCGTTCTCCATTGCCCTGTCCCTTCTCTCCTGCAGCTACGGTTGTCGTGCTGCTGGCGATCTTGTGCCTGGGCGTGATGGTTCAGCAGCTGGAGCAGGTGGCGTGCAACATGCAGGCGGTGGACCGACTGTTTGATGGCATCCGTAAGTGTGCTGCCTCTTTTCTGGGCCCTGTGACTCTGTCCCTCCGGGGTGGGGTGTCTGTGCCTTTCTTGGGAGCCGGGGCCTGCTCTGACAGCTGTCTCCTCCCCCTCNGGGTCTGTTCCTTCCTTGGCTGCCGGGGCCTGCTCTGACAGCTGTCTCCTCCCCCTCTGTCCCATTCAGTGCAAGCCATGATCGCGGAGTGGACCCGGGAACAGGGGGTGTTGTTGGAGCTCCTTCTGCACATCTTGGAATGGCTGCACCAGCTGGACCACGTGCAGGGTGAGCGCTGGTGCCAGGCGCGAGGTCACTGACTCTGTTGACCGGGTGTTGTCCTGGACCTGCCACTGCTGGTGCTGCCCCCCCTTCTGTTGCCCCGTCCCCCTCCCTGCCCTGTTGTTGTTGACCCCTGTTGCTGGTTCCCCCTTTCATTAAAGGCGTTTGTGTTTCTTCCCGATGTGTCCGTGTTGTGCTTTGCTTTGACCTCTCCCCTTGTGCAGGTGCCTCGGGGGGGAGGTTGCGGGGCTGCCTGTGTTGCGTGGGTGCCTTCCCCCCCGGCCCCCTGTGGCCTGTGTGCCCGTCCCTGTGTGCTTCTGTTGCTTGCTGTGTGTGTGCGGCTCTGGTGTGCTCTGCTGGGGGGAGGGGGGGGTCTGGCACCGGGCTGTCCGGGATCTGTGCCGGAGCTGGCTCCGCGGGTACCACTGCTACAACCAGAACCGCCCGTGGCATGACCCCCACCAGCGCCAGCAGCAAAGTGTTCTGAATCCTGCTCCAGGAAGTTTCATAAAGCAACTTCCTGTGAGGGGAGGGGGGGACGTCATGTGAGGGAGCGAGGAGGTGGAGCCCAGGCTGGCGGGCAGGAATGGCTGGTGAAAACGTGGGGCCCAGTGCTGCGGGAGAGAAAGGCAGGTCTCCGGGGGAGCAGTGTGGTGGGTGGGTGGGTCAAATAAAAAAAAATATTAAAAAAACCCCACAGCCCAAAAAACCCAACAACAACACAGCCCAATCGCGGGGGTCCCTAAGGGGCGGGGTCCTGGGTGGCCGCCCCTACGTCGCCCCGCGGTAAGGCCGGCCCTGACTGTACACCTTCCATTACATTGCCTGCTGGTGATTATTGGAGACATGTTCCTGAGGGCTTCCTTATGCCCTCAGATTATGCAATTGTAATCTTACTCAAATTGAGGATCTCCTTCACTTATTGTTCCTTTGCCCACATACCAAAGTGTCTCCTCAGAAATTTCTGACCCCAGTAATTCAGAATAAGACTCATTGGTCACCGCGCCATCTCTTAATCTTTATGGCATCATCCAAAGGTGATGATGTGATTAGAAATCTTGCCAAAATGGCCCTTGCATTGATAAAGAGGAATCAGGAAGATTATGATGTGTAGAGATTGTTTCAGTCGATGGAGGTTCCTCACAGTTTTGTCTTATATCCTTTTTATGATTGTTTCATTATTTTTACGTATGTTTACTAACATGCTCAGGGCCTTATGCATACTGTGTATGTGTCTGCACTTGCTGTGCCTTCGGTGTTCACTTAGATGAAGTTATTAGTTGTGTATCTTCTGTGCAATATCTATGCACGACTATTCTGTTGCAGGATTCGTTTTCAGTGCATATATCCAAATTGTTTTATGGTGTGTTTATTATGACTTGTTGTATCTATAGAACAACCTGCCCAGTTCACTTTAGAATGACCTGCCCAGTTCACTCTTGAAATTTATTTCTGTTTATCAAGGGCTGTTTTATGTTCTTTACATTTGTTTTGTAAGTCTTAACCTTTGGTTATGACTTTAATAAAATTATATATATCGAGAGAGAGACAGGTCCCTGCCCAGTGAGTTTACAATCTCCACTGAGATAGCCCCCATGCACACTGGACTCGCTTGGCTATTATTATTATTTTTGAGAGAGAGAGAGACTCTGAGATTTGGATTGTCTGGCTTTACCCTGGGCAGAGATGGGGATGGAGGGAAAGGTTTGTGGCTGGCTGCTTTTTGCCCCGTTTGCCCCATGCACTCTGGACTCACTTGGCTGAGGCTTTGCTGTTGTTTGCTAGAACTGCTATCCTTGTGTGTGTGTGTTATACTCCATTGATCGTGATCATGCGTGTAATCTTGGAGTTGGCTCCGCCTACCGGGGGTCACTTTCAGGATATTTTTCAGCACTGTTTTAAGTTCCCAATCTGCCCCTGCCCGGAAACATCTCTGGTGGTGAGAGGCAGCAGTATTCTTGTAGAGACGACATTTTTTTACACAAATAAACTATCCCAGGATTAGGAGAAAACTATCCCGGAATTGTTATCCAGGGATTACAAAGTGGTATCTGTTCACACGGACATTTCTATCCCAGGTGAATCCATTCTGGGATAGTTCATTTGAACAGCACATTGCTGTTCTCCTGGGATTAGAGTCTCTGGGATGAATATCAATCCTGAGGTGTCTTTTTATCTGTGCTCAGTGAACTGATTTCTGGGATTGAAGAAAATCTGTTTTGTTTTTGTTTTTTTGTTTTTCTGATTTCGGAGTTGAAGAAAATGGAAACTCATCCCTTTGTTCTGTGGGTATTTAAACTTGGCACTCTGCAATGCATTGTTGAAGGATGATGGAGGTTATATGATCGCCCCACAGTCATGTGCTCCTAGATACCACAGAGGCAGACATTCATGGAGACGATGTCAGCTCTTGCCATAACACTTTCTGATACTAATCCCGGAATAGTTTACTATCCCTGGATAGTTGTTTAGACGGACCTAATCCCCAGATAGTTTAACATCCAGATGTTACAAAACCTAGAAAAGGAGGTTTTGTAATCACTGGGGGTAATTTCAGACATTACGAGACCACGGTCAATCAGAGTGAATCCCCTGTGGTGGCTGTTTGTCCTGTAACGACTGTTGTGCATTCTGCAGTGAACTTCCGGCGGGAATCACAATGACCACGATTGTGGAATTCCATCCGCCCGCAGGTCCAGAATCGTGGTTAGCTGGACCACGATTCGGGATCGGCCAAAAGTAACATCTGTTACGTTGGCCCATCCTGGATCATGGCCCAGACCGCGATGCAGGATCGAGTGCAGCGGCTGTGCCCGCCCGTCTCCCGGAGAACAGGCGGCCGGGGAAGCGCGGGGGGCGGGGGTGTGCGGCTACACGTCACGTCGCACTGTGCAGCCCCGCCCCCTCCCCGATCCCCCTCCAGAACCAGGCCAGCATGTCTAAAGGACGACCGGCCTGATTCCTGACCAGGATCGAAACGGACCCCGGTCCATGGTTCAGTGTGGTGGGCCTCCGGGCCCATCATGTCTGAAATTACCCTGGGTTATTCAGTGATCCTGGGATTACAATCACTGAATGCTGCATTTAGACAGACCTTTCATCCCAGGATTAATGCTCTCATCCCAGGATTAATGCTCTCATCCCAGATGTAAAAATGCGCAGAGCTCTCAATTTAAGTCAAAGCCAAGTGTCTGGCTAAAGTAAACTAATTTTTCGCTCTCTCTAAAAATATTCAGACTGGCTTGTAACTTGGTCATGTCATACATGGACTGAAGTAAAATTTGTGTGTGTGTGTGGGGGGGGTTGAACTAGGTTTTCCTGAAAAATGACACTATCCCTAATGAAGTATGTTGTGAACAGCAAGTGCTTTATAATGCTATGAGCCTGATCCACACCTCATTGATGTCAATAGGATTTTTTCCATTGACTCTAGGTGGTCCTGGAATCAGGAATTTTGGTTGGGCAGAAGGCAGGGGGACATAGACAAAGGTGGCACACCAGACAAGAGCATCCTCTGGTGAAGTACTGCAGAGCAGTGCAAGGGCCCAGCCACGGAAGCTGGAGTCCAAGATGTCAAGATATTCTCAGTCCCTGCTGTCCTCATGGGTAGGGAACTCTGGAAGGGAACCACCTCACCTGGACTATCGTTCTTCTGCCTGGGCTCTGCAACAGACCCCAGTGCTGCTGTTGCTCTGGGTGTCCTGAGTTGACAGATGTGGATGGAGCAACACTGAAGCCCACCCTGAGGAACAGTGCCCTGGATGTGGGGGCCAGTTTTACAAGTGACAAGGACAGGTGGACAGTGGTCCTCTTCACACAAGACACACTCCACCCAACACACATCCACTATACATGTTACAGGGCACCCATAGGGCAACACTGTGGCCTTGCAACATGTATAGTGGGTGTGCGGTGGGTGGAGAGTGTCTTGTGTGAAAAGGGCCACTGTTGCCAGCCAGGGCAGGGAAGGGATGAACAGGGACACTGCAGAAATCACTTCCCCTAGAACCTGTGGAATGGAGTTGCACAGCAAGCCTCCCGAACCACCCTCCCCCCCCCCCCCCCCCCCCCCCCCCCCCCCCCCCCCCCGCCAGTGCCACTATGCTGATTCTGAGGGGTCCAGAAGCCCTTCCCTGCTGCTGCCATCATTCCTGCAGGGCTGTAGCATCCTCTGCCACTTTAGAGGGGCTCTGCCGCTATAAGTCTCAGGACTGGCAGCCCCATGGCTGCTTCTGCCTCCCGAGGTGCCCCGGGAGTGGTGCAGAAGCAGTACCCTTCCTGGGAGCTTCCTATGCTGCCCCTGAAGCTCTCACAGAAGCTCCCCTGTGGTTCCCCACATAGTGTTGGGTCTGGGGCAGCTGCCTCGCCCCAGGACAAGGCCTTCCCTGGGTGACAGCTTCCTCATGGAGCTCCTCCTTCCCAAAGAGGGCAGGGAGTGAGGGAAGAAAACCATCAGCCTGGATCAGCTCCCTCCTCCTCCATTCCACACATTGGTCTATGGGGCCACTAGATCCTAAGCTCCTTATCTTTTGGAGTCTTAAGGGTGGAGTTTATCAGTCGGGGTGGAAGCAAGGGGCAGGAATTTAACACTGGACTCCCCACAGTATTGGTTCAAAAGAGTAATATGGAGATTTTTTATCACTAGACTCCTCTGGCCGACCTTTCCTGCCTGGCCCCAGAAATACAATCATTAGCTACACGTATGAGACGCTATTCGTTCACCTTTCAGGTTGGCAATGGCTCAAGTGAGATTTCCAGAAGGCTGACAGCCACAGACGGCACACCATGAACAGACAACATGGAGCTCCCTTGTTTTGCTTAATGGAGAACCTAAATCCCCCTGCTCCTTCTTAAACCCTGTTCAGGAAGGGTAGCCGGAAGATAACTGCAAGGAGAGAAAGAAGGAGACGCCTGGCCCAGTACAGGACAAAGAGAAGGGACCCAGTTTTCCATAGGACTGTGGTGGCTGCCTAACCGCTACTGCTGCTTTACAGGAGAGCAAGGACTAGGGCCTACCTGTCTGTGGCTTTCTTAGCATAGCCGGCTCGGGCAGGATCATGTCAGAAGGGTAGAATAAAGGGGCTGCCATGCCCCTTTCTGACATAATCCCTCCCCTTTCAGAGTGGTGTGACATCACAATGCTCCATGAGGGGAAGGCTTCATTCCACGCCAGGAGATTCTGCTGCTACCAGTGCCACTCCCTAGCTTTCTTCTATGCGGTGCCATCTGCTCACCTGTGTTCTGCCTCTGTGCACTCTTCATTATTCAGAGTCTTCCAGCTGATCATTTATTTAAGCAGGTTTAATAATGGATTGTGATAATTCTATGCATAGGCTTGGCTGCATTCAGCTTTTCTTCGTCCTGATCTTTATCTCCAAGAGCAGCTGTCAGGAGCCTCACCTTTGATTTCCCATTGGTTTTCTGGTCATCACTATCAGGTTACTTCATCTCCTGACTCCCTGATTATAAGGAAGCCACATTCACTTAAACCAGCCAGAGAGTCTCAACCTGGTGCTCGGGAGCACCAGACTGTGCTTGGGCAATGCATGAAAGTGCCCCCCAAACCAGCTGTTAGTAGTGCTTGGGAATATTGATATTACTAGGGGTGGGACTATTTATTTATTTATTTTTATTTATTTTGTAGATTTTTATCCCGCCCCATCCTGCAACGCAGCTATTGGTATTGGATTAATCCGATAATACTGATACTTACCGATATTGGAATACCGGATTTTTTACATTGCTGGCTTTACCAGTTTTTTTACATTGCTGCCATTTAACAATGGCTACTATGTAAAAAAAAAAACAAAAAACTGGTAAAATTGGCAATGTTAAAAATCCAGTATTCCAATACTGGTAAATCCGGTATCGGGCAATCCGATACTGGTAAATCTGGTATTTGGTAATCCCCCTGGAGTCCCGCCTCTAGATATCACTGTGACCATGCCAGGGAAGGGACCTATTTCCACACTGTGAGGCCTCTAGTCATAAGTCATTGTTGGAAGTGGGGAGTAAGTTAATTGACCTGAATTGAAGTGAGCTAAAATTAGGGTGGGGAATTAATTAATTTTCTGAATTTCCACTGAATTGAATTGCAGAGGGGAGACTTAATCTATGCATATTTATGCAAATCATTCATGCAAATCAGGCAGTGCTCCCAAGTAGTCATTTACGTCACTCCAGTGTTCATGAGTGGGAAAAGGTTGAGAACACCTGACTAAGGGCGCTGTTAGATGATCCCGCTCACAAGCGGGATCGTTCAGCGCCGGCATCTCTCCCCCGCCTTCCTTTGTATGACGTGTCTGATGTTCAGACACGGTGTACAGTCGTTGTGCGCATGCGAGCCCTTCCGCGCATGCGAGCCCTTCCGCGCATGCGCCCTCGGCCAGGGAACCCGGAAGTGCGGCGTAAAGCCGGCACTTCGGGGATCTGCGTCTGAGGGGCCAGGCTCGCCGACCCGGTCAGACGCGGGGTAAGATCCGGCCTTAAAGTTTAGACGAGCGCAAAGAAAGGCGGCTGATCAAAGGATCAGCTGCTTTTTTTGTCTCGTCTATAAACACCCTTAGTTCTAGAGAAGGGCTCTTAAACTGGGAAGCTTATAGGTGAGGGAGGTTTCCGCAACAGGCTCTTAGAGGTCTTATGCTGTCAAAACTACAAATGATTTCAGGGGACAAGCAAGAATATGGCCCAAATAGCTCTATGAACATTGACTAATCAAGCCTTAGACGTTAGAACTGATGAGTTCAGCATATGCCCATTTGTGCAATAAGTAATGAGAATCTTGTGGAAGATTCTTGTGCTGTAGGTTGCTCGCCAAGGGACTGATATTTGACCTTGTCCTGAGCTCTCACGTCCCGGTCCCCATCTCTAACCACTAAGCAATTCCAGCTCCTAATAGAAATAATGCATAAGCACATACATTATTAACAAGCAAGCCATAATTCCCGCACAACTCAAGTCATCCAAAGAACTTGCATCTTGCTAGTTTTCATGGTTTATTTAAATCCTGTGGGTAGTTTTTTTCTTTTTCTTTTTCCCTGAGCCCTGCTGCGGACAGAAAGCATCTGAGAGTCTCCAAACACTTTGTGCTCAGATCCTTACTTTCAGAAACCATTAAACCCCATGTAACATTTATTGCAGGGTAGCAATGGCATTGCAGAGGAGAGAGAAAGCAGTGACACAGTCAGGAGGGAGACGCAAAGCAGGGCAGAGAGAGGCGGCCAGATTTTAAGTACACTGCTTTATCCCAACTGAAATATCATCTCATTTGCCCTTGTTCTTTGAGTGCAACCATTTTGATTTCCGTATGCCTGATTGTCAGTTGACCTAGGACTCGATGTTTCTGGCTTAAAGGAGGCTGGGCTGTTTGGTTACAAACAAAGCAGGTTTGAAAACCATCAATCATGAATGATGGGAGGGGAGCATGGGCAATCCAAGGCTGTCAAGGATGGCATGAAGTCCTGAATGCTTGTTCCTCTCCCTGGGTATTTTCTGGTAGGTTCCCAGATAGCAAGAGCAGTGGTTCTCAACCTTTCAGGGGGCAAGACCCACTACACAATTTTAAATTCAGGACTCGCCTGGGCTCAGCACACAAGACATGGCTAGGGATCAAGGGTATTCCAGGGTCCTGGGCTAGTGCTGGGCAGGGGGATCAGCTGCTGCTCAGCCCAGATGCAGCAGGCTGTGCAGGGCCAAGAGAGAGACCGAGAGCAGCCTCCTCCCCTCCTGGAGTCTCACCTGTAGCATGGGCTCCCCTACTGGCTGGAGAGGTGAGGTGGTGAGGTAGCGTTACCCCCATACAAGCTGCTCCATTACTGCTGGGGAGGGACTGAGGTGAAGATTGCCCTAATTTTGGTGTGCAGCCAGCTTCCGGTCCCTGTTGCATCTTCAACCACCTTCCCATCCCTGCTGCAGCTTCAGCCACTGCTGCCTCCACTACCACCTCTGTAACTCATCAACAAATCTCCCTAGGGACCCCCCCATCCCAATGAGTTGTGATGCTACATCTTGGAAAGTTTCCGTAAGTGACATGACATTGTATTCTTGTTTTTTGTGCTTTGTGATGAGATATCCTGGTAACGTAGCAGTGCACAGTGTGTGCACAGGCAAACCACTGTTTCCAGAACCGTAGTGATGTGAGATACAAGCTGGGTGAATTTGGATGTGAATCTTTGTCAGGATCCTGAGATTCTCCTGAGCAGCGCTGAGCAGCTCCCGAGCAGCGCTTAAACTACCATCATTCTGGCAGTTCCCCTCTGCATCATGCTGTGATGTGATGGTGACTAAATTAGGGCTGAAACGAGGGGTTTTGGTGAATACAACAGCTAATGGATTTGCCCAATCTAACCCAGGTCCAAAGAAATGGATATCGCTCACAATCAGATTTCCTTCAGAGATCCATTTTTGTTATTCTGGTATATCAATTAATTACTAAGGATGTGCGATCGCGGTTCGGAAGTTTGGAGTTCGGACCGAACTCGACTAGTTCGGTCGACCGAACCGAACTTCCGAACCAAACTCGAATTCGACCGAACTGTTCGGTCAAATCCAAACCAGATTGGAAGGCCAAAACCAGCTTAAAATACCGGGTTTGAATGTATGAACTTGGTTCAGAAGTTCGGAATTTGACCGAACTTGACTAGTTCGGTCGACTGAACCGAACTCGATTTTTGAACTGAACCAAACTGAACAGAATTTCCGAACTCGGTTCTGTTCGCACATCCCTGTCAATTACACATATATAACATCCTCTCACAAAAGCCAGACGTGAATACCTGATTTTCAAATTTCTTTGTCAAATTCTGCTGCTGAGCTACAGCTTGCTGTACTGTTGATGTAGACACTAAAGTAGAACTTCACAATATTGCCCAGAAGTTAGCATAGCATAGCATTTTAATTTATATCCCGCACTCTCTCAGAAAAGACTCGAGGCACCTCACAGCACAATAAATACATCCCTGGGTTTGTTATCCCATGCAGGGGACCCAGCACAAAGCAATAATAACAATATACAAAATATCAGCTCAATACAGCCCCTCCCCCAACTGATGACCTCACTTCCACCAATGCATCCACAATTAGGCAATCGGTCCCACCATTAAACCTTCTATCCCCTGCTGCCACCAGGGAATCCAACCGACTCCACCCCTCTCTCACCGTGGGGACCTGGCCCCACCAGCCTCCAGTTCACCAGCTATTTATTAGGATGCTGCAGCAGCGTTAGCAGTGTGGCTGGGAAGTTCAGCTTTGGAGCAACTGTGCTAGGAGTCCTCCTGGGCACTCATTCTGTACTTGGGTCACCACTCTGTTAACTTATTTAGAAAATGAAGGAGCAGCTCTTCCCCTTGCAGGGCAGGTTGTTGGTTGAAAGGAGAGGTGTGTAGGGAGCACACTCAGGAGAAGGGAAAGTCAAGCTTACACTCTTTTGAGCAGAGCTGAAACAGGAAGAATAACTATTCCCAGGGTTTTTTGTTTGTTTGATAGGCTGTAGTCGACTACCCAAGTGACGTTGATCATGGCGTTCAAGTAACCGCCATCTTGTAATTTCAGTTATCTCATTTTCATTCATTATTGTTCATACTTTCAATAGTCTGCACTTTTGTCAATTCCAGGTTTTTGTCCGTTCGTTTTTGTGTACAGATTTAAAAGAAAACCGCCAGTAACCAATGAGAATGGGCAGGATAAAAACAAAACAGACAAGTGCCTGAGAGGGAAACAAGTGGCAAAAAATCCAAATGAATGAACAGACCAAACAAACAAATGGAACGATTGAAAAGACAATAAGTGGGAAATGGAATCAAGAATGGTCGGATCGCATTCCATGCTCGTTTTGTTCATTTTGGATTGTTCAGATTCAATGAGTTTTCCCGTTTTGGTGGATAATGTTTCAGCTCTGTTTCCGAGCATGCATTTGGAAAGCAATCCACAAGGCTTCAGAAGATCTCCTGCACCTTAGTGGAAACAGTGCTGAAATTAAGCAGGGGACTGTCCATGCCTTCCCAAAACCCAGAGCAGGGGACATATCCCCTTCCTCACACCTGCTTTTAGTTCCAGGGTGGATCCCCAAATCCCTTTTGCATTGAGTTTTCCCCCCATTCTTTTTCTCAGGAGGACAGAATCCCAAAGACATTGCTCATAATGGTGGGTCACTTGTGATGAACAGGTTTGGATTCTGGTCCAAAGCAATCTAAGTTTGGAAATTAGAGAGAACAGGTTCTTCCTCAAGATTCTCATTACTTATTGCAAGGTGTCAGGCCTCAGACTGGCTGTACCGTAAAGTATCCACTGCCAGGATGATTTGCTGACCCTTCTGAACTGGATCCATTGTGACTCTCAAATCATATGTGCTTGCAAGGAAAGGAGTAGGTTTAGGAAATGGCCTGATTTTTGCATCAAGGATTCAAGAGAGGAAATCTGTCCTCTCAGGTTTCTTATTCCCCATTTGGCATAATAAAATTAGATCACACCAATCAGGATCAGCTTTGTTGTGTTCCCTGGAAAAACAGAGCTAAAAGCAGGGTTGAACTGGGTACTTAATTTAGTACATGCAGGTAATTCTTACATTTTCAGGTACGACATTGGGTACCTGACGGGTTATTTTTACTCTTAGCAATTTTCTATTTACTGATCAGTATATCAGGTTGGAAAACCGAAAAATTGGGAATGAAAATAAAAAAGAATTGGGAATGGAAGTCATTTTTCCAGGACCAGAAGTTGACTTTCTGGAACCAGAAGTCAATTTTCCAGGATAGAAAATGGATAAATAGGTGTCGGAAGTTGGTAATTTGATGATAAAGCTTTTTTAAAAAAATCGATACTAGAAGTTGGCATTCCAAGACTGGAAGTCGACATTCCAGGGCATTGGGTACCCAAATTGGGTCACAATTGGTACCCAATGTTGTCAGATTGATTTGGGTACAGGAAATTCGACAGCTATACCTATTTTGTGGATACCTACTTTCAGTTCTATCAAGGAGAGATGACTGTCCTACAGCAAAACGTCTGTCCTTGGGATTAGGAAAGCTGGAATTTTCAAAGCCCTTTATGTGAGCTTGCCATCCAAAGCCTGCAGAACCTCAGTCTTCTCTGGGTACCTAAAGGGTCTTTGCCTCTGAGGTTTGAAGGCCGGGAGTGGAGTACCCCCAGCCTGTGGGCCATATTGGGAAACTGAGGCCAGGATCACTGGCACAGAAGGGCAAAGGCCATGAAGACAGGGAGATGTGGAGGCAAGGGTCCATCAGGGCAGGGGGCAGTAGGGTAGTCAGATTGTTTATGGGAAATTCCTGAAAAGTGTCACATGGGTAGTTCCCCCCATTCCCCACCATTTTGTTATGCTATGTTCTATGGTAAAATGGTGGGAACTATCATTAATAACAGAATTGCTGGGCATGTTGATAAACATGGCTTAATGGGGAAGAGTCAACATGGATTTAGCAAAGGTGCCTCACTAATCTGTTGGAATTCTTTGACGGTGTAAATAAGCATGTGGACAAGGGAGACCCAGTAGATATAGTGTACCTGGATTTTCAGAAAGCATTTGATAAGCTCCCACATAAGACTATTGAGAAAATTAAAAAGTCATGGGATAGGAGGTAGTGTCTTACTATGGATCGGTAACTGGTTAAAGGATAGAAAGCCAAGAGCAGGACTGAATGGTCAGTTTTCACAATGGAGAACTGTAAAAAGTGGTGTGCCCCAGGGATCTGTATTGGGACCGGTGCTGTTTAATGTATTCATTAATGATGTGGAAAAGGGCACTAAGAGTGAAGTGATCAAATTTGTAGATGACACCAAGTTATTCAAGGTAGTTTCAACACGAACAGACTGTGAAGAACTGCAACAGGATCTTACGAGACTGGGTGCCTGGGCATCTAAATGTCAGATGAGATTTAATGTGGACAAGTGCAAAGTGATGCACATAGGGGGAAATAACCCAAACTATGAGGACACAATGCTGGGTACTAAGCTTGGTTTACTGAGGGGCTGCAGTGTATGAAACAAGTAGGCAGGAGGCTGGAGCGACGCTGGCGTCGGACTTGTTCTGACTCCGACTGACTTCTATATAGGATCCATTTGCGGTCCTATGTTGAGGCTGTGAGGACAGCAAGGAAGGAGTTCCTTGCTGTCCTCATAGCATCTGCGAAGTCACGCCCAGTGGAGCTGTTTCGGGTGGTGCGGGGGCTGGTCAGACCAGCCTCCCTCTGCCTGGACGGGGACTTGTCCCAGGCCCGCTGTGAGGAGTTTGCCATCTACTTCGCAGACAAGATCGCTTGAATTCAGAGTGACTTTGATGCTGGGTTAGGGGCAGTAGATGGAGAGCACGAGGTGATGGAGGCCCCGTCTGGTCCAACTTCATGGGGGGAGTTTCAGGAAGTGATGCCAGCTGATGCGGTGGATGTCTTGGGGTCTGTGAGAGCCACCAGTTGTGAACTTGATCCGTGCCTGTCCTGGTTGGTGAAAGCCTCTAGGGAGATGTTGGGGACGGTGCTGGTGAGGGTGGTTAATGCGTCCCTGCAGCAGGGGAGGCTGTCGCCTAGCCTCAAGGAGGCTGTAGTGTGCCCCCTGCTGAAGAAACATCATTGGATGTGGACGCACTTGCCAGCTACCGACCTCTGTCTGACCTTCCTTTTTTAGGGAAGGTTATTGAGCGGGTGGTGGCGATCCAGCTCCAGGCGCATCTAGATAGCATTGGTTTCCTAGACCCGTTTCAATCTGGGTTCCGCCCTGGCTATGGCACCGAGACAGCATTGGTGGCCTTGATCGACGATCTCCGCTGGGAGATGGATGCAGAATGTTCTACGTTTCTTATCCTGCTAGATCTCTCGGCCGCTTTTGACACCGTGGACCGTGGGATGCTGTTGAGACGGATGCATGACCTGAGGGGTCTGGACAGGACCGTTCTTGAATGGTTCCTCTCATTCCTCTCAGGGAGAAGCCAGCGGGTAGTGGTGGGAGCTGAAAGATCTTGCCCCCACGCTTTATCCTGCGGCGTTCTGCAGGGTTCTATTCTATCTCCATTATTATTTAAATATGCAGCCTTTGGGGGAGGTCATGAAAGGGTTCAGGGTGCGATGTCACCAATATGCTGATGATACTCAGATGTACCTCTCTTTTTCAGCTGACCCAGACCCTGCTGTCTTGTTGCTATCCCAGTGTCTGGAATGGATGCGGCAGGGCAGACTGAAGCTCAACCCTGATAAGACAGAGGTGATGGTGGTGGGGAGAGCGAGGGAGGTGTCGGCCCCCCTGATTGGGGGGGTTCGCCCTCCGACAGCTCAGCAGGTTGGGAGTCTGGGGGTGGTGTTGGATGCAGATCTCCACCTGGATCGACAGGTGAAAGTGGTGGCAAAGCCTGCCCATATGCCTCCGGCCCGGACCTGGCCTCCCTCATCCATGCTTTCGTCACCTCGAGGCTGGACTACTGCAATGTGCTCTACATGGGGCTTCCCTTGTTCGGAGGCTGCAGCTGCTGTAGAATGCGGCGGCCCAGTTCCTGTCGGGGATGGGTCGCCGGGATCACATAACACCTGTGCTCCGGACTCTGCACTGGTTGCCAATAGCATGCTGAGCCAGGTTTAAGGTGTTGGTATTGATCTATAAGGCCCTTCACGGTCTGGGCCCCTCATACCTCAGGGACCGCCTCGCCCTCCACTCCCCAGAGCGGCTCCTTCGGTCTGCCGTGGGTGCCTTCTTGGAGGTCCCCCATGTTAAGCGNCGTTTCGGCGAGTATGTAAAACCTGGCTGTTCGCCAAGGTCTTTGGGGAGGGGGGTTAGGGGGGTTTAATCTCCTCTACCCTTATTTATTGTTTTATTGTGGCCTAGCCCTGTTTTTTAATATTATGATGATTATTTTAAATTTATATGATTGTATTTTTATGGTTTTAAAATTGTTAGCTGTTCTCAGGAGGTGCGGGATACAAATTGATTAAAATAAAAAAATAATAATAAAATAAAATAAAATAAATAAGCTAGGAGTTACCACTCAGGAAAATGATCTGGGAGTGATTGTGAACAATACACTGAAATCCTCAGCCCAATGTGCAGCAACAGTCAAAAAAGTGAACAGAATGTTCGGAGTTATTCATAAAGGGATAGAGAATAAAAATGAGGATGTCATAATGTCTCTATACAAATCGATGTTGCGACTGCACCTGGAATATTGTGTGCAATTCTGGTTGCCCCACCTCAAAAAAGACATAGCTGAACTAGAAAAGGTACAGAGAAGGGCAACAAGAATGATAAAGCGAATGGAACGGCTTCCGTACAAAGAGAGGCTTGACAAGCTGGGTCTCTTCAGCTTAGAGAAGAGAAGACTGAGAGGGGACAACGCAGAGGTTTGTAAAATCTTGACTGGTATGGAACAAGTAGATAGGGAACGGTTATTCACCCTCTCAAATAGTACTAGGACTAGGGGACACTCCATGAAACTAGCTGCTGGGAAATTTAAAACAAATAAAAGGAAGTACTTTTTCACTCAACGTATAATTAACTTATGGAATTTGTTGCCAGAAGACGTTGTCAAGGCCAGTAGTATCGCTGGGTTTAAAAAAGGCCTGGATAAGTTCTTGGAGAGTAGGTCCATTAATGGATATTAACCAAGTTGCTTACGGGATGAACTTCTTACTGTCGGGAGCTGGGAGTGAACAAGGGGGAATGGATTGCCCATTGTGACTGTTGGTTCTTCTCCCATGCGATTGAGATTGGTTACTGTCGGAGGACAGGATGCTGGGCTTGATGGACCATTGGTCTGACTCAGTATGGCACTTCTTATGTTAGGCAATTAATAGGTGCTCCATAGAGCACAGTTCGTTCATGGTTTGAGCAAATAAACCACTTCATCAAAAGATGTAGCTGACACTTATTGCAAAATTAATTTAATATGGAAAAGCTAGAATTTAAATAACTAACAATATTTAAACTCAAAATTTATTTAATACTCCAGAACTAGTCCTCACAGTCCATTAAAATATCCCATACAGAGTCAGACCAGTGGTCTAGCTAGCTCAGCGTCCTGTCTCCAACAGTGGCCATCTTTAATTGCTTTAGAGAAGTGCATAACAGGTCATAATGAAGTGATTATTTCCTGCTGTTCACTCCCAGACTCTGACATTTAGAGGTCAGGATTACTTAATTTTTTCAGAAGTCTTAAACAGGGACCCCATCAAATGCTTTCTGGAAATCCAGATGCACTACTTTGACTGGATCACCCTTATTATTTACATACTTGTTGACAACCACAAAATATTCCAATAGATTTGTAAGGCATGATTTCCCTTTACAAAAATCATGCTGGCTCTTCCCCATCATGCTATGTTTGTCAATATGCCTAATAATTCTTTTCGTTCCAATGGCCTCTCCTATATTTCCCAGTACTGATGTCAGGCTCACCAGACTGTAGCTTCCAGGGTTATCTCTGGAACCTTTTTTATAAAAATGCGTGTTACATTCGCTACCTTCCAATCCTCAGGAACAGATCCTGAATTTAGCAGTAGGCTGATAGTAGTTCTGCTACTTCACATTTGAATTTGTAGAAAGGTTTGTAACGCCAGCACAAAAAGAGTAGGTAGGTGCTTGGAGCAGCGCAGAACGGTGCCTGACAGTGGAGGCTAAGAAGGTAGGTAGGTGCTGGAATCAAAAGGACTGCACCTGGAGCAAATTAGGCACATGACTCACAGAGGGCTGATGGCTATAAAAGGGAGACAGCGCTCAGTCTGAAGATAGGAGAGGCTGGAGTTAGGAGCTAGGACTGAGAGCTCCTGGAAGACAGCTAAATGAGGGAGCCTGGATCTGACTCAGCAACAGCAGTCGAGCTGACAGGTGAACAATCCACGCAGGTGGGAGAATCGTGGTTAGGTTATGGGTCTGTTGGAAATGCAAGGACTGTGAGATCATTGCATCCATTTGCCCAATGCAGAGTTTACAGAGGAGTGTAAGTAGTTAATCATCAATAAACAGGCAGGAAGCATACTTAAGCTTAAGTAGCTTTATTAGGAAATACATGTAGGATAGGAAAGGCCTACATCTATGCTAAGTCCTAAGACTAGGTGTGTTCAAGAGGGAGGAAGGAAGCTCTCTGAGACACAAAGAGATGAGAAATCTCCTGGGGGAGGAGATTGACCAATCAGGTCCTGACAGGAGTAGGATAGATAGGGTGGGGGAAGGGTTCCCTGATCTGTCTGTCTACTCCTGCTGTTTCTAGCAAATAAGCAGGATGAGGTGCTTAGGGGGGATGCAACCAAAGGAATGTATTTCCAACAGGGCCATGGTTAATTCCACATGACAACCCCATCAGCGCCGCCTATAGGGCCTAGAGGAATGATGCCTTCACAGAGTTCCTTTAGAATTCTTCGGTAAATTACCAAATTAGGGCTGATACTCAAATCTCACTTTCCTTGATGAGAATCAGGGTTCTCGGCTCATTCTTGCAAATGAGAACGAGCCAAGAATTGCCCTGACTCTTGCCAAGAAAAGTGAGAATCTCGCCCTCCCCCTGCACTTGTTAAAAAAACAACCCAAACCTTGTACCCACCTGGCTGCCTTTCTCCTGAGTCCAAGGCTGCTCTGGGACTCCTCACCACTCTCTCTGCTTCTCGGCAGGGGAGGAGGCATGTTTGCTGTGGAGGCAGGCGGCTGCCTCACAGCGAACAAAAAGATAAAATAAAAAACACTGCACCTATGCTAAATGGTGGCCCGGGCCGTCCTGCACATGCACAGCCCGTTTCCAAAATGGTGCTGGGGCGTCGGCACCATTTTGGAAAAGGGCAGCCGGTCTGCGCATGTGCGAATGAACAGCGCCAGCCATTTTGCGCGGCCCTTTTGCGCATGTGCAAACTGGAAGGTTGAATTTTTCTTGAGATACTTGCGAGATCTCAGAACGTTATTTAGATCTTGTTGAGATCTCGGTAATGTTTCTCGATTCTCGTGAGAAGGTTCTCGATTCAGCCCCCTGCTGGGAATCCTGTATACGAGCAGGGGGTTGGACTCAATGCCCCTTAAGGTAGTTTCCAACTCCGAAATTCTATTATTCTATGGTTCAGGTGACTTGCTGCTGTTCGGTTTATCAGTCTGCTCTAAAACCTCTTCTAGTGCCCTATTGTAATGGTTTGGTGTCCAAGTGGACTCAGGATCATATCAGGAGTGGGGAGTCTGGGCAGGGGCCCAGAGCGGTATGAGGTAGGTAGGGCAGGACAGGGCAGCTAGTCAGAACTCAACTCAGACAGGAAAGGAAACAGGTTAGACGATCCACCTAGCTTCCTGGCGCTACCAGCAAGCCTTATACACTGGCTGGCAGCCAACTTGGAAGCAGGGAGAGGCATGGCGCGGGATGGGACTGACAGGAGGAGGGGTGTGGCCAGGTCAGAACAAGGAGGACTCCTGGGGGCCGTGGCTCGGCTAGAAGCCAGGTGAAGCAGTGGTGCTGCAGCCCAGACTCCACTCCAGAAAAGGCAAGGGTTCAAGAGCTGGGTCCTGAAAGATGACCACTTGTGACAGTTCTCCGTTTTTTCACCAAAAGAATAGTTGTGGTTGTGTGGGTATTTTATTCCCTCACACAACCCTCCATTATCCTCTCCAGTGAAGACCGATGCAAATAATTCATTTGGCTTTTCTGTAATGCTCTTGGATTCCTTGAATATTCTTTTTAGTCCTTGATAGTCTAACGGCCCAAATGAGTCTCTAGCAGGCTTCCTTCTTGTGATGTACTTTAAAATCTGAATTTGGTCATGGTGGAGGTACTGACAGGAGAGGTGTGTGCTTATTTATTTGTTTTATGCGCCAGACTGCCTACTTTTGAGATTTCACCAGTGCTGTCACACCTGATCCATGACTTGGAGGCTGAAATGTTAGGGCTGAAACGAGGGGCACTTTCCCACGATACTTTCCACACACGATTTGCCTCCGGGAAAGAATCCAGAAGGCAACGCATGTGCAGGGTTTGTAATGTGGGACTGCTCTCCCCTACACATTTTTTCCAGTGAGCCTGCGGAGGATCAAAAATGTGCAAGGGGGTGCTCCCACCACATTACAAACCCTGTGCGTGCTTTGCCTTCTTTCCTGGAGGCAAATTGTGCACAGAAAGTATCGTGCCAAAATGGGCATTCCCGTTAAAATCCTGGTTCCCAATACTGTCTTGGTCAAATTGAGAACCTCTCGGCATTCAGTTATATCTCATTTGACATTTCATTTCTTGATTTACCGACTTTCCACTTACTGGGATCCTGTTTACTGCTTTGTTGTTTATTGCTTTGCCATCCATTTCAAGTCCCGAAAGGCAATACCAATCCAATACCGCATTTCTTGTACTCCATTTTCCCTTGTACTTCCTTGTCACTCATTGCTTGTTACACAGATTCCTTTACTAATCTACAATCCAGTTGCAGATTGATCAAAGCAAAGGGCACAACATAGAACAACAATTCTGACTTGAGACACTGGAATGGAGGCTAAGGGGCACTGGGGGGAGGCTAAGGGGTGGGCTTGTTCATACAGTGATTGGCTCAGAAACTCAGAAACAACAAACCCAGAAGTAAAACGGTACCCTCAGCAATCAGATAAGTGGCAAATGACCGGTACTTGGTAAACAGTAAGTGGAAAGTTGTTAAATCGGGACAGTATCTCACGGTATTGTGAACACGGAGGAATTGCGCTGCTATCAGGAAGTGGTTGGAAATCAATCCCAGTTCCTGATATGGAAAAAAATTCTTGCGAGATGCAATTTAGCTGCCCATTTCACCCCTGATCTTTGTATTTGTTGTTGCTCCTTGCTGATTTAGCAAAAGCCTGTACATTTTCCTGTGCAATAGCAACAGTACATTTTCCAGTGCGTTCCACCCACTTAAGAGCTTAGCTGGTACATCTGGAGAGATTCGTGGGTGTTAAATGGTCCAGAATAGGGGTCATCCTGGACAAACAGCATAATTCTTGGACTGTCCAGGCCAACCCTAGCTGGTAAGGTTACTGAGGCAGTCTGGAATGGGGAGGTGGTGAGAGAGAGCCTACCTAAGAGGACAACAGGGTATCCGATCCTGATGAGCCAACCAGACCTGTCGACTGACAGACCTGCCCTGCTGTGCCCTGTCTCCCCCTGCACATCCTCTCCATCCCATTACACCATCCCAGCATGGTCCACTCCCCACACCAAGAGCCCAACCCCATTGTCCCTGGCCCTTCCATACCCTTGGGTGGGATTGCTATGCTTTTTACATTTGTCACCCTAGGCAGCTACCTTCTCCTACTAAAGAACAAGTGTCTTTTTATCAGTGAGACAACAATAAAAACACAATAAAAACAATTTAAAACATTCAATATAACAATATTAAAACAGGGCTAAATATAACAAATGACATAATAAATAGTAGATCAGGTGGGGGAGCTAAAAACCCCTCACCCCCCACCCTCCCCAAAGGCCTGGGCGAACAGCCAGGTTTTACAACTTCGCCGGAATGTCAACAGGCTAGGGGCCAGGCGATCTTCCTCCTGAAGGGACTTCCAAAGATGCGGCCCGGCCACCGAGAACGCCCTATTCTGCGTGGCCTCCCAGGTTGGGTGGGGTTAGGGAGGGGAGGGGTTTTTTGTTTTTGTGTTATGATTAATTATGTTTTATGGTGTGTAAAATTGTTTTTATATTATATTTATTAAGTGTTGTTAGCTGCTATGGGCCGCCTGTGGCGGGAAGAGTGGGATATAAATTTGGGAAAGAAAGAAAGAAAGAAATGGTAGAGCTGCCCCTGATTTGTGTCACTCAGCGGAACCACGGTTTGAGCACATTAGTTATTCCAGTGCATCTCTCACTGATAAAAAGACACTAACACTGATATCTAAGTCATAAGAACACACCCTAAGTGACGGGCCTGAGGCCATATGGGATCTATGGCAGAAAGGATAATGGAACCAGGATCTCCAGTTTACGATGCCAAGCACTGGTCCACACAGCCTTACCCTGTCCATGCAGAGTTGCCTAGCATCCTCTAGCACTGAGTTTGGAGACTGCTTGCTTTTGCAGCTAGCCAATAAACCCAGTCGCTTGCTGCCAGGACAGTAGGGGAAGGATGTTATCAGTGCCAGGTAGGATTCATGTTTGTGAAATCAGTGCAGTTACACCAGGGATCTATTGGGTCCACTGCCTTTTCATTGCCCAAACTGGATCTGGCCCAAGCAGGGAGTAAAACTCTAAACTGTTCCAAAGGCACCGTAGATTGATGTTCCTATATGAAGGCAGGGGAGTTTAATAATACCAGCCAAAGGTGGAAATAGCAGATTATTTTTAGGCAGCGACCAAATGAGACTAATGCCACGGGATGTGTATTTATGGATGAATATCGCTGGCAATTATGATAATGGCCAGGCCGTCCAAACCTGACATCTTGCTCACAGATGATGAATAAGCTGTCTGACTCCTGTTCATTTTTTATTTAAACCTTCAGTGCTGGTTAACCCAGAGCTCCCTGTGCTCAATGCTAATGAAAAATGTGTTCCCTGACTGCCATGCATGGCGGAAACACAGCTCCTGGGATCAAGGGGGTTAAGTATTGAAATTGTCTTCTGTATTAAATAATTAGGAAACAAACAGATTGACTACTCGAGCCAGCCTCACTCCCGGCTGTTGTTTGCTCTCGGTTTGCTTGATCAGATAATTGGGTAGTGTTTTGCTGATCAGCGAGCGCTCCTCTTCCTGGGGAGGGTGACAGCATGTTGTCATGCAGGGAAATATGATCGAGTGCTGCTAATCAAGGCAGGACTGGATAGCAGCGATAAGATCAAACCTTCCTTTGAGTCTCATTTGCATTTTCCATTCGAATCAGGTAGGCCATTTTCTAGTGTGGACCAATGCTGTTAGGATTGGGTCGCGAGCAGTCCTCAGGATCAGGGCTGTGATGGGTAGTGTCAGCATTGGTAACCAAGCAATATTTATTTCATTATTTTTATTTTAAATGTATACCCCACCCTGTCTAAAAAAGTGGCTCAGGGTGGCTTACAATAATTTGGAAAACAACAACACCTCAATCAATTTCAGTACATATAAAATAAAAACCTACCCGTGTCCAACCAATCCATCCCACCCACTCCCCCTCCTCTGTCTCTCACCCAGAGAAGTCCGTCCCCCCCCGACCAAACCCCCCTCCCTATCACAGAGAGGCATGGACAACCCAGCTCTCCCCCACCCACTCCCCCGTCTCTCACCCAGAGAAGATTGCCTAGCCATCCCGCCCAAATTTCCCTCCAAACCCTCACAAATATAAATGATAAATCACCCTCCTTCCCCCTCCCCAGGGAAAGTAGCAGTCCCACCCCATATCCCCCTGTTTTATAACAACAGACGAAACCAACTCCCAGCCACAATGGTCAGCCGCCATCTGCAAGGGCAGGAGACTAAAAGCACAAGCCAGAGGGTGGGTCAGGCAGCGGGTAGTGCATATTTGACAGGGACCCCCCTCGGGGAGGGTATTCATTTCAGCTCTAGGAGACCATTTTTTGGTCTGCCGTTGTGCAATGTCATGCACTGTGGGGCTGTGGAGCTTAGAGACGCAACCCCAAAGACATCAACCCCAAGACTTAATTTTACTACTTAATTCTTGAAGAACTCTTGGAGGCAGTTTGCTTGACAGTTTTGGTGTCAGGAGTGTGTGACTGTGTTGCGCGCATGTGTCTGTGTGCTTCTGTGGGTAAACAGATGTGACGGTGGCCTGTTTTGGCCCACGAGCCACCAGCATGTCTGTTTTGGGGCCGTCGGCCAGATGTTGGTCTGTTTCTGCCCTGGGCTGCGTTGGTGGCTAGCCTAGGCTGTGATCTCAGAGAATCTAAGGCCCGTGGGCTAAATCAGGCTATCATGTCTGTGCAGCCTCAGTTATACCCAACCTGGGCCAGGGCACGTAATGGCTGGCAGCCAGGGCTGTGTCTCACTGGCCAGCATGCCTGCCTGTCATGGTGGGCGGCCCGCCATGGCGCTGCGAGTACAGCACGGGCAGGGGCGGCTGCCCACACGTTGGTTGTGCTCCCAGTCCTACCCAAACTGTGCAGCCGATAGGACGGCTCCCTGGCCGTGGTCACATCCAGTCGATGCTCCGACTTGACCCGAGCCGCGTTGCCCAGGATTTTCCACCCCAGGGTGGCCCAAGGAGTGATCCCGCCAGCCACGCCTCTGTTTTTACCCTGCATGTACTGAGCGTAGAGGGGAGGAAATGGTTTATTTTATCCAGTCTAGATTGCAGGAAATCCCAATACTTCACAGCCAAACCAAAGGGGAATGCTTTCGAAACCCATTCACTGAATTAAAATGCTGGTGTAAATGTTTCAGATGGGGGCTTCTAAAGCTTTTATCTTTTTATTTGCTTTTGTTGATAATGTTGTTGCTGCTAATGTTTCAAGGTTCCCTATAATTGCTTCCTTGTTTTTACTGCTCTGTGGTTTTTCTGAAGTATTTTAGTTTTAATTACGATATTGATTTAGATACAGTACTAAAAACAACCCCCAAAATTTAATGAAAAGCAATCACTGAAGAGTACTTTAGTGGAAAATAACCTCACAGACGGGCTCAGCTTAGACCATGCTAAATATTAGCATTATTTATACCAGGCTGGGAATTAGCGCTTTGAGATCTGGCAAGACAAAGTAATATAAAAGTGGCTTGTTAGTGTCAATAAACCTGGTGCTTTATGCCTCAAGCACATATACCAACACAATATGACATTGCATTATCTCTTCTCACGCTCGTCCCCGTTCCTATCCCAAGCCTGTATTGCCTTCTATTATGGAAAAATTAGCCTGAGTTTCAAAGACAACTCAGTGACTTTAACATTCACGTTGATGTCCCTTCCGAGCCCTCCATCTCTATCTTCCTCTCACGAGCCTCCTCCTTCAATGTCCACCTTTGGACCAACTCTCTCACCCATGCTAACGGCCATTCTCTTGACTTCGTCTTCTCTAGCAACTGCTCTGTCTCAGATCTCTCCTTCGATCCTCATCCCATCTCTGACCACTTCTTTGCCTCTTTCAACGTCTCCCACTGCCCCCCTTTTCTCTCCCCCCCCCCACTCAGTCTTCTCCTCCTCCTCCCCTGACTCTGCCGTCTCAGCTTTCAATGCCTCTCTCTCCTCCACCCTTGACTCCCTTGCCCCCTCTCCTCATGCCCCGCCCGCTCCCACAACCCCTGTCCTTGGCTCACCCCCAGTATCCACCACCTTGTCAGGCCCTGGGGCCTGAGGAGATGGGGGGGGAAGACGCCTCCCAGGGAGGCAGACATCGAGGGGCACTCACACACGGACCACGAGAGGGTCACAAGATGACTTACAGCCCTGCCCTCCTCAAACGCTCCCCCCGGGGAGACCAAAGCCGTCCCCCTCCTCGGAGCCTCTAGCACCCCACCTCGCAACAACAGCTGAGCCTGCCGGGAGGAGAATAGCGAGGAGCTGTTGTGACGGCAACTAACCACACCCTTGGGCTTGCCACAATGCTACACTATGGAGCCTGTAGGACCGGCCGCACCCCACGCTGTCCCATGCCGGCCAGCCACGCCCCCAGCACCGCTGCTCCGCCACTCTGCACGCCTATGCCAGAAAGACGCTGCCACTCTGCTTATAAGGGAGGACTCTACAGAGCTCCCTTGCTGGTGATCAGAGCTTGCCCTGTGAGACTGGCCCTGGTGTATTCAACTGCTGAGTGTGTCCCTATTGCCTTAACCATTGCGAGCGATGGAGAGTGAGAGAGAAAGAGTGTGTGTGTGTGTGTGTGTGTGTGTGAGAGAGAGAGAGATGAAAGTAAGTACATATTAGTGCATTTCATATGCATTAGTGCATTTCAGTGCATGAAAGTAAGTACATTGTGCCCTGCCTTATCCACGTGGTGTCCTGGAGAATTTCTAGAGAGCATGCCCTATCCTTGTCCATCCATTCCGGTCTCCTGCACTAGCCCTCACCCCGCTCCCCTGGACCCTGGGCCCGGTGTGCCTGGATTGCCAAGTCTGTTGTGGCCTTCCCCGGTTGGGAAGCGGCAGAGCCTGCACCCCGGTGATGATCTAGGTGGGGAACGGCTTGTCCTTCCTGAACCACCATATAAGAACCTAAGGTGTCCTTTTCCAGGCAGTGCCGCTTCTGCGCCGGGAATGCCCCATGGCAGAGGTATTTGTGTCCTTCTCCCCCTTTACCCCTTCCCCATGAGGGTATCCCTTCTATCCAATCCCCGAACCCTCACAGTATCACCAGCTCAAACTATCTTCCCCATGGAGCAGCTACTCATGGAGGTTCAGGAGCTGGCCCACTCCGTGCAATCCCTGGCCATGGAGGTAAAAGACCTCAAGGAACAATGGGTTCAAGAGGCGGCCCCGGTGCTGGTTCCCCCTCCGCCTACCCCGAGAGCTGAGGCGACTGCCCTGGCACCTCGAGAACCTAAGGGACCCACGATCACTAAATTTACAGGGGAGCGAAGGCAGTTTCGGGGGTTCTTGGCCCTCTGTGAACTCACCTTCAAGACCCAGCCCCAGACCTATGACACGGATGCAAGAAAAGTAGCATTTATTATTGGACTTTTGGAGGGTCATGCCTTAGCTTGGGCCACCCCGCTTCTCACAAGTAATAGCTCCTTCCTGGAGGACTATGAGGGGTTTGTATGGGAATTCAAATTCTTGTTTGACTATCCGCATCGTATTCATGATGCGGAGACGTGATCATTACCCTGAAACAGGGAAAAGGGCCCCTGCTGGACTATGTAACGAAATTCCAGCAGGTGGCAGTAGACTTGAGTTGGCCCGACAATGTCCTTCATGTAATTTTTCGACGAGGGTTAAGCGAAGAGATTAAAGACCAGCTGGCCTTTACAGCCCTCCTGGAGACCTGGGGGGGTACTAGTAACCCTGTCCTTGCAAATTGAAGAACGCTTAAATGAACGACGCCGTGAATGCCGGAGTGACACCTTCAGGAGGCCACCCCCACGACCCTTAGCTACCGGGGCCAGCCGAGGGGAGACTCCCCGTAATGAGGAGGTTGAGCCGATGCAAGTTGGAGCATCCCGAGGACCTTTGACGACTGTGGAGAGGGAACGCCGCCGCCTGTCTAGATTATGTTATTACTGTGGGGACCCCTCCCATTTTGCCCATACGTGTCCTGCGGCTCCCAAGGGCCGTCGGGAGGCGGGAAAAGCACAGACTCGGGATGTGTAGGGGGTCTCTCGAGCCACGTCACCTCTGGAGACGCGAAGCCCGGTGTTATCTACCGGCCCAGGTAGGAGCCTGCATCTATGTATACCCCTGATGCTGGGCCTCAGTGGTAACCGAACCCTGGTGGCCTGGGGCTTAATCGATTCTGGCGCATCGGGAAACTTTGTGGATGAAGGCTATCTGCAGAACCACCGCATTCCATACCAGCCCAGAGTGCCAGCAGAGGTAATCCATTCCATCGACGGGTCCCCACTGGTGTCTGGTCCCATTACCTTACAAACCCCTCCATTACCCCTGATGATTCACGGACACTCCCATCCATTGCAGTTGGATGTAGTGTGCACACCCATCTTCCCCATTGTTCTGGGAATGCCCTGGCTCGAACAATGGAACCCGGTGATCGACTGGCAGAAGCGTACACTCCAGGTTGCAACCCCGGATATAAGAAATAGCCAAGGTCCACCCTCCTTGCCACCGATGTGCACTACGGTATCAGGGCCGAAACACCCCAGGTTACCTCAGCCCTATCAGGCCTATGCCTCCCTTTTTAACGAACAAGATGCCACAGTTTTGCCCCCACATCGTCCCTATGATTGCCCCATCGAGCTTCTTCCCGGGAAACAGCCACCCTATGGACGGATTTATGCCCTCTCCGGGCCAGAGCTTCGGACCCTCAAACAATATATTGACGACAATCTGCAGAAAGGGTTCATCCGTCCATCAACCTCCCCGGCGGGGGCACCTCTCTTTTTTGTGCCAAAAAAGGACGGGGGTTTGCGGCCATGCATCGACTACCGGGAATTAAATGCGATCACCGTGAAAAATCGATACCCCCTACCCCTGATCTCGGAACTCCTAAATCGTCTTCAGGGAGCACAATTTTTTTTCAAATTGGACCTCCGAGGGGCCTATAACCTGGTCCGAGTCCGCGCCAGAGATAAATGGAAAACCGCGTTTCGTACCCGGTATGGACATTTCGAATATCGTATGATGCCCTTCGGACTCACCAATGCTCCCGCTACATTTCAACACTTTATTAACGACGTCCTACGAGAAGTACTGGACGTCTGTCATCGTGTACCTGAATGACATCTTAATTTATTCCAAATCCGAGCAGGAACATATATCCCATGTCCGCACGGTACTCGCCAAACTACAGGAACATCATCTTTTCTGCAAAATGTTGAAATGTGCCTTCCACACCTCCTCGATCGCCGCCTTGGGATT
Organism: Sphenodon punctatus; assembly: GCA_003113815.1. Classification (NCBI taxonomy): domain Eukaryota; kingdom Metazoa; phylum Chordata; class Lepidosauria; order Sphenodontia; family Sphenodontidae; genus Sphenodon; species Sphenodon punctatus. The sequence goes on from QEPC01008313.1 coordinate 3,020,101, forward strand.
CATCATCTCCCCCGAAGGGCTGAAGATGGATGATTCCAAGGTAAAGGCAATTAGCAACTGGGTGCCTCCCCCCTCCGTCAAGGCATTGCAATGTTTCCTGGGAACGGCAAACTACTATCGGCAGTACATTCCCCGGTATGCCGCAGTGACTAAGCCACTGACGATGCTCCTCTGTAAAGGTGCAGCCTACACCTGGACTCCAGAGCACCAGGAAGCCTTTAGTGTGCTAAAGAAAGCATTCATGCAAGCTCCCCTGTTGCAGTATCCTGACTTTGAGAAGGCCTTTATAGTAGAAACGGACGCTTCCAACAGTGCGATTGGGGCCATCCTCCTTCAAGAAGGACCTCAGACCGGGACCTTATTACCCTGTGCTTGCTAGTCACGCCAACTTACCAGCGCCGAGACGAATTATACGATCCTAGATCGAGAACTTCTGGCCATCAAGGCTGCCTTCACTACCTGGCAGCATTATTTGGAGGGCGCAAAAGTATCTGTAACGGTAATTACTGATCACAGGAACCTTCTGTATTTACAAACTGTAAAAATAGCCAATGCCCGACATGGGCGTTGGGCATTATTTTTTTCACTGTTTACCTTTCACATCCAATACTGCCCAGGAAAGCAAAACCTGCTTGCGGGTGCCCTTTCCAGATCGACTAAAGAGGACAACCTCCTCTGCAACCAAAGAGAACCTATCATCAAAATACATGCGATGGCAACCACAAGTTTATCCCGCAGCCACCTGCAACACTTCTCACCACAGGACAAGCAGCTATTACAGAAGAAGCCCATACACCCGCAACAGGATCTCTACCAGTATGAAGGAAAAATAGTCATGCCCCAGAAGGCTCGGTGCCGGGCACTGTGGAGTCATCACAATGCCCCATTAGCTGGACACCCGGGAATTAAATGAACCTACAACTTGTTACGCCGACAGTTCTGGTGGCCCGCTATGAAGGCAGACACTGCAAGCTATGTTCAAGCCTGTGACATCTGTGCCAAGACCAAGGTTTCCCGAAGGAAACCAATAGGACTCCTACAGTTGGACCCCATGCCACAGGGGCCCTGGCAACGCATTGGCATGGACTTCATTGTAGACCTGCTGCCATCACAAGAACATACCACCGTACTGGTGGTAATAGACCACTTTACTAAGTTGGCCCACTTTATCGCCTGCCACGGCCTTCCTACCACCAAACGCACATCTTGACTGCTCTTGCAAAATATTATTAAACTACATGGTGTTCCCATCGACATTGTGTCCGATCGAGGCACGCAATTTACCTCGCACCTATGGAAGGCCTTATTGCGGGCGCTCAAGATAAAACTGAACCGCACCACCGCGTACCATCCACAAGCCAGCGGACAGGTGGAACGTACCAATCAAACACTAGAGCTGTACCTCCGGTGCTATGTTGACCATCTCCAGGATAATTGGTATGAGTTACTCCCGTTGGCGGAATTTGTATATAATAACACCTTGAATGCCTTCCTAGGATCTTCGCCCTTCTTCGTCACATATGGGTTTCACCCGCGTATTTGTACCCCTGACATAGATGTTCCCCAGGTTCCGGCCACAGGGGCCTTGGTGATGCAAATCTGGCAGGCCTAAACAGCGGCCCAAGTGCTTCTCCAACAAGTGCGACAACGCTACAAGAGCTTTGCGGATCAATATCGCATCCAAGCTCCCCAGTTCAACATTGGAGACCTCGTATGCGTTGACAGGCGCCACTACCCGTCGACCCGACCATCCCCGAAATTAGACTACTGGTTCATGGGACCCTTCCCCATTAAACAGAAGGTAAACGAAGTAGCGTATACCATAACCTTGCCCCCACATTATCACATCCACCCGACATTTCATGTCTCCTTACTAAAAGCCGCAGGAACACGCAATACTCCACTGGGGCCCAACCCCGTGCCAGTCGTGGGGACCGAGGACCCAGAGTATGAAGTCCAGCACATTCTCGATGCTTGACGACACCGAGGCAAGCTGCAGTATTTAATCAAATGGCAAGGCTACAATACATCAGAGAATTCCTGGGAGCCAGCAGCAAATGTGCATGCCCCCCTTTTGATCTGCCGATTCCATGCCCGCTATCCGGACAAGCCAGGGCCCAGCCCCTGGTCGCAGCCTGGACAGGGGGGTCCTGTCAGGCCCTGGGACCTGAGGAGATGGGGGGGAAGACGCCTCCCAGGGAGGCAGACATCGAGGGGCACTCACACATGGACCACGAGAGGGTCATAAGATGACTTACAGCCCTGCCCTCCTCAAACGCTCCCCCCAGGGAGACCAAAGCCATCCCCCTCCTCGGAGCCTCTAGCGCCCCTCCTCGCAACAACAGCTGAGCCCGCCGGGGCAAACAGCGAGGAGCCGTTGCGACGGCAACTAACCACGCCCCTGGGCTCGCCGCAACGCTGCACTATGGAGCCTGTAGGACCGGCCGCGCCCCGCGCTGTCCCATGCCGGCCAGCCATGCCCCCAGCACCGCCACTCTGCACGCCTACGCTAGAAAGACGCTGCTGCTCTGCTTATAAGGGAGGACTCCACAGAGCTCCCTTGCTGGTGATCAGAGCTTGCCCTGTGAGACTGGCCCTGGTGTATTCAACTGCTGAGTGTGTCCCTATTACCTTAAACATTGCGAGCGACAGAGTGAGAGAACGAGAGTGTGTGCGAGAGAGAGAGAGAGCCCAGTGCATGAAAGTAAGTACATTGTGCCCTGCCTTATCCACATGGTGTCCTGGGGAATTTCTAGAGAGCGTGCCCTATCCTTGTCCATCCCTCCCGGTCTCCTGAACCATCCCCTCACTAGCCCTCACCCCGCTCCCTTGGACCCCGGGCCCGGTGTGCCTGGATTGCCAAGTCTGTTGTGGCCTTCCCCGGTTGGGAAGCGGCAGAGCCTGCACCCCGGTGATGATCTAGGTGGGGAACGGCTTGTCCTTCCTGAACCACCATATAAAAACCTGAGGGGTCCTTTTCTAGGCAGTGCCGCTTCCACGCCGGGAACACCCCTGGGCAAAGGTACTTGTGTCCTTATCCCCCTTTACCCCTTCCCCATGAGGGTATCCCTTCTATCCAAGCCCCGAACCCTCACACACCTCTGCTCCTGCACCCGTGCTGCTGAATGTCTCTGGCGCAAATCCCACTCTCATACGGACTTCCTTCACTTCAAATTCTCTCTCTCCTCCCTTACTTCTGCTGTCTCCCTAGCTAGACAGCATTACTATGCCTTCCACATTGAGTCCTGTTCTTGGGACCCTCACCGCCTGTTCTCTACCTTTGACTCCCTCCTCAAGCCCCCTGTCCTCCTCCTCCCTCTTCCCTTTCTGCTCAGGATCTTGCTTCTTTTTTTACCTCCAAGATAGACAAGATCCACTTCAATGTCACTTCCCACTCCTCCCCTCTCCCCCTCCTTCTCTCCTGTCCTCCTTCCCTTCCACCTCCCTTGAGGAAATCTCCTCCCTGCTCTCCTCTTCTAACCCTTCCACTTGCCCCCTTGACCCCATATCCTCCTGCCTCCTGACTTCCACTGCTTCCACTGTTGCCCCTTCCCTCCTACACATCATCAACCTCTTCCTCTCTACTGGCTCCTTCCCCTCTGCCTTCAAGAACATCACTGTCTTTCCTTTCTTCAAAAAGTCCACTCTTGACCCCTCTGACCCTTTTAGCTACTGTCCTGTCTCACTCCTTCCTTTTGCTTCCAGGCTTCTTGAACGTGTTGTCTACTCCCACTGCCTTGCCTTCCTCTCTGCCAACTCCTCCCTTGACCCCCTCCAATCTGGCTTCTGCCCCCTTCACTCTACTGAAACTGCTCTCGCTAAGATCACCAATGATCTTCTCATGGCTAAATCTAATTGCATTTACTCCATTCTTGTCCTCCTTGACCTCTCGGCTGCCTTCAATACTGTTGACCACTCACTTCACTCCCTTGGCTTCCATGACTCCATCCTTGACTGGTTCTCCTCCTACCTCTCTGACCGCTCCTTCAATGTGTCTCTTGCCAACTCCACCTTCTCCTCCCTTCCCCTCTCAGTTGGTGTTCCCCAAGGCTCTGTCCTTGATTCTCTTCTCTTCTCTTCTCTATCTATACCCTGTCCCTAGGCAGTAGTAGTAGTTTATTGCATCCAGCAATTATGCTATAACAAGTTAAATAATACATACATAAACAAAAATATCCAAAGATTGCACTATAGCAAATTAAATTGTACAACAACAACATACATAGCTAAAAAGCCCATGGGGGCGTGAATCGAAGAATAATAAAATAAGGCACAGGCGTGCCTGCTGCCTTTCCAAAGCTACTGAGATGAGCCAAGCAGATGTGCCAAGAGACTTGATTGGTCCATTATAATGTCTAGAGAACACACCTCCATAGCAGGGATGAGGCTAAAGGGCCCCAGGTGGAAAAATTCTTCTGTTATTAAAGATCAGCAATGCCTAAAAGGCATGAGTCTAAATAGCATACTGATTACCTAGTTGGATCTCCTCTTTCTTTCCACTAACAAAAGGAAGAAAGTAACAGCTTTGGTCAGCTCTAGATCTAAGGCTTTCATCAGAGTTAACATTTTCTTCTCAACAGTAAGGGTAAAATTAATGAATAACGGATCAATCCAGATCCCCCTCAGGTCCCCATATAAACAGGCAAGTAAAGATAGCATGGGACAATGTCTCCACTGCACCATTAGCACAAGCACAGGTCCTGGCAAGATATGGAATACTATTCCTTCTGTCTCTAACTACCGCCGTATCAAACAAATTAAAGCGCAGGAGAGTGACTTGTCTCCTCAGTCTCGGATCATTAATCTGCAGCAGGTAGGGTTCCAAAGAAATCTGTTGCTTGATTAAGGGGTATAACGGGGCTACCCTGTTAGAAGCAATAGCTGCCATTTCCCTTTCGGCTGCACAACATTTGACTTGTGATTTGATCTCTGCATCTCCAAAGAATCATTGTCTCCTTTTAATAAGGCAAAGTCTACCAATAACTTCCTGATCCGTGCCACCCATCTATATTGAATACTACCAGTGTGAGATCTTCGCTCATGGTAGCACTGAGTTGCTAGAAATGAGCAGTTTCCCCTCACCAATTTTTGCCCCCAAAAACGGTGACCTTAAATTGGATTGAACTGCTACCTTTAAAAGTCCAGCTTCAGCACAGAGCATTGGCAAAGGTGTTGCCCTAGGAATATTAAGGATGGCCCGTAAAAAATAATTTTGTGGGAACTCCATATTATTAGAGAACCCCATAATTTCAGCTTCGTACAGCAGCTGGGGGAGGACTTTGGCTGTATAAATATCAATAATTTGGTCGATAGATGAGAAATGGAGAAGAACGATACAAACGCAAAATACTACCCAATGCCTGGATGGCTTTAGTTCTTAACGTCTCATTATTGGCCCTCCAAGATTGAGAAGAGGCATATACGAGGCCAAGATTAGGGCTGTAGCAGAATGTTGCAGCGGTAGCTATTTCCGCCAGAAACAGTGTTTCTGCAATTAGTGGTATGGCATGGCAGTGGCTTTCATTCCGCTAGTTTCATTCTGCTACTTCCGCAGTTCCACTAATTTCATTCTGCTACTTCCACAGGCTTCATAAAATAGCGGAAACATGACATTTCCACTACCTCCGCCAGTGCCACAAAATAGTGGAACAGCAGTTTTCCGACAGTTTCCGACAATTCCTCAGTTTTTCCGTTAGTTTCTGAATTTGCAGAATGCCAGCGGAATTAGCGGAATGTCAGCAGAAAAGCAGTGGTGTGGCACAGGCAATTCCAAAATAGCGGAATGGAATCGCGGCGCGGTAACAGCTGCTGCCACATCAGCCCTAGCCAAGATAGGTGTAGCGCGCTGACAACGTCATCTCCCAAGACCCCATCTTCCAGACAAAATTTGGGCGGGTGGTTCCATAACACAATATGGCAGATTTGCTGAGATTAACTGAGAGTAAGTTTTCCGAGCAAAATTGATTCACTGCATCCAAACATTTTTGGAGACCCTGTTTCATTTGGGACATTAATATGACATCGTCCGCATATAAGAGGACAGATAGTGTTCTGTCCTTAACAACAAGCGGTGTATGATTAATGATGTCAACCCACCGGACCAGATCATTGATGAAGAGGCTAAATAGAATTGAAGCCAATAAGCAGCCTTGTCTGACACCTTGTTGCAGAGGGAAGAAGTTGGTAATATTTCCACTAGGCCCGGTTTTAACTGCTGCTTCAGCGTTTTCATGCAATTTAACTAATAGCTTGAGTAATTGGGGGGTCAGTGTCCATATTTGCTAACTTACCCCACAAGATCCTTCTAGGGACAGAGTCAAATGCTTTGGACAAATCGATAAACGCAAGGTAGATCTTCCCCCTTCTTACGTTAGCATATTTATCTATAATATGAGATAAAACGAAGCAGTTATCCAATGTCGATCTGCCCTTACGGAAGCCTGACGGCTCTTCCACTATTAGGGCTTGTGCGTGGACCCATCTTTCTAGAGATACCAGAAGACCACAAGTGTATAGTTTACTGGTAATTGAAAGCAAACTAATAGGCCTATAGCAGGCTGGATTTCTCGGATTACTCCTCTTAAATATAGGGATTATCACAGCCAGTATCCACGACCGGGGAATACTTCTAGTCTGATTAATGGCAGTGAAAAGACATGCGAGGACTGGAGACCACCAATGAGCATTTTCTTTAAATAATTCTGGGGGAATCCCATCTGCGTGAGCAGCCTTGCCTAATTTGAGTCTGCCAATACTTTCATATACTTCCCTGACTTCACCAGATCGGGAAAATTGAGAAACGCAGACACCGGCAGAATCACAGAGAGCTTCACTGTCTATGGGAGTCAAATCTTTGTTGTTAGGGTCACAAAACAATTTAGAATAAAAGGATGTCCACTGGTCATCCTCAATAAGAGAAGGACCCACATATCCACCCTTGTAGTGCCAGATTTGAATGAGCCTCCAGAAACGGGCTGAATCCCGCAATCTGGCTGCAGTTTGGAGATCCGCCCATAGCTGAGACATTTTGGCAACTCTCTTAACCCGTAGCATTTTCTGGTATTCCCTCCTTTTTAGAATGAATAATTCACACTCTTTCCTTAAATGGAACCTGGTCCAAGTTTTCCTAAGTTTAATCAATTGCCTTTTGGCCTGTCTGCAATCATGGTCATACCATTTGCTGTTATACTTTTTCCCTGCAGGAACATGGGGAGGAACTTGCCTGGTAATATGAGGTATTAACTTATCCATTAAGGAGGCAAATGTGGTAAGAACCTCGTGGGGATTGGTTGCTCTGAGAATTGTATCCCGAAAACTAAGAAAAACACTTGTATTCAGCAATTGGGTCACCTTGAGTGAGACCTGAGAGCCCCATTTAACAGGCAGAATCATACAAGATGTTGCCTGGATACAGAGTCGAGAATGTAAGGGAGGCATAACTTGTCTTATCTTGATACATAAAGGAAAGTACTCACTCTCAGGTCTCTGCAAGACTTTAAGATCTAATACACAGTCAAAATTTTCTGGAGATATTAGAAGGTAATCAATAACACTAGCTCCTTGAAATGTTTCATAGGTAAACTCACCAAAAAGGTTCGAGGCTGTCCTTCCATTAACAACTATTAGCCCCATATTTGCTAATAGTTGTAGAAGTCTAACACCGTTCTTATTGGTAATCTGATCTTTAGAAACTCGTATAGGAATTTTTTTGGATGATTGTAGGTAGTCATTCACAGTAACTTGGTCTTGACTTCCCATCCTAGCAGTAAAATCTCCCACCAAAAGGAACTTATTCTTGCCTGATAAAGTCTTTCAATCAGAGTTTCAAACACATCCCAAATAGTGGGTAAATAATAAGGTGAGGAATCAGGTGGAATATAGATAGTAATTAAAAGGAAATTCCCCAAACCAGGTCCTTTTAACTCTACCACAAGACAATTTGATATATTAACCGGAATTAATTTACAGTCAATTTTAGATTTGGTTGAAACAAGCGTTACCAAACCGCCTGAAGCCTGCCCTTTCCTCCCCTCCTTAGTTCCTGGAACTGAAAAAGTCTAGAAATTTGCAGAACATCACTTTCAGCTTTGGCTAGCCAAGTTTCCTGGAGGCAGACTATATCAAAGCCCTGGAGAAATTCTAACCAGCCTATGTTGGCTAATTTGGACCTGAGTCCCTCCAAATTTCAAGATAGGCAACTAAAATAGCTTGTGTTTGAGATAATCAATCCAGTGAGGGGGTTATTGTTGGGACTGATTCTGGCACAGCCAAAGGCAAAGACCTGTCTGGAGGAATATTACCCAAAACCTGGAAATCAGTTTCCACAATGGGAATTTCCCCAAAGATAACAGTTTGGTCCAGAGAGGAATGATTTAGGGAATTATCATCAACACCTGAAGACTGTTCGAAACATTTGCACTCCTCCCTTAAAGTTTGATTAGAGGTTGGTAGAACCTCAATGAACAGGTTATCATGTCCATAGAGAGGAAAAGATGAATCAATAACATCCGTAGTGTCAACTACTTCCCAGTCCCTATCAAAAGGAGAGGAGGCGATGGGGGCCTGACAAAGGGTGACCAGCTGAGGTACCAGGGGTGGGTTAACGTGATCTTGATTAAATAGGCTACCACAAATAGCCCTGGCCAGGGTATTTTCTGTTCTTTGAATAAAAATACCAGTGCCCTTAAGCTCTTTCCGTGCATCCCACAGATCAGAAACGATAACAGTATGGTTAAATTCTAGTTCCCACCTCTGGAAATGGCCCCTGTCAATAAGCGGCTTGCAGTTCACTATATCCAAGGGAGAAAGAACCACTTCCATTTGTTGCTGGAGAAACTTACCAAAACAAATTTCATCCAATACATTCCTTTTAAGAAAAGGAAATTTCCTTTTCTTATTGAAATAACAGGATATGGCTGTCGCCCAGTGCTCACCAGTTTCCTGGGGCTATACCTTAGAGGCTATGACAGCCTGAGGATCATCATGGTAGACCGTATGTGTAGCTCTTATCTTATTACCCTCAATAGATGCTTGCACCTTTTTAGGTATTCTACATGATTCCTCATAGGATTCCTTCTCGTCTGGAATAGGTAAGGGTAGTTGGTCTGTTGGTTGCTGTACAGCACCAGCAGTCAAAGCCTCTATACTTGGCCAGTGGCTCCCACTGACTGATGTCAAATGTGTTTGTGTAGCTACCTCAGACTTAAGGACAGTGGAAACTCCATCCTCCTGAGGTTTGGCAAACGCTTTATTAAATTCAAGCCAAAGCCCACCAACTAAAACTTTCATAGAAAACAGAATCTCATAAAAATTGTCTAACTTCTCCATTTCCTTAAATTTAGTGTCAGTATCTAAATCGTATCTTATACTAAAGTCCTCAAATTTCTGGAAATACAAAGGGCCTCAATATTCCCTAATTTGGCATGCCACTCAGGGTCCACCTCAGGGTGCATTATATTTGAAGAGGAGGCTACAGGGAAGGAGCTAGGAGAGGTTACGACTGGGTTGTCTGACTCTCCTGATCTATTGACTAAGGAAAATAAAGAGGGAAGTTTAGACTGAATCAGTGTAGAAGATTTGATCAATTCCGGGGTGCTGTCAACCAGGGCCATTTCTTCAGCCCAGCTAAGATGGTTTCTTAGTGTCTGAGATATCAGCTTCATGACAAGTGTCCCACCCTCCCCGCCAAAAAACCACCACCAACAAAAAACAAAACAAAAAAAACCCTCCTGGAGTCACAATACCTAAATTTTGGACCATAGTCGAGTCAACTAACTGGCAATATTGGCAAGGCAAAGATTGGGCCGCCCTACACCCGTCCAATGCATAAGGCCGTGTCCTTGCGCACGCAGGCCCAAGGCGTGCACGCCGAGGGCGAGCTGCCTTATGAGTCCTTGCTGGGGCGGCAGTTGCCTCCCAGCCAACCAGAATCACCAGCAGCCGGTGGCAATCAGGATGCCAAGGGATCCTCAGGCGGTATGTCCCTCTGGTGCTACAAGAAGCAAAAGTCACAATGCAGGGCTCACACTGGTAAGGCAACTAGCCACTGCAAGCCCAGCCTGCAGCACTATTCTCCCCCCCCCCCCAAAAAAAAAATACTCGCCCCATCCCTAGGCAAACTCATTGCCACCCATGGTTTCCAATATCACCTCTACACTGATGACACTCAGCTCTATCTCTCTACTCCCTCTTTCTCTCCATCTGTTCAAGCTCGCCTCACCAGCTGTCTCTCTGATATCTCTACCTGGATGTCTCAACGTCAGCTCAAACTCAACATGGCTAAAACTGAACTCCTTATCTTCCCCACTCATCCTTCCTCTCCCTCCTCCCTGTCGATCCTTATCGATGGGGTCATCATTCTTCCCATACCCCAGGCCTGTAGCTTAGGCTTCATCTTTGGCTCACCCCTTTCTTTTAAAACCTACATCGACTCTGTTGCCAAATCCTGTCGCTTCTCCCTCCATAACATTGCTAAGATTCACCCTTTTCTCTCTGTCTCCTCTGCCAAAACCCTTGTTCCCGCCCTGGTCATCTCTTGCCTCGATTACTGTAATCTCCTTCTTGCTGGCCTCCCCTGCTCTCATCTTATCTCCCCTTATCTCCATCCAAAACTCTGCTGCCAGGGTCATCCACCTCGCCTGTTGCTTCGACCACGTGCAGCCCCTCCTCTTCACTGGCTCCCCCTTCCTGAATGAATCTTGCACAAGCTCCTAGTCTTCATCTATAAAGCTCTTCACAACCTTGCTCCCCCCTACCTCTCTACACTAAGTTCCCTCCGTACTCCAGTCTGTAAACTCCGCTCCTCCTCTGTCCCCTCTCTTGTCCTCCCACACCTCCCCTGCTCCCTAACCACTTTCGTCCCTTCTCCCTAGCTGCCCCACATGCCTGAAACTTCCTCCCTGCCCACATCCACCTCACGCCCTCCCTTCGTACCTTCAAATCCCTCCTCAAGACCCACCTCTTCCGCTCTGCCCTCCCCGACTCCTCGCTCCCCTCACCTAACTCCTGCTTATACCCTCCATCCAGTACAATTACCTGAGGTCTGTGTACTCATATCCTCACCGCACAGACCAACCAGCCATCATTCTCGATGTAATCAAGCCAAGCGCGTGCACCTGGGACCTCACAACTACATGAATGTTACACTCCTTGTCTCTCCCTCTGTTCCCCGTCCTTCGTCTCTCCTCTCCCCCCGTCTCTCAGATTGTAAGCGCTAGGGTAGGGACCGCGTCTATTCCATTACTTTGTAAAGTGCCAGGTATGTTGCTGGTGTTACATAAATGCTTGCTAATAATAATAATAATTAATAAAGACAATCCCCATAAGTATCTGCCTTTTGAGCCCCTCTTCAACTGTTGCACCATGGGGCAGAGCGTGTCCCATGTAAAACAAGCTGTGGATCCAATCCCAAATGGCCATGATTCTCCAGGGATCTGTAGGTGCTCATAGCCATCAGAGATCTGTTCCATCAATATATCTGCAGCACAGCCACCTCAGTAGTAGAGACCCTTTGGTCCATGTACGTTTAGGAGGAGACAAGGCAACCATGATGATAGTAGGCCATGTGGAAAAGGCACCGCAGCCTGGTGTACTGGGCAGTGTGCAGAGGTCTACTGCTTGGAGGACTTCCTTGGTATGAATGGAGGCGATCAATGAGTGTGGGGAAACATGTTTTGACCTGGCGGCTAGGTTGGAAGGTATGGCCTTTACACAATTTCTGGAGTTCAGCCTGCCTGTTTGTTGGTGCTTCCTGTTGCTTGGGTGTTCCTGGTATGCTTGGCAATATTGTAGAAAAGCATTTTGCTGTAGAAAAGCTGGGGGATACTAGGGAGATGGAGACCAGCAGAGGACAGCTTGATAACAAAGGGCCTAGACTCGTCTAGAACCCTGGGATTGATTGATTTTGATTTTGATTTTTTTTTTTTAATCCCACCCTATTCCTTAGGCTTAGGGTGGCTTACAGTTCTTTAACTTATTAACTGTAACATTAACAAGGAACTAATTAAAACAGCTCTTAAGCCTCACAACAAGCCTGCTAAGTAGGTTAGGTTGAGAGATCTGTGACTGGTCCAAGGTCACCAAGTGAGTTTGTAGCTAAGGTGAAGCTTGAACTGGATTGAAGAGAACGCTGGAGCAGGAGACAGCAGGGTGGGTGGGTGGAGGCTTAACTTGCACTTTTCATAACTTTTGGAAACTTCAAGTTTATTAAAGTTTGCCTTAACTACTTCCTAGAACCATAGGTTTTAAAATATTTGAATATTCTAAAGCATTGGAGAGATCAATATAGCTTCCCTTCTGTGCCAGTCCATTTCTACTACCCTGGAGCTACTACGCTATGCCTTTCCTACAACACCAGACCTACCACCCCATGGATTCCCAACATTATCCCTTGTTGCCTCCTTCCACACTGTTGTCCTGACATGGCAAGACTGGAGCTGGGGCTGTAGTTGGGCAATACTGGGGCAGCTTTCCTGCACAAACAGATGTCTCTATACCACAGAAAACCCTCATCTCACCACCATTGGGAGTGCGGGACTAACAACAGAGCTGCACCTACCTCCAGTCTAGAGCCAGCTGCATCACAACAGTGTTCTGCTACAAATGTGTTGTGGGAAAACTTATTGCTGCACAAATGGCTGCTCCCACCCCAGAGCCAACTGCATCAGCGAACCAGGCAGCAGGGAACAGGAATACCAAGCAGAGTGGGTGCAGAAGTGGCAGAAAGGAACATCAACCAGTATCATTTGTCAACAGTGACCCTTTGGCCCCCCCATGCACTTTGGCTGGTTACGGGGTTAGTGAAAAAGTGGGGCTGAAACCTGATCTCGCTATTCTCAAGAATCTTGTCAAGAATTGGGCTCTCGGTGACATTTTCCCAATCGAGAACGAGTCGAGAATTGGCTGTTCTCGAACTCCATTTTTGACTCTCAAGAGAATTTAAAAACCACTGTGCATGTGCAAAATGGCCACCAGGGTCATTCTGTGCAAGTACAGTCCTTTTG
>QEPC01008313.1:3047355-3107191 GCA_003113815.1 Sphenodon punctatus
GGGCGGGAGGAGGTCCAGAAGTGTGGTGAATGGCCACCACGGCAGGGGTGAATGAAAAGTAACTTCTGAACGGAAACCCGAAGCCGCGGTGGAAGGAATTGACCCCAACCACGGTGCATTCTGGGGCTCGAACTGCGGTCCACGTCTCCAGTGCATGTCTGTTGTGTTCCCCCGGCCCATGTTCTCTCTGATTGCTGCCAAGCGGTGGTCACAATCCTGTCACTTCTGTTGGAGCCGCACATGTCACCACAGCCCGCGGTGAATCCGTTCACACCAGGGTGGGAGTCACTGTGGTGAATTGGAATGCGTCGCTTCTGAAATCACCCACTGTCCCTTTTGTTAACACCCTTAGTGTAGACATGGCTTAAGTGAACTTCCCTTAGCCTCTCTGTTCTTCAAAGAAGAACAAAAGGAATTTGAAACTCAATATGCCAAGAGTGTAAATGGATGCCTTGTGGGAGGGGGAGGGGAAGGTGGTCTGTGTTGTGAGGCAGCTAATTAATCTGGTGACCTAGTTTGATTAGCTTGGAGGAAGACACATCGATCTGAGGACTGCATGGGAGAAGCGCCGACAATAAAAATGATTCACGTGCATTTCATTATGAGAATTGCAGCAGTGTGTTTAGGAAAGGTTACAAGAAGATAATGAAGGAGCAGGATTCTTGAGTCTCAGGGCAGGCCAGGGGCTTCATCCTGCACCCATTCCTCATGGGAGAAACTCCCTGATGTCACTTGGACACTTGTGATTAAGGGGTCCAATGTTGGGCCCTGATGTGTGTACGGGGGCTCAGAGGGGGAGTAGGTGGGATGGGATTGTATGAGCCGAACAGTAGCCAGGTATTGGTAAGAATTCTTTGACGGATTCCCCTGGCTGATCTTGGAAACAGATGTGGAGGCAGGAAAAATAATTGGGGCTGGCCCTGTCACAGGCTCCATTCCTTAGTGACTGGCTTATGCCCTGAAGCATAAGGGTTTATATCCCTTCCCCATCGCTCCCTGATGTTTTAGTTTAGTTTAATGTTTACTTCCTATTGCAACCATCACTATGCCTGCTATGCATATACATATCCAATGCATATGCAATACATATCCAATATGTATATGCATATACAAACTATTTTATCAGTTCTGAATTGGCTGGCTTTGGACTTCATTCAATCCTCCTTCTCCCCCAACCCCTTATTCTTGCACTCATGGATTTCAAGGCCAGGAGGACCACTATGATAAGCATCTCATCCAGCATCTTGAATAGGCAAGTGCTGACCCTTCAGGCCCGAGGAAGGTGTTTTCCCTTACTTGGATCCTGACGGCCAGGTTGTGCTGAATGAGCTGGGAGTGGTACTTCAGTGTATATCCGGCCTGTAATTGTGTAGTTCTGGTTTACGGAGGACATGTGTCATAAAAGTTTTTCTAAAGAAATTAAATTGTAAAATATGCTAGATGCTATTCAAGGACAGGATATCGTACTACTTTGAGATGGGTAGCTGAATTCTAGGGGTGAGCGGGCTCCTCCACCACTTTTTCCTGACTCTTCTGTCCTTGGATGCTAGTGCTGAGGCAGTAAAGTGAAATTTACAAGAGCCGTGCTCCCTGAGCGTGCAGTGCGTAGGGGTTAATGCCAGCAGTCACCCAACGTTGATTTGTTATTGCAGGGTCACAATCTGCTCTGGGTTTGTTTAATCAAAATGAACACAGTTCAGCCAGACGGCCTTTCCGAGGTGGGAATAAAACAGCAGGGGCCTGATTCTGTTCTCATGTGCACAGTTTGACAGCACTGCAGCTCCACTGCCTTCAGCAGGGTCCCACCCGGTTTACACCCTGTTACAGACTTCCGGGTGGAACAAAGTCCTTGCAGGATCCAGAGCCATAATAAAGGCATAGCAAGCCCAGTCTTCCATCATCCGTGTCATTTTATATAAATCAGAGGTGGGGAACCTTCTTCCTCCCAAGGGCCACGCTGAAAATTAGTACAAGCTCCTGTGGGCTGCGTAGGAGTTGGGGGTGGAGGTACTTTCGGTGCGTGTTAAGGAAGAGGAGGGTCCAGATGATGGATCTGTGCCTTGGATCCATTCCTTATCTTTGAATGCATGCCTTCACTCTGCCCGCCTTCCTCTAAGCTCTCTCTTTCAGTGCTTGCGGGTGTGGGCTGGATCCACAGGTTAGAACTAGGAACTGGAAAGAGGCCTAGTTAAAAAAACATCCATGGGCCACATTTGGCCCCCAGCCTGGCCCCACGTTCCTCACCCCTGATTTAAATAAAACCCAATAAGCAAAGCCACCACCACTTTAGGCTAAACAGCACAGAAAACCTGTCCCTTCCAGGGAGCCTGCATCCGCCACGCTCTACCTCTGGGTCACTCAGCTACTTTGTGGGCCAAATATTAGATTTGCATACATTTGCATAAAATATCATATGTGACTTTGTGGGTGGGAGCAGGCCTGTGCATGAAAGGGCAAGGCAAAAGAAGTGGGGAAAGGACACGGGTGGGGGCAGAACTGGAGGGATAATGGAGCAGAGCTGCACGCACGTGCATGCACACGCACTGCAATACCCCCTCGCCCACTGTTTGGGTGGCCCTACCTCCCCTTTAAAAGAGGACACTTATGAAAAATACATGTTTCAGGGCTGCATTGGTTTCAGTGCAGCCCTGCACCATGTATTTTTCACAAGCATCCTCTTTTAAAGGGAAGGCATGGCCACCCAACCCACTGTCCATGCAGGAACTACAATGCTGCCTCTCGCTCACCCGTAGTGGGCAGGAGCTCACCCATTCCTTCTCCCTTGGGACTCTGGGGGAAGCTAAGAGAGTAAAGCCTCCCCTCTCCAGGGCCCTTGATTGAGCCTGAATGCCTTCCCCACCCTCGTGGCTGAGCTCAGGAAAGGGACGTGGAAGGGGTGGGGTTGGCCACCTGGTCAGTCAGAGGTGAGTTTAGCCCTGCTCCCTTTCTCCCACTCCTATCCAGCCTGGAAGGGATGAGGAACAAGAGTGGGAAGGGTACAGGTCAAATTTCAACTCCAGCAGCTCAGACTGAGATGTCTGTCATGGGGAGCGAGAAGCCAAGGGTCTCCTATTGAGGAGCACACCGTTCTCTTTGCTTTGTGCAAAGGCTTAAAGGGTTGCCCAGTCCAGCAGTTTATTAATTAGGCACTTAGATAAGGTGAGGCTCTGAGTGTGGGGCGGGGCTACCATGGTAGGGGGAGGAGCCAGGCCTCCTGTCTGGAGCAGAGAGGGTTGTGGGACCAGGCCCCCCAGAAGCACCTGCTGCTGGGCTGGAGCAGTGCTGTCTGTGCCCCCTCCCCCTCAGAACAGGTACTCCACCTGGCCCACCCAAAGTATGGGCCTCATGACAGGAGTGCAGTAGCCAGCAGCCTCTTAAAGGGTCAGTGTTCTGACTCAGCCCTGTACATACCCCTGTAAATCAGAAGTTAATTAGGTCCTATCAGTTGTGAGTAGAGACGAGGCCATACGAGCAGCGAAGGCCTCATCCCCGTACAGCCCCAGGGCGGGAAATTGCCACCGCCACATTATGGAATAAGCGCATGGAGTCGGGCACACGGTCATGGGGATGTGGGGCGAGCTGGCCCCGTCAGAGCTGCCACCATGGCCGGGGCAAGCCGCAGTGCCGGCCAAACGAACCCCGGTCCCACCTCCCTCCCCTTTCTGAACCAAAACCCCATCCTCAGACATTACATGGTGACGTGGATCCCTGTCACTCACAGCCCCACTGCGGAGCTCACTGCATGGTGGGCAGAAGGGGCCTGGCCCTGCGAGTTGCCCCACCCTGGGCAGGCTTAATTTATGTGAGGTAAGGCTGCTCCCTGATGCATCCCCAGGGTGTGGGGAACATCTGGCGGCTGGTGGCCACATGATACACAGCATCATGTGGGTAAGGTAACCCACAGCATGGAACCTCCCCTCCCTGTCTCATGTTTCTGCATCCTAGGCTACACGGAAGAATCCCTCTGAGGAAAGGCAGCCATGTTTGTTTCTCTATGCCCTTCTGGACCAAAGCCCTTGAAAAAAGCATCTATAACTGGTTTGCTAATCTCTCTTGCTGTTTGTGATCTGCAATACACACTCCCTTCAAGAGGGGAAGAGTTTGTCTAATCTATCTTGGCTTACACTGCTGCAAACTGACCGAACTTGGGGTGGGGGAGCAAGCCCGCTAACTACACATTATTTTCTCCAATGGGATTGGGATGCTCCCATCTAATGTTTTCTTCACTGCAGACAGAAAGTATTTGGATTGCACCTCACGCAGCCTGCCAGAAAGCTGCACTGAAGGACGTGCTGGAGAGCATTGTGAAACCATCCAAAGGGCTCAGCAGGTCAAGGCCCAAGTGGGCACCCCTTTAGACTCTGCAAAGCTTTCTCTTTTCTGGCCCGGTGAGAGCGATGCCTTTGCATGCTGAAGTCATTGCTGTATTAGAAAGGAACAGTGGCTGAACTGGAGACTCAGTCTCCTGCTGTCGAGCCCATAAGGAAACACTTTAACGTTTCTATATGAGAAGGCCACTCACCAGAGAATAATAATAGCACTTTCATCTGAGGCTCCAATGTGGATTGTTAAGCGCGAAAGGGGACACAGTCGGCTTATCACAGTTCTGGCTGGAAATGTTGTACCTGCCTTTGTTGCAAGCAGCACCTAAAATGATGAGAAATGGAAGAGATTAGAAGAGATTTTTCTCTCTCGCTTTACTTTGTGCCGCTGACAAAGTACCTGAGGAATGGCCAGTGCCACTCAGTGATTGGCTGATGGCCATTTGCACTGTCTCATTCTCTAAAGCAGTGGTTCCATGAGGTCAGGGTAAATGGGTGGGGTCACAGCAGGTAAACTATCGCCTTTGCAGTATTCTCCATTGAGAGGTTGATGAGAAAGATGCATGGTTGCCCATGAGAACTTAGGAAAGTTGGTGGTGGTCCTCTAAGAAAGAAAGCTTGGGAGCTCCTTTCCTACTATTATCCCATCTCCAGCGCTGGCCAGTCTGTCTCATGCTATTGGATGTGTCATACACGCCTCCACTCTCTGAAGTCAGTGGCTCAGTTCCCACTGACTTTAATGTAGAGAGGGTTGCACCCTTAGAAATCTTGTCCTGACATGCCAATTTCAAATGTTTGGTATGGGTTACGTGGGGAGATATCACAAAGTACTGTATTTCATCGCTCATGATGACCCCTCACTTGGAGCATTCAGATGTGAGACTGTGGGTGTCTTTAGACCTAGATATGAACACCAGTTTGGCCCTGTGTTCATCATGTGGTGCTGCTTAGACACACAGCCCATCTTCGGACAAATTGGTGTTTTGCTTGCCACCCGATCTCAACACACAAGCGCTGTCGCCTTGTTATCCAAGTTGTACCTGCTAACACAACCACACAATATCATTAGACACAACGTTGGCTACGTGTTCAGCCGAAACATGCAAATTGTCATTGTGATGTAATGGTGTTCACATCACGGGTTCAACCGGTGGCCAAATTGGTGTTGAGATTGTTATGGTGCTTACTGCTTACACACAGCAGCCAAACACGTGCTTAGGGGTTTTGACACTGAATCTTTATGTCATGTCTAAAGATGCCCTGTGGCTCCGAGTTCTTGGAGAGCATGTCCCCCTCAAAAAGTGTCACTGAAGTATGGGGAGTATTTGGCAGCAGGGGTTTGGAGGATTCCTGGAGGCTTGAGGGCGGTGGATGTGTTTCACAAGCATTCAGATATGTCAGTACTATGTGGAAGCTCTGCACTATGTAGTCCAGGGGTCCTTTTCCTTCCTGCAACCACTTTCAAAGTTAGTATACGCTCCATGTGAGCTTACACCATATAAGGAGTTAGCAGAGGGGTTGCTTAAGGAGTGTGCTTGTGAGGGGGAAAGTATGAGAGGCTCCAAGTCATGAATCTATTCCAACATTTAAAAACTTACAGTTTAAATTCATAGTTAAGGCGAATTAACCATAACAACCACTTTAATTTATTCTCAAAATAATATCTTACTATCAAAAATCCTATAATTCTCGAATTCCACTCCACATCAAATCAGTAATTACTACCCCCTCTTCATCCCTCTGTTGTTAATATCATCACTAGCTTTCTTCCTTCCAAAACATGACAATTCTCACCATCCAAAATATATCACACCACTTCACACATTCCAAGAGTAACCAAATTCATTCTCATTCTAATGCCTGAACCAGTTAATTAATGAATAAAATATGTAAGGTTAAGCTTCCTTTTTTCCCCTTCTTCAAATGTCATGTACACCTGTGGATTAACTCGTTAAGGCATCTGAATGAGAATGAATTTGTTTACTCTTAGAATGTATGAAGTGGTGTGATATATTTTGGATGGTGAGAATTGTCATGTTTTGGAAGGAAGAAAGCTAGTTATGATAATGGGTGTTTTACACACACATTTCTCCTGCATGTTTTATGTTACATCCTGAACTTTGTGTGTGTCTAAATCACTCACCCAGATCTTAAACATCCAGCTCTTGGAACTTCTGCGTAAAACGTCTTCCAGAACTTTTGTGTGTAAAAGGTTCTTCTAGTAAACTGCTTTGCTCCAGGCAGCTGTGGTCACTTGGTTTCCATGGCAGCCCCTCACGTCTACAGCTGCGGTTACTTTAGGCTGCTTCAGGGCAGTGTTTGTGTGAAGAATGCATCCAGGAACTGCCTCAGGGCAGTGTGTGAGAAAAATGCATCTGGAACTTACGTGTGGACTTCTAAACCCAGAAGATTGAAAAATCCAGAACTTTAAGGTGTGTGTAAAAATGCCCGTTGACATCAGAGGGATGAAGCGGGGGTAATAATTATTGATTTGATGTGGAGTGTTATTTGAGGATTATAGGATTTCTGATAGTAAGATATTATCTTGAGAATAAATTAAAGCCTTTGTTATGATTAATTCACCTTGACTATGAATTTAAACTGCATGTTTTTAAATGTTGGAATTTGTCTGCTTTTTGAAAAGGTGTATGGAGTGTTGTTCGATAGAAAAAGAGTCTGTAGACATGATAGGCAAATATTAGTGATTTTTTGTTGTTCTTGTGTCTGGAATTATTTGCAATTGGAAATGGTTTGAAAACTGCTGGCCAAGATGTTGTAATAACCCCAACTAATGTGAATTAATGCCACTGTCATTGATTTGTTCTGGTTAAGATTTTATTTTGTTGGGGAAAAGGAAGAGAGAGAAAGAGACCCCCTGCCACAAATCTAGATGGTTTCGGTTGCTGGGATTGCAAGATGGGAATTTGCATTAAACAGTTTTTCAGACAGTCGAAGTTCCGTAGGTTTTTCCGCCCATCCCCATGAGGAGAAGCAATCTGACACCATGGTGCCTTGAAACCCCAACCTCGTAAACTGCCCAAGCCGCTGTTACAAAGCTGTGCGTGAGGGGCGAAAGTGGATCCGAACTCTGCTCCCTCCCACATGGCTTTGCACAGCGGCTTGGGCAGTTCAGGAGGTGATGCTGAGGAAGGAGGAGGAGGAAAAGAAAAATATATGCACTCCGTGAACTGGCCAAGCCACTGTCCAAAGCTGTGCACAAGGGGACAGAGCTCGGACCCACTTTCTCCTGCACTATTATTATTATTATTATTATTATTAAACATTTATAAAGCGCCAGTAACGACCTGGCGCTGTACAGAACATATAATCAGCTGCGGTCCCTACCTGTGGCTTACAATCTAAAAGACAAGGAGGGGGAGACAAGGAGAGGGGACAGCGGGAGAGACATGGGAGAAGACAAACAAACATTCAGGCGGATGCGAAGTCTCAGGTGCGTGTACTTGGCTTGGTTACAAGGTGGTCGGTAGCAGCAGTCAGCAGAGGAGGGCTGACAGTAAGAGCAAGGGGAAAGACTAGAGGGCATTGGGAAAGGCAGCATGGAAAAGGTGGGTCTTGAGGAGGGATTTGAAGGAGCGGAGGGAGGAGGCGAGGCGGATGTCGGCAGGGAGGGAGTTCCAGGCATGCGGGGCAGCGAGGGAGAAGGGACGAAGGCGGTTGGGCGAGCAGGAGAAGCGAGGGAGAGCGAGGGAGGGGACAGCGGAAGAGCGGAGAGCGCGCGCAGGAGCGCGTAGGGCGATTAGGTCCGAGAGGTAAGGGGGAGCTTGGTCATGGAGCGATTTGAACGTGAAAACCAGGAGTTTGAACAGGATACGTTCAGGAAGGGGGAGCCAGTGAAGGGAGAGGAGGAGAGGCGTCACATGGTCGAAGCGACGGGCAGAGTGAATGACCTTGGCGGCAGAGTTTTGGATCGCCACAAGGGGGGACAGGTGGGAGCGAGGGAGGCCAGCAAGGAGGAGGTTGCAGTAGTCGAGGCGAGAGATAACCATGGCATGAACAAGGATTTTGGCCGAGGAGACAGATAGAAAGGGGCGAATGCGGGCAATGTTGAGGAGAGCGAATCGGCAGGATTTGGCCACAGAGTCAATGTAAGGTTTAAAGGAGAGGTGCGTGTCAAAAATGAAGCCCAAGCTGCGGGCACGGAGAACAGGACGGATGGTGACCCCATCAATGCAGACGGTCAGGTCAGAGGGAGAGGAGGGGGATGGAGGAAAAATGAGGAGTTCAGTCTTGGCCATGTTCAGTTTGAGTTGGCGTCGGGACATCCAGGCGGAGATATCAGAGAGGCAGTCGACGAGGCGTGAGCGGACAGAGGAGGAGAGAGAGGGGGTAGAGAGATAGAGTTGGGTGTCATCAGCATAGAGATGGTATTGGAACCCGTGGGAGGCAATAATTTCACCAAGGGACCGGGTGTAGATAGAGAAGAGGAGAGGGCCAAGGACAGAACCTTGGGGAACCCCAACCGAGAGGGGAAGGGAGGGGGAGGTCGACTCGGGGAGGGAGACATTAAAGGAGCGGTCAGAGAGGTAGGAGGAGAACCAGTCAAAGACAGAGCCACGGAAGCCCAAAGAGTAAAGCGAGTCCAAGAGGAGCGAGTGGTCGACAGTGTCAAAGGCAGCAGAGAGGTCAAGGAGGACAAGAACGGAGTAGTGGCGCTTCGATTTAGCGACAAGTAGATCATTGGTGATCTTGGCCAGGGCAGTTTCAGTAGAGTGGAGGGGGCGGAAGCCGGACTGGAGAGGGTCCAGGGAGGAGTTGGCAGAGAGGAGGTTCAGGCAGCGGGAGTAGACGACACGTTCCAGGAGCTTCGAAGCAAAGGGAAGGAGGGAGACCGGCCGGTAACTAGAGGGATCGAAAGGGTCCAGGGTAGGCTTTTTGAGGATGGGGGAGACAGTGGCATGTTTGAAGGCAGAGGGGAAGGAGCCTGTGGAAAGGGAGAGATTGACAACATGCAGAAGGGGGGGAGCGACAGTGGGAGCAATAGAGGTCAGGAGGCGGGAGGGGATCGGGTCAAGGGGGCAGGTGGAGGGGTTGGATGAAGAGAGAAGAGCAGAGATTTCCTGGAGAGAGGCAGGAGGGAAGGATGCGAGGAGGGAGGGGGGCGGGGGGCGGAGGGAGGCAATATCCCGACGGATCTTGTCAATCTTGGAGGTGAAGAACGATGCAAGATCCTGAGCAGCAAGGGAAGAGGGCGGAGGAGGGCAGGGGGGTTTGAGAAGGGAGTCGAAAGTAGAGAAAAGGCGGCGAGGGTCGCGGGAGAAAGATTCGATCCTAGAGGCATAATAGCGATGCCTAGCTAGGGAGATAGCCGAGGAGAGGGAGGAGAGGGAGAATTTGTAATGGAGGAAGTCAGGGAGGGAGCGGGATTTGCGCCAGAGGCGTTCGGCAGCCCGGGCGCAGGAGCGGAGGTAGCGGATGGCAGGGGTAAGCCAGGGGCGGGGGTCGAGGGGGCGGACGGGGCGAGCAGAGGGGGGGGCAAGAGAGTCAAGGGTCGAGGAGAGAGAAGCGTTGAGAGCAGAGACAGCAGAGTCAGGGGAGGAGGAGGCGAAAACGGGGGGGAGAAGGGGGGAAAGATGTGCGGCAAACTCCGAGGGAGTAAGGGCCTGCATATTGCGGAAGGGGCGCATAGAGGGGGAGGCGGAGGGGGGTCGGTGGGAAAGGCTGAAGGAGCCGAGGAAGTGATCAGAACTAGGGAAGGGGTCAAAGGAGAGGTCAGTTAGAGAACAGTTTCGAGTGAAGACGAGGTCGAGGGAATGGCCGTCAGTATGAGTGGGGGAGTCGGTCCAGAGTCGGAGATTAAAGGAGGAAGCGAGAGAGAGAAAGCGGGAAACAGAGGGGGCGGAGGGCGTGTCAACGTGAATGTTGAAATCACCAAGGATAAGAGTGGGGATATCATCGGAGAGGAAGAAGGTGAGCCAGGATTCAAAGTCCGGGAGGAAAGAGGAGAGGGAACCCGGGGGGCGGTAGATGACAGCAACCCGAAGGTGTAGAGGGGAGTATAAGCGCACAGAGTGGGCCTCAAAGGAAGGGAAGGAGGAGGAGGGGGGAGGGGAGAGGGTTTTGAATTGGCAGTGCTTAGCAAGGAGCAAGCCCACACCACCACCCAGGCCCTCAGGGCGGGGGCGGTGAGAGAACGACAGGCCCCCGGAGGATAGAGCAGCCGGGGTAACAGAGTTGGAGGGCGTGATCCAGGTTTCCGTAAGAGCCAGGAGTTGAAAGGGGCGAGAGAGGAAGAGATCGTGGATGAAGGGAGCTTTAGCCACGGACGAGCGGCAGTTCCAGAGGGAGCAGGAAAAAGGCAATTGGTGTTTGGGAAGGCAGGGGATGCGGATGAGGTTGGGGGATGGGGAACGGCCGGGTTTGCGGGGCGGGAGTCGTGCACTGGCCTCGTATTGGCCACAATGGTCTGTGGAACACCTGGGTGTCGCGGGTTTGGGCCTAGGGGGAATGGGTAAGGGGGGATGAGGGTGGGGAGGGGGGATGGGCGTGGGTGAGGATAAGGGGTAGGTTGGCTGGAGAAAGGCTGCTGGTGAAGGGAGAGGGAGAAGGAGGGGGTGCGTGAGAGAGGCTAGAAGGAGGGAGGTGAGAGAGGGCGAGGAGGTGAGGGAGGTATAGGGAGGCATCATAGGTATTACCTGTTCAGTATCGGGGGGAGTCCAGGCCTGCAGGTGTCGTGTGCGTGCTGTCAGGGGGGTGGCCCCTCGCTGTCCTCGCTCCGGCCGCACAACGGCCACAAAACGGCCAGCGCCCTTTTGTCGCCGCCCAAGGGCTGCCGCCCGCTGGGCGCGGGCGTGCACCTTTGGCTTGTGGCTATGGGGTGGGGCCCTGCTCACCTGGAGGGGCTTTCTGGGCGCTGCAATGCCTGCTGGGCTTTGCCCAGCGGGTGGGGCAGTTCAGGAGGTGGTTCCCTAACATCACTGAAAGTATTGGGGTGGGGGGCATGGGATGGTGAAAGAGTGGGGTCTGGGGATGCAAAGATCAGGTCAAGCTGGGTGATGAGCTTGGGTTGCATCATCTAAGCCATCATCTGGATGCCCTGGCAACGGAGCTGATAAGTGGGGAGACAGACTGGCTGAGTACCCGTTACCCTCCTGCCTAGGAACCCTCCTCCCCTCCCCTCTGGGTGGAGAAGAACCCCAGACTTACCTCGGCTGGGTGCAGCACAGATCCCTTGCAGCAGCAGCAGGAGGGATTGCCAGGAAGGGGAGCTCTGGCGTGGGCTGGGGAATGATTGGCGATTGTGGTTTGAGCTGGCTGCCCTGCCTTTTTTGTGGGGCAGGAGCAGGGAGCTTGTGATTAAGAGGCTGGGATTCCCATCTACTTCTTCCCCTGCCCCCTCCCACCCCAAAAAAACCTTGGCAACAACAGACACTGAAACCTCCCTCCGGCTGCTGGAGCCACCCCAGTAGATTGAGGCACCTGAGGGAACTTTCAAGGTGCTTCCCTGCTCTTGTGCACACCAGTCAGGGCTTCACTGGGCCAGGGAAGCGATGTCAGGGGTTAAACCTCCCGCTGGTGGCTGGATCCATCCTGGTGGATCCAGGCTCCCGGAGGACATTTAAAGAAGCTTCCTTGCCCCAGTGCAGCCCTGTGGCAGGGCTTGAAATCTCCCCGAGTCAGCTCCATGCACCCTCCCTCTGATCTGACCTATGCCCCAGTGCCCCCTCTCCCTGACCTGAGCTGCTCCCCCTACCCTGATTTTCACCCTGGGGTCCCCTCTCCCAGAGCCACCCTCCCTTACATGATCTGTTCCCCACCCCCTCTCCCTGACCCTAACTGCTCCCCCTGCCTTGAACTGTGCCCCCTCTCCTGGATCTGCTCCCCCTACCCTTCCCCCACCCTGATCTGTGCCCTGATGCCCCTTCTCCCCAACCTGAGTTGCTCCCCCACCCTCCTCCCGATATGACCTGAGCCCCAATGTCCCCTCTCCCTTACCTGCTCCCCCCTGTCCCCCCTCTGAGCTGAGCTGCTCCCCCACCCTCTCCGTGCCCCAGTGCCCCTCTCCCTGATCCGAGCTGCTCCCCTTGACCTGATCCACCCCCCCCAGTGCCCCCTATCGCTGACCCGCTCCCCCCTGCCCTTTCTCTGACCAGAGCTGCCACCCCCCATCCTCTCTGCTTCCTGGTGCCCCTCTCCCCGCCCCAAGCTGCTCCCCACCATCCCCTCGACCTGATCTGCCCCAGTGCCCCCATCTCCCTGACCCGAGTTGCTCCCCCTGCCCTCTCTGAGCCACAGCGCCCCTCTCCCCCACACGAGCTCCCCCCAAACCAACCTGTCCCCCCGACTGGATTTACCCCTGTGGGCCTGAGCGGTCAGCTGAAATTGAGATGCAACATTTATACAACGTTACTAGCACATACAGGACGTGCATGCTTGACATAAGTATTTCTACTATTGACTTTAACGTGATTGTGGTGGGGTTTCTCCTGTGCACCCCGAAGGTCCCATAGCCCCCCCAGACTCCAGCAGCTTCTTCCTCAACATGACCCTCTTGTCTTTCCAGGCTCAGACCTCTTAGTAGATTTATTAAGTGTTCGCAAGTCTCCACCTCTGCTCGCTCTCTCTCCTTGAGGCCTCCCGGATCTCTCCGTCAGGGCTCACCCTTCTGGTCTTGTGCTGGCTCTTCTCCAAATTCCCACTGGGCTCCATGCCTCCACAGAGTCTGTTGCTTCTAAGGGGAGCCTTTTGCTTTCCTAACTGGCATGCGCCAGCCACCAAGCTTTCCAGCCCTCGATAGAGTCTTTAGTCTACAGAAGCCCAATCACTTCCTAACCGGCCAAGCTGGCCTCCACTCACTAACGGGGTATTTCTTCCCTACTGCAGAGACTTGCTCTGCTGGACATTTTATTTCCGCTTCTGGCTGACTCACTTGCTTGCCCCTCAAACTAGCTCTCCCTCTATAGAGTTAGAGCCTCAGCCTAGTCAATTTCACCTTATGCTCTATCTCTGCTGCCTTCAGTGCTCTTGTCAACTTCACAGAGCTTTTTCCTCTCACTCTGTTTTTTTCAGCTCGGCTGGCCCTGAGCCGGCTCCCTCCTACCTGCGGCTCTCTGATCTTTAAATGGCCCGCACACTGGGCCCATGGGATCTTCATGCCGCTGACGCTGTGAGGAACAGCATCCTAAGCCACGCCGCTGCCTCTACAGCTGAGCCCCGCACTATCCAAGCAGCACCTGTCGGCTCCTGTGCAGACCCCAGAAGGCACATCAAAAGCAGGTAGGTCATTATTTTCTCAGAAAGATTCAGACATTCTTGGGACATGAGTTGAAATGGGATAGCAAAAAATGATCTGCAGGTTTTTTAAATTAATTATTATTTTATTATTTACCCAGCCCTCCTCACCAAAAGCAGCTCGAGGCAGCTTACAATATTAAAATACAAAATACAAATATAAAAACACAACCATAAATACAAAACCATAAAATACCCCACAACCCTACACCAACCCCTCTCTCCACCCCAAATCCACAACCCCCTAACTCACCCCTCTCCCCCATAACTCCTAGGCCCCACTGCCAAATGCCCTTGTGAATAGAAACGTTTTGCACTGTCTCCTAAAGGTGCTCAAGCCCGGACGTAAATTAACCTCCCAGGGGAAGGAGTTCCAGAGCTGCAGAGCAGCGGCCGGTTTGTATCCATATCCAGTATTCCAGATAGCTTGGTGGTTATCTGGTAACTGTGGACTTACCGCCAAACCAGAATACCAGATATTACTATAGTATATTTAGTTACCCTACTGTTGTTAAACAGTAATTTGATAAATGGTACACAGTAAATGCTAATCTGGTTAACCGGAAAGCCGCTACAAACTAAACCAGGTTCCATATGACATCTGACCACATACTGCGATATCATAAGAACATAAGTAGTGCTACACTGAGTCAGACCAATGGTCCATTAAGCCCAGCATCCTGTCCTCTGACAGTGGCCAATCTCGATCGCATGGGAGAAGAACCAACAGTCACAATGGGCAATCCATTCCCCGTTGTTCACTCCCAGCTCCCAACTGTAAGAAGTTCATCCCATAAGCTACTTGGTTAATAGTATTAATGGACCTACTCTCCAAGAACTTATTCAGTCCTTTTTTAAACCCAGCTATAATACTGGCCTTGACAACGTCCTCTGGCAACAAATTCCATAAATTAATTATGCGTTGAGTGGAAAAAGTACTTCCTTTTATTTGCTTTAAATCTGCCGGCAGCTAGTTTCATAGAGTGTCCCCTAGTTCTAATACTATTTGAGAGGGTAAATAACCATTCTCTATCTACTCATTCCACACCACTCAAGATTTTATACACCTCTATCATGTCCCCTCTCAGTCTTCTCTTCTCTGAGCTGAAGAGACCCAACGTGTGAAACATCTCTTTGAATGAAAGCCATTTCTTATCATTCTCGTTGTCCTTCTCTGTACCTCTTCTAGTTCAGCTATGTCTTTTTTGAGATGGGGCGACCAGAACTGCACACAATATTCCAGGTGCGGTTGCACCATCGGTTTGTATAGAGGCATTCTCAGTTTTATTCTCTATCCCTTTGTGAATGACTCCTAACATCCTGTTTGCTTTTTTGACTGCTATTGCACACTGGGCTGAGGATTTCAGTGTATTGTCCACAATCACTCCCAGATCCTTTTCCTGATTGGTAACTCCTAGCTTAGTACCCAGCATTGTGTACTCATAGTTTGGATTATTTTTCCCTACGTGCAACACTTTGCACTTGTCCACCTTAAATCTCATCTGCCATTAGATACCCAAGCACCCAGTCTCGTAAGATCCTGTTGCAGTTCTTCACAGTTCGCTCATGTTTAAACTACCTTGAATAACTTGATGTCATCTGCAAATTTGATCACCTCACTCAACGCCTTTTTCCAGATCATTAATGAATAAATTAAACAGCACCAGTCCTAATACAGATCCTTGGGGCACACCACTTTTTACATCTCTCCATTGTGAAAACTGACCATTTATTCCTACTCTTTGCTTTCTATTCTTTAACCAGTTACTGATCCATGGTAAAGCACTACCTCCTATCCTATAACTTTTTAATTTTCTCAATAGTCTTTTATGTGGGTCCTTATCAAATGCTTCCTGGAAATCCAGGTACCCTATATATACTGGGTCTCCCTCATCCACATGCTTATTTACACTCTCAAAGAATTCCAACAGATTAGTGAGGCATGACTTACCTTTGCTAAATCCATGCTGACTCTTCCCCATTAAGCCATGTTTGTCAACATGCCCATCGATGCTGTTCTTAATGACAGTTTCCACCATTTTGCCTGGTACAGACGTCAAGCTTACTGGTCTGTAGTTTCCAGGATCACCTCTGGATCCCTTTTTAAATATCGGGGTTACATTCACCAGCAAAGATGAAGCTAAAATTGCAGTAGGTGGAAATGCACAGAGAAGGCTCTAGAGCAACAAGGAACCTTCTTAGCATCAGCAAAGGAGCTGCAGACACCCTCAGACGTTTAAGAGCAGGAAAATGAAATATTTCCAGGCTGTGCTCTCAGAAACTTGATCTTATGGAAATTTAGCCCAAAATGCAGCTGAAAACAGCTAGCAATAAAAGACAGACAAATTAACACAGTAGAATTTGACCACCAGGGATAGAATCCTATTCTGCACCAAAACACCCAGGATACCTCTTTAAGCATAGGAGACAATGGTTTGGAAGTGACTGAATTGAGATTGGTCTCAACCTTGTCTTCCTTCCCCCCTCTATTGCCTTTTCTCTCTTTGTTACTTCTTCCTTTCAAAATGACCTATTGTTACATATTTTTGAAGATGCTGTAAACAGACTATTTTAGTCTCTTGTATGGTTCAAAACTCAACAGAATGGTAATCTAAAGAAATGCCGCCTAATGATGTTTCTTTAATTAAGACTCACGGTAACCTCTCTGGGAGGTGGATGTTTAAGAGGAAACGGATGCACAGGGAAGGGGAACTGACTTGGATCTTGCTAACAAGCAATGGTACAGCAGAGGAGACAGATCCCGTCTTCCCAGCATCCCCCCTCCCCTGGCTGCGTGAGGAGAGTCGATGCAAGACTGAAGCAAAGAGACCTTAGGGGGAGCACTGAGGAACTTACAGCCGATGAATATTGCTCCCCAGTGTAGGTGTTTAATAGGGCTATCACACTGAGATCCTGCATTAATCGTCATGGTAACAAGGCAGGGGTAAACAATCGGAAATCATCCCAGAAAATATCATGCCAAATGTTCACATAGGCTGTAATGTGAATTAACAACTACGTTGGCAATGAGTCAGTGTAGCAGAAAATGCAACAAGCATGTCCCAGAAGTTCCCCCTGAAGGACAGACTCTTCCCCACAGAGCAGGGGAACCAACATACAGTGAAGAGAGCCAACTAAATAGCGCACTGAACCTTAAATAGTACAGATGGGATGTATGGACCAACCTGGCAAGGGCCCTACTGCTGGTCCCATCTGCCTCCTTAGAACAGGCCTGCAGAGAGCCAGGCCACACAGAGGCAAATATTCATTCCCTGTTCTCCTGTAACTGGTACTGGGGGGATTGGCCCCTCTGGTCTGAGAGATGGTGACCCCCTTCTCTGCCCTGCTGGAGTGGGGACTGCCTCAGGGTGAAAAACCCCGATCTCTCCGTCTTACACAAACAGGCAAAGGGAGAGGGGGTGGGGTGGAATTCTCTCAGGATTCCTCCACTCAGAGTTTCAGTCAGGGACTAAATACAGGGGTATAGGGTCCCACCATAAACACTGCTCCAAGCCCTGTGGCTCCCCGGTTCGCTTTCTCACAGGGCAATACGTAGCACAGCATTTGGCTCTGGGAAAAATGCGGGGAAGCAAATGCTGCACAGCTTTTGTCTCGTGGGAAACAAAGCCGCGCGGCTTTGCCTCCAATCATGTGGAGGATACGGAGCTCTATGTTCCAGCTCTGTGTCCTTGGCATGATCAGAGGCAAAGCCGTGCGACTTTGTTTTCCCACCAGGCACAAGCTGTGCAGTATTTGCCTCCCCGAGTTTTTCCTGGAGCCAAATGCTGCGCATATTGCCCTGTGAGAAAGCAAAGATGCTCAAGACATGAGGGCTGCTGATGTGCAGGGACGTGTTTCCAGGCTGCCTTGCCACGCATTTGCTCTCAGCTTCTACTGAACTGCATTAGCAAGGATTCCCCAGCTGTGTTCGCCCTCTGGGTTTGACTCAGCCTCTGGGTTTTGCTGCAGCATCTCCAGGCTCCAGTGGAGCCTGTATTTCCACAGGTTATCCAGAGTACCACTAAAATAAATGTCCAGGGTAGGCTATCTTGGAAAGGAGGTGGGACCAAGGGGCTCTTGCTGCTCCTTTCTGATGTGGTCCCGCCCCTTACATTCTAAAGGGGCATGGTGGCTATGGCAGAATGGGATGGGAGAGTTCTTCCAACCCATTCTCTTTTGATATGGCTCCACCCCTTTCCAGATCAAACCATCCAGGAAGGTGGCATGCTTAGGGTCTGTGCCACAGGGCCTGGTGTCTCGTATGTACACACAGACACTGGAAAAGGTGTTACACAACTTCTGTCTAAGTTTTCCCAAGGGGAACTTTGTAGTGCTCTGGCCTTAGCCAGGAGGCTACTGCCTCCACTGGCCCTGCCAAAGTCAGGCCAGCCCCTCCCACCCCCAGGCAGATCCCAAATGCGTCAGTAAAAATGAAGCAGAGAAAAAGAGAAAGAGATGCGACAAACAGATATAGATTTTCTTTTCCTCTAGAACAAATAAACCTCTGGTTTACAAGAAGAGTTAAGGCTCTTGCAAATTCAATCATGTAGGCTGAACTTCCTTCACAAGCAACTCAGTAGTCCTGGTTCCTAGGGTGTTCTCCTCTCCCCTGCTCAGCTCTCAACCTTGTAACAGACAACCCAGACGTCCTGGGTCCAAGTCGCCCCTCTAACCCCCACTCCCCTCAGAGAGAACTCAAAAGCTCTGGGAGAAATACACTAGGTGTTTTTACACACACGTTTCTCCTGCACGTTTGCTGTTACATCCTGAACTTTCTGTGTGTCTAAATCACTCACCCAGATCTTAAACATCTGGATCTTTGAACTTCTGCGTAGAACGTCTCCCAGAACTTTCGTGTGTAAAACGTTCTCCTGGTAAACTGCTTTGCTCCAGGCAACTGTGGTCACTTGGTTTCCATGGCAGCCTATCACATCTACAGCTGCGGCTACTTTAGGCTGCCTCAGGGCAGTTTTTGTGTGAAAAATGAATCCCGAACTTACTTGTGAACTTGTAAGATTGAAAAATCCAAAATTTTAATGTGTGTGTAAAAATTCCCAATGTTTATCTCTGTGTGTAATATGGAACAGAAGTAAGGGACATTTGGAATGACAAAAAAAAAAAAAAATCAGGAGAAGTGGAACAACAGAGAGGGAGGCAGGCTATTGGGACTCAAAGAATAGGGTGTCAGCTATGGTAAATGGGTTAAACAATAGACCTGCTCCCCCTGGTATCCCATTAGTCTTCTGAATCAGTTTTTTCACTCAGAACCTTGTTATTGTAACTATTTCAAATTCCTCCTGTCATTCCAAGCACTTACTTGATCCTGCACACTCTTTGTATTTTTCCCTATCATTCCAACCATTCCACTTACTGCATATGGTGCCTTCCTCATTATTTCACACCCTCTTGCTTTCCCCATGTACTCCCAAAGATGCAGTTGGGTTGTATTATTTCAGTCAGTTAATTGGATGTTGGAATGACAATATAATTTATTTAGAAAATGACATTGACGTTGCTTCCATTCCTTCCAACGGCCATTTCATTTTATTAATTTAAATGCATACCCAAAATAAAGTTTAAATTAAACATTTTTATATGACTGTATGAAGAAGCTTCACTGTACTCTGGGAGGGCAGTGGGGACTAGTGGGTAAGAGGGAGGGTTGTGAGACATTACTCGGCTGTCCCATTCTCCCCAACTGGCATGAAAGAATGGAGGGAGTGCGGAGCCAGCTCACACCCTCCTGTCCCCAGCTTCAGTGTTACCCCCAACCTGCAGAGGAAGAGGATTGGGGCTGAAAAATGAGGGCAAAGTGTGGGTGCATGGAGCCTAAGTTGTAAGTGAGAACAATATGGGATACTGTACAATGTCTTTACTGCTAACATGGCACGAACGTTAAGGCAGGAACCTTAACTTGCAATTTCCATGCTTTTTAGTGCATGATTGAATTTGCAAGAGGCTTAACTCTTCTCGTAAACCGGAGTTTTTTTGACTATGGAATATCCAAGTGTTTTGTTAAATATAAAGCGCCCCCCTGCCCTTTCTCTCTTGCCCCCCCCAAAGCGCCCCCTGCCCTCGCTCCCTTGCCCCACCACACCCAAAGCACCCCCTGCCCTCACTCCCTTGCCCCCATGCCCAAAGTGCCCCCTCACTCACTCCTTTGCCCCTTTCTGCCCTTGCTCCCTGGTGCCCTGAAACCCCCAGGCACAATTGCCCCGAGCCCCACTCAGGGAAGGGAAAGATGGGAGAAGAGGTGGAGAGCATCGAGCAATGCTCCTCTTCAAAGCAGCCCCACCCCTCTCCATAGGCTAACATGGGGGTTTTCACAACACCATAACTTTAAAACTACTAATCAGATTTACCAATACAACCCCAAAGGCACCCCCTGGCAGCCTCCTTTAATTTTCTAAAAGGCTAATGCCTCCTCCCCACTTACCCTTAGCCCCTCTACCCTGCCCAGATCGAGACGGCCTGACTAAATGAAAGAGCTTGAAAGTGCAGTTTTATCCAACAGATTCAGCTGAACGTTTCACAGCACGAACCGTTTACCCGAGTGATACTGCACAACAAATGTCACAATCGTAACTTTGTTCATGTCGATTTCAGAACAAATAGAATGTTGGGGCTTTATAACGTAGCGTGCAACACACCGTAACTATTTGAGCGCTCCCGCACTCTAATAATGCCACAGTAGGAAGAACCCAGGGGACCTCTTCATGAAAAACACCAGGGGGATGTGATTGTGAATCAGGCCAAAGTAAATCCCCTGGTGTTGAATTCTGTGCTGTTGCAAGAGGGTAGTTCAGCAAACTGGGATGCATCCGGGAAGCTGCAGACAGAGATACAGGTATTAGGGAAAAGCTATTAATGTTTCAGTGAGTGGAAGGGTTTACATGCTGTCCCACTGTGCAATACATCATCACTGAATCAAAGAGCGCCAAGAATGGAAGAGCCAATAAAGTCAGTGCAGGATGGCTCCCTACAGTATTCATGCCACAATCTCGTTTGGCCTTTTACTGCCAGGGTTCAATGGAGCTGCCACTGCTGTTTTCACTCCCTAAGCATTCTTGCCATTAATAAGTTCTTCCTTTGTTTAATTTTCTTCCATTACCCCTTAGCTCTGCCCCTTGGAACTGCATTAAATGACTCCCCTCTTTGCTTGGCATTTGCACCCAGTCATTGCTTGGTCCAGCTAGATGCATTTCTTCCTTGAATCCATCCCCGCTGCAGGTTGGTCTCTCTAGCCCCTTCATAATTTTTATGACTCTTCTCTGAACTGCTTCCAGTAAATAGCTCTATTTCTGGCACAGGGGTGCTCAGAACTGAGCACAGAGTGTCACAAGCCAGACAGGCCAGTGGTTGAATTTTGTTTGGAACTATTAGAGCAAGGGTGGGAAATTTCTGGCCCATGGGCCAAATTCAGTCCACTGCTGTTTTTTTGTTTGGTTCCTATAATGGGACAATACGTCCTTGCAGGATGAGCCCCAAGGTAGCTGCAGATAAGTCCTGGCACGGAGGGAGACACCCTGGCCAGGGAACAGGAAGCTGCCATCCCTTTAAGAGTACCAGCTGCTGTTAGTGGCCACACCCCCTTCTGGGACTATAAAGGGGCCTGTAATTCCCTGGGATCCAGTCAAGTCTGCTCCCAGCAACGGGCTGACAAAGACCTCTGCTGCATAGGCAGGGTGCTGACACATTGTGCTTGGGAAAAGGAACTGGCTGGCTGGTGGAGGCAATTGTGCAGCAGAGTGCCAGGGGGAACTGCTGAGCCTAGAAAAGGTACTTATTTGCTTGTTTATTTACAGGATTTTTACCCCGCCTCTCCTGCACAGGCAGCTCGAGGTGGCTTACAACATAATTTAAAATATCACTAAAAACCATAAATAACATATAAAATCCATAAAACAAGTCAAATTAAATAAAAGGGGGGAGGGGTAGCATAAAACCCTACCCCACCCTTCACCCATCTCCCTCACCAAAAGCCCGGCGGAACAGCCAGGTCTTGCACTGACGTTGAAATGAAGTGAGGCCCGGGGCCACCCAGGCCTCCACCGGAAGGGAGTTCCACAGTCTAGGCACAGCTACCAAGAACGCCTTCTCCATCGTGGGCCCCCCAGACCACCCGGCGGACCTCAAGAAAGGCACTCCCGGCAGACCACAGGGGTCAGTCCAGGACACAGAGTGAGACGATCCCGCAGATAGGCAGGGCCTAGACTGTATAGGGCTTTATAGGTAAGTACCAACACCTTGAATCGGGCCCGGAAGAATATAGGCAACCAGTGCAGAGCAGAGAAGGAGCACCGGTGTAGCGTGCTCGCAGCGGCCTGTCCCCATGAGGAGGCGGGCCCCCACATTCTCACTAGCTGCAGTCTCCGGACCATCACCAAGGGCAGCCCCATGTAGAGCGTATTACAGTAGTCCAGTCTTGAGGCAGGGAGCCTAGCGAGAGGCTTGCCTTCAATGTAAAGACTGTTTATGTTGGGACTATGATCTTGGAAAATAATTCACTGTAAATAAATATGCACTTGGGGCCTGAAAAATGATGGGATGCTGTGGCTCTTTGGGATCCTGATCCTGAAAATATTTAGTAGGGTGTGGCCTATAGTTACGGTCCCTTTCCAATCCCTGGATCTGGCCTGTGGATCCAGGTCCCAACCTCGAGCACTGAGAGGTTATTTCTCCCTTCTCATAATATGAGGACTAGGGAACACACAATGAAATAAGCAGGGCACAGTTTTAAGAAAAAACCAAGAGGAAGTATCCTTTCACACAATGCACACAAGAGGAATCCTTTCTTACCCAGTTGGGTAGCTCCACCGCCCTCTTTGCATCTGCTTAGGCCTAGGGTCGGACATGCGTTAATCAGAGGCTATCTGAGCAGCTCCCTAGCCTCTGCCATGCAGGAGATTATTAATATTCACTGAAATCACGCTGATCCGGCCTGTGGCAGAAGGCTATTTTTAGGTGACTGCCCTGGGTATTGCCTATCGATGAGGTGGTTGTGTGGCAATGGCGTAGGGATAGGTGGAGAAGGGGGGGCTGGGGCATTCAGGGAGACTTGGGACAGGCCCATCTGTGTGATGCAAGAGCCAACCACTGGTGCCGCAACTGCCCCCACAACATTTTCTGGTTCCCTGTGGTGTGCACCACTTCCTCCCCATGCATGCCAATTTCCGGGTCACCTCCCAGGCACCTCTACTCCAGTCCATGGAAGCAGCAAATAAGGGCTCTTCTCCTATCCCTATCTTACCATGCCTGCACCTGCTTTCTGGTCCTGGCCTGGCTTCTGCTTTGGACCGGTTCCCATTCCTGTCTGCCCTGCACCTGATCCTTTCACTACTCTGCCGGACTCAATCCTGCAAGCCTGCCCACATCCCAGACAGTCTGACAGGGCAGGAGAGTAGCAAGCCAATGAGTCCCTAAGAGCAGACAGTTCTTAGGTTATAGAGAATAAATTGCTCAGGCCCAAGCCTGCCCCACCATCTGCTGTACAGCTTGTCAGAACAGGGAACTGAACCCTATTCTCCAGCTAGAAACCCAACCATAGGTCTAACCTGCCTCTCTACAGCTGCATATAAAACTGGAGTTCTTGTGATTGGGGGACAGGAAAGTCATTAACAAAAGCCATTTAAATCATCTAGTTTTTTTCTGGCTTTCATTTTCAACGCTGAAATGGCCAATATCAGCCTTCAGCCTTTTTCAGGTCTGTCCTAATTTAGGGTGTACATTTCCACATTTCATACAGGCTCAGTCTCCCCTTGAATTTAATTGCTGGGACTGAGCTCTGGCAAGTCCCCCTACGCATTAAGCTTTGCCCCAGGTCTCTCAAAGTTTCAAGGCCACCATGTGGGCACTGTTTCTGAGCTGGTAACGAATTGCTGGCTATCTGTTAGAAAGCAGCACTGATCATGAAGAAAACCCACTGCGAGATGCTGAATAGCTAGAAGGGCTCAAAGACTACAATCCTTTTGTAGTCTTTGAGCTAGAAGGGCTCAAAGACTACAAGGGCTCCGGGCTACAATCCTGCAGCATCAAAAAAAAAAGCTGGGAGTTTTGTGGTTGGCTTGATTTGCTTGAGCAGGATCAGACCCATGTCATGTCCATTAGCACCACCTAGACGTGAGTGCTGGAATAAATATGCCCGTCAATCCAGAAGATAAACCATTTCTGTCAAACCCATCTCAATCTTTGCATAGAAATCCCCCATTGACCTGATCAAATAAATGCCTTTTCAGCTTCCAAAGAAAGAATCACAGCTGGAGGCTTTGCACTTCTTATATTATTAAACAGTCGGCACATATTAGTTGGAAGGAGCCGGCCGGGCCAGGCCCTAGAGCTTTCACTGCCTGAGGCAAACTGGAAAAGGTCTACTCTCCTCTCTACCCCTCACACTCGCTCGCACCATTTTTTATTTATTTCGCATCGCAGGAATAAAGCCAGCTCGTCGCATAACTTCACGGCCGCCAAATTGACTTTGGGCCTTCTTCCCCCCCTTAGGTGAGCGATGATGCAGTATTGCATGCAGTAACTGACCAAGCAATGCGCTCATGTTGCGTTGCTTGCACTGCTGCTTCCTAAACTTTTTGTCTTGAAGAACAAAATCTTTCTAAACAACTCCCTCTCCCTCCCCAACAAACAACCAATGAACTATATGAAAACCCTCACTTTTTTAGGTGTTTTAGCAAGGCTGAAAAGGGTGGGACAAAGGACCTTTCCTGCTCCTTTTCAATTAGACCACGCCCCTTTGACACAACATGATGTCATGATGGTGTGTCAAAGGGACATGTACAGGAAGCAGGGCCATGTCAGAAAACAGGCAGGAGAAAGGGACTCTCTGTCCCTTCCTGATATGGCCCGGTCTCTTTGGAGTGTTGTGATGCTTTCACACTTTGCAGAAGGCAGTGTCATATCAGAAAGGGAGAGGGGAGACCCTCTTCACCCATTCACCTTTCCAAGATGGCTCCCCCTCCCCTTCCCTTCAGTGCCTTAGGTGATCCAGGGAAATAAAGGGTCCCCCCCAGAGCTTGGAGACTCCAAGTCAAACCCAGAGAGGTGGCCACTAGGGCTGAAACGGGACGTTGCCAAAACACAAATTCCCATCGAAATCCCGGTTTCTGATACTGTCTTGGTCGAATCAGGAACCTACCCTGGGCCATGGCTGGTTGGCGCCCCTCATGTAAATGCACCTGTGGCCACCCCACATTGGCCATAGGCTACTTACAACTCTGAGAAGGTGTAAAATCAACTAACCTAAAGTGAATCTGGATATAAGAGGGAATGACTATGTACAGCAATGAGGCCACAGACAGAAGATTCTGTTTGGGTGGGTGAACCACCCACAATGATTGTATATGAAATAGGTTGCCCAAGGAGCTTGTGGAATCTCCTTTGGGGGCTTTCAAAACCTGGTTGAACAAGCATTCATCCACGGTGCTGTAAGTTGAGAATGTTCTGGTTGCGGTAGAGGGTTGGACTAAATGAATCGTGAGGTCCCTTCCAACTCTACACTTCTGTGATAGCTGGTGGTGTGAGAGAGGGCCTACAGTAATGGCAGTTGACACTACGGGGCACACTAGGAAGTCACATGATAATGGTGTTGCTAAGGAGAACAGGCACAGAGAACAACAGAGGGTACTGGCCAATGATGTCATCACTCAGATTGAATGGTACCAGCTGGGGCTATATAAGGGCTCCAGCTCAGAGCAGCAGGGTGGTTAGTGAAAGCAGAGAGACAGATGAAGAGCAGGTGCAACTGCTAAGGAGTCTGCAATATAGCACGCAAGCTTCATAGCCAGCCACCTTCCTTGACAAGGGAAGAAAACCGGATCCAGATCCTGGCTACAGGGAAGTAGGAGTCGGGACACCTGTGTAAGGTAACCCGTTGGAACAATTAAGCCCTCTTCAGCAGGGATTGGAGAACGGAAAGATCTTAGGACTAGAGTGGGAATGATTCTCTGCTACTATCTGGTTAGATATTGCAGTATCTGTGGTATCCAGTAAGATGTATCCAGTTTAGTATCCACTGGCTATCCAGTTAATTGGATTTTCTGTTACTATTTACCAACTACTCTTGACTGCATTGCCATTTATCACATTGCTATTTAGTTACTTTTTGACACACACACACACCTTTTTTTTTCCTCCCTCCCTCTATCCAGACTGGTTTGGTTATGTGGTAATGCAGTAAAGAGTAATGTGGCAAATGGTGAACACAGTAATTCTGTAACTGGTAATATTATCTGGGATTCCAGTGAGGTGGTTAACCTCCATAGTTCGTGGATAGCTAGTGAATAACCGTCAAGCTATCTGGAATACTGCATATTTATTTATTTACTTGGACAATTTATACCCTGCCCCTCCTGCTAAAGCAGCTCAGGATGGCTAACAATTCATAAAAAAATAAAAATACAATAATATAAATACAAATATATACTATAAATACATCATAAAACATTGCTATTCATATGGAGGAGTCAAAAAAGTACACAAAAACCCTACCTTCCTAACCCTCAAACCCCCCCCACCCCCCACCCCTTCACCCATCTCCCTCATGAAAGGCCTGGTGGAACAGCCAGGTCTTGCATTGTTGTTGAACATAGGCAAGGTCCAGGACCACCCGGGCCTCTTCCGGGAGGGAGTTCCACAGCCTTGGTGCGGTCACCGAGAACGCCCTCTCCATAGTCGCCCCCAGAGATACCTGGGGGACTTTGAGAAAGGCGCTCCCGGCTGATCACAGGGGTCGGTCCAGAGCCTGGGGAGTGAGGCGGTCCCGCAGGTAGGGCCTATTAACCATAGATCATATTTTTGCTATCCATTTCAGCTTTACTTAGGATTCCCCACACAGGAAGCGCTGCCCTGAGAGTTGTACCTGTGTGGGCAGAGGCCCCATCCCTATTTTCCCAAAGCACAGTCCGTAGAGTAAACACCACAGGGCTAAGGCTTCAGCCAGAACAACTCCTCACAGAGGCAAGAGGAAATGTTCCAAGTTTGTCCCAGGCGGTAATGTTCATGTTAGCTGGGATCCCTGAGAAACGTTTTCAGCAAGTCATCAGCTCACGCAGGAAAGACCTGGTTGACATCTTGCCATCAATATTTAAAACATTGTGGCCTCAGGCAAGCAACTGTTGTGCCCCATACAGTGAAAGGCAGCCCTGGTGACTTCTCCAAACAGAACCTCCCCTTCTAGAGGAGGGGCCAGAGTCTGGGCCCTGAAGAATGAGGCTTTTCACAGAGTGATAGGAACCAGAGTTCACTGAGCAGCGAGAGTCTGGGACGGGAGGCAGCGAGAGCAACTGCTCTGTTGAGGAATCAGCATCATGGCAGGAGATTGCAAGGACAGAGGGATTGCGCCTCACTGAGCAATCGCATCAAACACTGACAACAAAATAGTAAAAGAGGATGCCTGCAAATTTGCAATCTGAGTCTAAGTAAAGACAAGACAAGCTTGGAGTGTTCCCAGGCCCTCAACAGCGCCTTGGAGATGTATTGAAAAACCTAATGGACTGTCCTCTTCACTGCTCCATTGACATGGAGTGGAGTGC
This sequence comes from Sphenodon punctatus, assembly GCA_003113815.1. Taxonomy (NCBI): domain Eukaryota; kingdom Metazoa; phylum Chordata; class Lepidosauria; order Sphenodontia; family Sphenodontidae; genus Sphenodon; species Sphenodon punctatus. Next base: position 3,074,468 of record QEPC01008313.1, read on the forward strand.
GCTCATCTAAAAGGGATCTGCTTGGCCTTGCCCTACTCCTGTGCTTACAATCCTGCTTCACCAGTTGCCCTTTATAAGCCCCATCCTGCAAGGTGCTGAGTGCACACAGCTTCCAGTGGAGTCACAAGGAATCTAGCTCCTCCCTCACCTCCAAAGCAAGGAGGTGTTTCCAGGCTAGGGCTGCCAGTAGAGACTCCAGGTTTTGGCTCAGAATCTCTGGGCTCCAGGGGAAAATCCAATTTTACTGGGTCAGCCAGGGGGACCCTAGGAACTCTAAGGACCAGGGCTTGAACTGGCACACTTCGGGCCCTGGAGGTGGTCGTTGACCCCTCAGTGCCACCAGCTTACTCTGACCAAGGGCATCTTTAGACATAACACAAAGATCGGGTGTCAAAACTCCTAAGCACGTGTTTGGCCATTGTGTGTAAGTACCATAATAATCCCAACACCAGCTTAGCCACCCGTTGAACACGCGGTGTAAACACTATTGCATCACAAGGACAATTTGCGTGTTCCGGCTGAACATGTGGCCAACGTTGTGTCTAATGATATCACCTGGCGTGTTAGCAGGTACAACATGGAGAACAAGGCAGGAGAGTTTGTGTGCTGAGATCAGGTGGTGAGCAAAACACCAATTTTCCCCAAGATGGGCTGTGTCTCTAAGCAGCGTCACATGGTAAACACAGGGCCAAACTGGCGTTCATATCAAGGTCAAAACACACATTCAGACACCCGCTGACGTTATGCCAAAAGACACCCCAAGACCCAAAGCTGGTCAGGCCACCCCACCTCCTCAGCAGTGCTCCACGCCCCCAGCTTCCGGGTTGACTGCCTGCAGTATCAAAGGCAGGCCTGCAGCCACAGAGAGTAGTTGGGTGGATCACCTATCTGTTTGCCTGCCTATGGGTGATTTCAGACGTTACGTTGTCTGAAATCACCTCAGTCAACCGCGGGGTGTGTCTGTGTGTGTGTGAACGGAGATGAACGTCTGTTTGCTCGCATCCCAATGTTCACCTCACTCAACCACACCCTGCGGTGAACCTAACCACGCTTTGTTCTCCCACACCACGGCAGCAAACAAAGCGTGGTTAGGGGGAATCTGGAACTCGGTGAAGGAAAAGTAACATCTGCTACTTTGCCTTCACTGCGTTCCGGAGTCCTGGTGGCGGGTGGCGGCAGCGGCCATATAGGCTGCTGCGGCTGCCTGTCTTGTGGAGGACGGGTGACCGGGGAGCGCAGGGAGTGGGGCCGTGCAGCCACACGCTGCGTCACGCGGCCCCGCCCCCTCTGGGAGGGGGGGTTGCCCAACAGACGTGACGGGGGGCAGCATTGACCCTGGGCCGTGGTTCGGCGGTTCCCACAGTTAGGGGCAAAAGGGCGAACATCTGTTGACGCGCCCCTTCACCCCCACCCGTGGTCCGAACCACCCCATGGCCTGGGGTCAATGCTGCCACCTGTCACATCTGAAATCACCCTAAGTCTGCCTTGGGGCCTGCTCTGAGACACTGTCTGTCTCTTGACCATTTGTCTGTTCACTGTATTCCTGCCTGTCCTGTTCCCTTACCCATCTGTTCCTCAGCCTATTCCTGATGCTCTTCAGCCCAATCCTGCACTACTCTCTGGACCAAGTTGCACTGCAATCCAAACCCCAATCCTGCCATGACTCCCTCCAGACCCCAAGCCCCAATGTGTGCCTGGCAGGACCCTGGAGAAATCAGGGCAGCAGTGGGTGGGCCATAGGGGACTTTCTCACTCCATTTCTGATGTGTCCCACCTCCTATGGAGCATTGTGACATCATGATGCTCCATAGGGTACAGGTTTACATCAGAAAAGGGCATGGCAGTTCCTTTGTCCTGACCCCCACCCCCTGCAGACCATTATGATGTCACAATGCTCCATAAGGGGCAGAGTTACTACTTACCATTTCTGGCATTTCTATGGTGCTACTAGTTGTACGCACCCTTTGTTACATCAGAAAGGGTGTGGCAGCCCCTTTGCCCCGCCCCTGACGATGTGCCCTACCCCCTCCAGGAGAAAGGACTGTGAGAGGGGATAACGCTAGCATAAATAGAATGATACATTTGTGGCAGTTGTGAACAGCTGCTCCTGTAGGCGTTCCTGCTGTTGTGTGTTCCAGCACCTACTCAGATAGTTTTCTTCCACCTCCCATCAGCTGGTGCCTGGATGATATTATGTTTCTTTGGGTGTTTGTATTACCGCAGATGAGAAGTGGGTGGCTGTATTCTGCATAACAGCGGCTATGTGCAAACACTGGCCATGGGGTGTGTTTGCACATAGCCCCATGATTTCTGGAAATGCAACCTGTATTCATAGCGGGATCTGTGTTTTGCATAAACCCCACATGCTGCCCCAATGTGTGTGAAGTTACGCTGACAGGGAGTGGCTACCGTTGCATCTGGTAACATCCAGACTCTCCTATTGTTTGCATCCACTTCCTGCAGGGCTTCTATCCTGGGTCACCTGCTTGCCTCTGCCCTGCAGCTGGTGCAGTCAATGGCAGATCTCCCTTTCCTGAGAGCAGCTGCTGGTTGTGCTCTGTTGATTTTCACAGGCCACCTTGTGTGAGTTGCCATTCCCTGGGTGCTCCCTAGAGGTGCCCTGGACGACACAATCAGAATGGGGCGGCACGCACCTTTAGGCCAAAGGGCAGAAGGCTGCAGACAGCCTCGCTCTTGAGCCATGCAGCAGGATGGTGAGAAAAATCCTGGCAAGATTTGAAAGTACTCCCTATTCTATATGATAGGATGTGTGGGAATAGTCTTCCTCCTGCTGAATTTCTCCATATTTGCCGTTGACCTACAACCAGCTGACAGCGGTGTAACCCAAGCAGCAGAGAGCTAGTAGATGCAAGCCAGCCACAGCTGGCTCTAGGGCAGGGTTGATAGGACTGTGTACCTTGGACTTGCTGTCTTGCTGTGGTCAGTGTGTGTGCACCTCTGGAGCAGTAGTGCTTGCACCAGACGGTCCCAGGAGCCTCAGGAGAGAGAGAGCAGAACCAGCAGCATTCCTGGGGTCCCTCAGAGCTGAGGTTGGTAGCAAATTTTTGTATCTGTGGGTAATATTCACAAGTTCAAGTCACCTATTGGTATCTGCATAGACAGGTAACTGACTACCCAAAATACCAGGTGACAAACCATTACCGAGTAATTGACTTCTTGTTTTACTAACCCGATCCAGATTCCCATTTTAGCATTTTTTCCAAATTTTTGCATTTCACCATTTTTGTCGTCATGCACAACAAGAAGGGAACAGCCATGGAATAACAAATTGATGAATGGCAACAGATGGGAAAACGGTAAATTGGTAACATGGTAAATGGCACAAAATGGGAAAATGGTAATTTGGTAACTTGTTAGGCACTAAATGGGTGCCATTTAATGCCAATCCATCTGAGATGGTTCAGGTTCCACAATTTTGATGGATATGGCCATATTTGCCGGTACTTTTTTCAGCTAGAGGTGGCTTCTCTGGCCTAGTGACAGGGCAAATGTTTCTTGTGGACCCCAACAACCCTACCCAGGTAACCCCTGCCCCTCCACCTCTTGTGACCCTGCCTCAGCTTCTCTGTCCAGGAGACTCCGCCTCCCCAGAAACCCCACCCCTCCAGCCCTGGGCTCTATGAATTCTAGGCCTAGCCCTGATATAAAAACTTTCTGTTCAAAAGACCAAATTTGTTTCTTTTTCCAACTGGACACTGGCTGCACCCAGACCCCTTTGAATCTTGTGCGGGATTTGGAATTTTGAAACCAGCCCTTTACCCTTCTGTGATGCAGCTAAGAGCGCCTTCTCACGAGACAAAACACGCACCATTTGCCTCCGGGAAAAACTCCGGGAGGCAAATGGTGCGCAGCTTTTGTCACGTGTGAGAACAAAGCTGCACAGCTTTGGCTCTGATCATGCGGAGGATGCAAGTCTGGAAAATCAAGCTCTGCATCCTCCGCATGATCCGGGTCGCAGCTGCGCGGCTTTGTTCTGCCACGTGACAAAATGGTGTGCATTTTGTTTTTTCTTGTGAGAAAGCACCCTAAGATTTTCCAGAGAGAAGGGCTAAGATTCTGGCCACTAGATGAGGGAACAAAATGACATGCTGGCTGAGTTAATTGGGGGAGGAGTCCATGCAGAATCAGAGAAGACCATGGACAATTAGAGTTTAAACCCAAAGGGCTAAATTTGCTGATGAAAGCCATTTACTCTTATCAGCCAGGTCTAGTAAAAGCCACAAAGGGAAGGGACTCTGTAAAATGCTCCCTGAGATTCTTGGTCTGATTCTCAGCCAGGGGAAATCTCTACAGCGCTCCATGAGCTTCGACATCATGGCTGTGATCCAGAAACCACATACTCCAGAGTATGTGGTTTCTGGATCATGGCCCACGTGGCCAATTGCATGCCACAAATACAACCTGTTTACAAAGTAACAGCTCCCTGGGATTATTCCCATAAACTATTCAGTGTGTCTCTGTGAGTAACAGATACATTAGTGGGAGATTCTTGATTGGTTTCCAAACAACAAAGCAGGGTTTCATTCATCCATACAGCGGGCAATTTGCTCACAGTGAGTGGTCTGGCCAGCTTTCCCCATCCCACAAAGCAGAACAGGGCATTCTGACTTCAGCTGCCTGCAAAAGCCTCCAGGAATCCACAGCCAGCTGGTATAGGGAAGGATGCGTCACTAAGAAGCAGCCTTGGATCACATGATGGGCTCTGTGGTCACAGGTTGGGATGAGTGAACCGGTCTCAAATACATCAAATACTCAGATAGATGGAATTAAGCTGTTGGAGTGTCCCCCTTCCTTGGAAGCCCCTCTCCCCACAATAAAGCCCAAGGGCCAAGAAGTGCTTTCATCTTAGTATGTCAGGTGGGCACAATACCCAACTTGGCTCTGTGTGGCATGCCCAGATCATGACCAGCCTGGAAAACTGTCAACCCAGGAGCACGGCTATTCATTATGAATTAAACTAGATGCCCTGGAAATAAATTCCCTAGCCACCGAGCATGAAATGTCATTATCCTAGGGGAGAAACAAGATTTTGAGCTAGTCCAAAATCTCACCGAGAATGGCTTCTTGGAGAGATTTTCTGGGTTGGGAATCTTGTGAGAATCCACATTCGAGAATCTTGTGAGAATTCGCACCCACTACCACCATTCTCACAAAACTCTTGAGCGCCAAAAATGACTCCCAGAACATTCTGCGCAGATGCAAAAAGGCCAATGGATGGGTGCGTGTGCGGAACGGCCACGGTGGCCATTCTGCGCGTGCGCAAAATGTTTTGGGGTTTTCGAAAATCTCGTGAGATTTTCAAGAAACCTCAAAAACTGCTCTGTGCGTGTGCAAAATGGCTGCGGTGGACCCTCGCATGTGCAGGATGACCGTGGTGGACACTTCGTGCATGCGCGGAGAGTTGTTTTTTTTTAAAAAAATGGAGACTTGTGAGATTTTCAAAAACCTTAGTAAGATCTTTGCAAGATGTTGCTGGGGTTGCGAGATTCTCACAATAGTCTCGTGAGAACGCATAGTGTTCTTCTCATTTCAGCTCTACATTATTATCCCATGGATGTTCCGGCACCTGCCAGGGTGAGGGGGAGGGGCACAGCGCGGTGGGGGAGGGGCACAGCGCGGTGGCAGGCAAAGGGAATTTCGCACCACTATCTCACTCTTTCTGGTGCGTTGTGATGTCACAATGTTCTGCAGGGGGCAGGGCCGTGTCAGACAGCGGGTGGGGAAAAGGGTGGTTCTGTCCCTTTCTGATGTAATCCCGACCCACACAGGGTGTCATGATACTACATAGGGAGGGAGAATGTTTGAAAGGGGGTGGGAAGTCCATATGTCTTGCCCCCTTTCTGACATGACTCCCCTCCCCCACCCCCGCCCCTCCGCCATCCTGGAGGTCCTGATTTACCCAAGGTTACCTGCTAGAGCTTAAATGAGTACCCACAAAAATGGGTAAACCCATTGAATTTTTAGTACCTGACCTAACCCACCACCTTTGGGTACTAATCGGTACCAGGCAGTTAGTGCCTGATAGGTTACCCCATGTCCTGATTTTCTGGTCCCAGAATATGGACTTCCAGTACTGATTTTTCAACTTTCTGCCCTGATTTCTTGAGGTTTTCATCCTGTTTTTCACTATTTTCAATCAGTAAATCAGTACCGATAGTTCCCAAAAAAATTTCTGGTAATTAGGTACCCGATTGGCACTCGGGCAGCCTGTTGGGAGCCTGATACAGTGCCTAATGTTGTGGGTATTATTACCCATGGGTAATAAATTGGGTACCCATTTCATCTCTATTACCGGGGGTGACCCTGCCTGACCCAAAGAAATCAAGGCTTCTCTCAAAGCCCAGAGACTCTGGGTCAAAGCCCAGAGTGTGTGAGCAAAAGCCAGAGAGGGGCAGCCCTAGAAGCAGGGGTCACTGCTAATAAGGGAAAGAGCTCCCTTCCTTCCCCTTCACAATGGAGAGGCAGCAGCTTTATCTGCATGGAGGGCTCATTCCGAGGCATATCAGGGGTAACTGCACTGAACCTGGTGAGAAAGGAAACAGGCCCTCAGCCTCTATGCAGCGGAGGTCACAGATAAGAGCAAATTACTCTCTGCTACAAAGCTATTGATTGGCGAGGGGAAAAGTCCCTGAATGTGGGCGCTTGAGAATGAAGCGTGGTTCCTTTTCACATTTATAGACACTGCATTAGTCATTGTCATGGAAACAAGAAGTCAGCGGTAAATAATAGGAAATGAGCCCAGAAAATATCATGCCACTGCTCACATCATCGTTGTAATGCACGTTAAGCACCAAGGTGGGGATGATTCAGTGTAGCATGAAAACCAACAACAACAATGTCCTGGAGGCTCGCCATAGGATAATTACAGCACTCCCCACAGAACAAAGGGACTTAACATGCCTTAAAAGCCAGATTACAGTTGCCGTACACCTATGGACCCCCACCACAGTTCTATCAATGCCCTCAGAAGGTAGCCAGAGAGCCCAATAAAGATGGTAAACAAGACTCTCTTTCATTCCTTCCTTGGACAAGTGCCACCACAAAAATGAGACGTCTGACCCCACAGCCTTGGTAGCTACAAATATCCTGTTCTCCAAAGGAAAGTCCCTCCCACCACTCTGTGGGGCATAAGAATGACTCTCTCCCCTTTCACATTCAGCACAAGTTCCTTGTATTACCTTCAAGGCTGGCTCTTCATGGTCTTGCTTCCCCCTCATCGTACTGCACTTTCCCCCCACTATATTCCCACACAGGAGATTTGCTCCTCCTCTCCTACCACTCTCACTTACCCTCCAGGTTTCCTGCTTCTTGAACCATCTACGTCCCTTACCCTATGCTGCCCCCTCGGCCTGGAAGTGCAAAAGTTCAAAAGGTAGGTTTGAAAAACCTACCTTTTCTGCCAGGCTTTTCCTAACTCCTCATTCCCCACAGAATGCTCACCAATGTTCCCTTTACCACCTTGGGTCCCCTTCTCCTCTGTAACCAAGCCAAGCGTGCGTTATCTACAACGTCTCAACTTTATGAATGTATCCCTGTCTCTCCCTAGATTCTCTCCTCCCTTGTCCTGCCCTGACATGCGCAAAAGAAGCCGCGGCAGATCTCTGTTTGCACCGGCTCTTTTCCTGTCAGCCGGCTCCGCCGCACTCCCGTGTCTTCCCTCGCCACTCTCTCTGCCGCCACCGCCGCCGCAGATGGGAATGCAATCATAGATGGTAAGGCCCTTGGAGCAGGAAACACCGATTGCAAGCCCTGTTCGGTGCCAGGTACATTGCTGGCGCTATATAAATACCTAACAATAAGAAGAGCTGTGATGTAAATACAGAATGCAGGAAGCAGAGGTGGACATGCAAGTATTGGAGAGATGGGGTGGGTTGGTAGGGTTGCCATGCTTGCAAATTTTTAAAGGATACTTATGAGAAATACAGGTTGCATCGGTGCAGCCCTGCAACCTGTATTCCTCATGTGTCCTCTAAAAATTGCATATATGGCAACCCTGTTTGCGGGGGGGCAGGTACCCGACACTTTGTGCAATCCACATTCCTCTCCCAGAAGAGAGAGCTGGAGGAGGTGTTTGCATGTATCTGTTTCTGGCTCTCTTACATCATATGGAATGAGATAAAAGGAAGACCCGAGGGAAAGAACTTGACCCTCTTCCATCTGCAACAGGGCTTCAGAGCTGGCAAAGCAGCAACAGGCTCTAATTAAGTTTTAGGCGAAATATTCACCAGATTCCATTGTGCACGGCACGCTAACGAAATAGCAAATGATCTCCCCCTAGTGGTTACACAAAGCAATGCATGCTTCCCTGCCAAAGCCAGTATAGAGCAATGGCCAAGCTTGTGTGTCCCTCCCCATCACCCGTAGGGTGAATTTGAGGATTAATGTTGGAATGTGTGGTCCAGTTCAGATGCCTGGTAGTGCATTCCAGCAATGTTGGAAATGTCTGCAAAAGAAAAGCCCTGAAAAACTAAATGTTCATCAAAATGACTTCTCAAGGGAAATATATCCCGAGTCAGTCGGATTCCTTCCTCCCAGGAGCACTGCATTCTCATGGTGTGAGGCAAGTCAAACGCAGCCAGTGCCATATTACTCAGCCATAAAGGACAGCCCGTTCCAAAATGCCCCCGTCACAAAGAGCTTGTAGCCCAGCAGGGATTCAGCTTTGAGAAAGGAAAAAAGCAATATCCTGCTAGACAGGCAAAATGAGAAATGGACTGATCAAAGGAATAAGTCATCTATCCGGTAAAGAGAGAGGAAAGGTGAGCGCTCAGACACGGCTCCTAGCTAATAAGAGAAAGCTGGAAGACAAGGCTCAGGACTGGCACAATACCCCCCCCTCCCCCGATTCATCCCAAGGCCCCAAACCCCCACAATAACTTTTCCAGCCCACGACTACTAGAGCATATTGAAATGCTTTGCTCCTGCCTTATGTGCCAGGCCAGTGTGGTAGAGCCAACACCCCCATAGCTGTTAAGGGGGGAAATTTGCAAGAGAGAGATTTTCATGCTGGGCATGATTTGCATAAAATGTACACATTAATTTGTGTAAATTTATTGCCTATTTAGCCTATTACCTTATGTTCGCCTATTACCTAACTTCGCAACTGGGCTGGAAAAAAAAAATCAAAACTGTTTTTTTTGTTGTTTTTTTTTAAAAAGCAACCTTAAAAAATGAATGGGATCCTGCATCCACGTAACAAACTCTTTCGTAAGCTAGATTCAAACGTTTGTATTTACAGTCTTCACTTCATTTCTAGTCTTTGAGCCCAGTCAAAGCACTTCCCCCAACTACGAGGCTCACTCCACAGCCCCCAAAGTCAGCTGTACTGTGTTTCTCCCTCTAACAATAACTTTCCCCACATTCCAGACACTTCTCCGCCTCTAGAGATTTTCAGGGGAAGATGATGGTGTGGATTCTCTCATAGCCCAGTGTGTTGAGCTTTGGCTGATTTCGTTTGTTTTATTGTTATTGTTTTTTTTAAAAAAAATAATCAGAAGCTGAGCCCATTACAAGAGTCAGATTTGAATCCAGCCACTAGAAAAGGATTCTGCATATTGCTTGATAAGCTAGTCACAATAGTAGTGATGTGACTGAGATTTGGCTTTGTTGCTGTCATGCCAGGAGCCCCTGGTACTAGTCTGCTCTGCACACCTGTGTCTCCTCTCTGTCAGCTTCTCTAAAGAAAAATGAAGAAGCAGTTGCTAGTTTCTTAGCCAAGAATGCTCTGCAGTCAATATTTACTGCTGCTGTGGAGGATGTCAATCTTTCTCTGCCCATTGGGCAGCTGAGTAGTTCAGAGAGCCCAGAAAAGACCCTGGGCACAGGTCACCAACTACTCTGACTGCTTCCTGCTGCTCAGAGCTTTCATTCAACCAACAGCCCATTAGGAAATCTGAGGGCAGGCTGCTTTGTCTTCAGTACCCTGCAGGCATGCACAGAGAGGCGGCAGATAATTGATCTCTCAGTGGAACAGCAGGAGAAGTGATGCAAATGTGTTACTTTCCCTCTCAAAGCAGGAGATTAGACAGGTCTGAACACGCCATTCACTTCTACCTCAGCTCTGCCTCGCAGCACTTCTCCCTAGTGCTGCATTCTTCAGATCGGTGGTGAAAGGGTTAATCAGAGATGTCATGAGACATCCACTTGATGGGCCTATGGGGAGACCTGCTCCCTGACCTCTGGAGAAGCTCCACCTCCATGACCCCAGAAGTGGTAGTGGGCAGCGCAATCATGATTAATTTAGTTTTATACAGTGCCAGCAATGTGCATGGTGCTGAACAGTCATGTCTTCTCTTGAGACAGGTCCTGGCCTCAAGGGGCTTACACAGCCCAGGACAGACAAGAGAGGAGAGAATGTATAGAGGTTGATAGCAGTCCTGCCACATGTTGCTCCTGCCCAGGTTGGGCCCAACGCACAGGATCTGCTGCCTCAGACCATTTTGGAACGAGACGCTACCCACGCAAGGCCACCCATCCATGACATATGCCAACGCCCTTGTAAAAGAGGCAGCGGGTGGGGGCTCCTGCAACGGTGAGCGTGGTGGATCGCTGGAGGGAGGTGGGTGGCTGGGGGTTGGGTTCCCGTGACCTTCCTGGCCGGCCTCCATTTGAATCCCTCCCCACTCACCCGAGGTGGGCGGGCGGTGCGTGGCCGCTCCACCTATCCCCTACAGACCTGCCGCTCAGCCAGGTCTATTTAAATTGCCTCAGTTGTTGCTGCTGTAGTAAGTCCAAGACAGATCAGAGCTGCAGCACCGTCGCGAGGTAGCACCTGCCCTATTCCCACTAGCACACTCATGGCACATATATAGTAAATACCTTTTGCTGCTGCTCTATCAAAACTCATCCTGCAGTGCAAGGCCCACCAGAGAAGAGCAAGATCCAGCAGCGTTGCGTGGTTGTTAGTTTTATATTTGTGGGATTATAAAGAAAAGAAGGCTGAGGCAAGGGAGCTGGTTACCAATAGAGCTGAAACAAAAACAGCTCTTTCACCTTCATTTGCACAAGGAGGAACTCTACCGACATTTTTGACATTTTCCATGATTTTCTGCCATTTTGGTAATCTCTGGTATTAGTGGTATTTTTTTGTAATTTCCGGTAATATCAGAAATTACCAGAAGTTACTGAAATGGTGGAAAATAGTGGAAAATCACAGAAAATGTTGGTAGATTTGCTCGCAAAAGGTCGCAAAAGGTTGGGATATCCCGATGGGACGAGAGCACTTACTCTTGCTTCAGGCCTAGTTACAATACAGCCAGCTTGTCTGGCTTCTTGATCGTTTTGGCACAGGAACAAGAATTGAGCTCTCCTGGGATAAGTGCAGAACTACCAAACTTGTTAAAGGGGTACATCACAGTTAGGGGGATGGGGTGGTGCTAGGAGTTGCCAGGGGAGGCACAGCAGGTATTGTGTGGCACTGCTGCACCTTCTAGTCTGGGGCTCTGGCAAAAGCATTCAGGGCCTAAGCCCCTTGGACCAGTGCCTAGTGATACCCCTGAAGTTAATAGGACCCCAGAAATGGCTATAGAAAGCTCCATATGGAAAGAAGCCGAAAAATGATTGAAGGCTTAACGCCAGAGAGTAAATAATCCTAATTCTGGCAGGAAAATGTCAGCATAGCACACGAACATCTCAAAGGCAAGCACAATTGCCTTCCTTGGCATGCAATCTCCCCCCTTCCCTGTGCCAGTGTCCTCAGCGCCAGCCTTACTATATACGGGGCTCAGGGTGGGGAAGAAAGGGGGGGCCCTTTTCTTCCGTGGGCCTAGGGGTGCTCCCTGACTCAGGGGCCACTCCCTGGCTCGGTCTGGAAGATCTGCTGCCATGCTGCACCCTGCCACCGGACGTTCCGCTGCCCGCCCCTCCTCTGCCTGGTTGTCTCGGCCAGGGGAAATGAGGGAGAGGCAGAGGCCCTGCCTCTCCCTCATTTCCCCTGGCTGAGAGACTGACAGGCAGGGGGGCACCCACGGAGTGAGGGAGAGGAGGGGCCTCTGCTTCTCCCTCACTTTCACTGGAAGTGGCCGGTGGAAGTAGAGGCCCCGCCTCTCCCTCACGCTGCTGGCCCTCTCTGCTGCCTGGCTGTTTTGGACAAGGGAAATGAAGGAGAGGCAGAGGCCCCCATTTCCCCTGGCCGAGCCTGTGACAGGCAGTGGAGGGGGGGCACGGAGTGTGAGAGAGGCGGGGCCTCTGCCTCTCCCTCACTCTTGCTGGCCCCCTCTGCTGCCTGTCAGTCGGAGCCGGCCAAGGCCCTGCGCTTGGGGCCCCCAGCTCCTGGCCACTGCCAGGCTGGGAGCTGGGGACCCCGAGTGCAGCCCCCCCCAGGAGCAGGGCCCAGGGTGGTCGCCCCGAGCTGCCCCACAGTAGGGTCGGCCCTGAGTGTCCGAACTACAGTCCTGTCCTTATTTATTTATTCATTTATTTAAAAAAATTGTTACCCTGCCCCTCCTGCCACAGGCAGCTTGGGGCGACTTACAGTCATTAAAACATTGTAATAAAACATCCTTAATACTGTCCTCACCCTATTTCTCTTTGCCTATTTTGTCTGTTTGGATTATATTTATAGGCATGTTCTAGGCATGGACACTGTGCGTGTGTGTGTGTGTGTGTGTGCGCACACGCAGCATGTCTAGTTCAGTAGGGATCTAGTATGGCTTGCGACACTGCGGGAATCCAGATAACAAAAAGTCTGTACCTGAAAACAGGCAATACCAGTGAAAGACAAGGAGGTAAATGGCTGGGTGCAGATTGCCCTGTAGCAAAAACAGCTGGTTCTCAACATTTTTGGTGGAACTAGGGAAGCAGGAGCCACGTGGGGAGGGTAGGGACATGCATGAGGGCACATAAAGTATCCCCAGTAGGGATGTGCAAACAGAACTGAGTGCGGAAATTTGGTTCGGTTCGAAAATCGAGTTCGGTTCGGTCCACCGAACTATTCGAGTTCGGTCGAATTCCGAACTTCCGAACTGAGTTCGTACATTCAAAACTGGGGTTTTTGACCTTCCAAACTGGTTCAGATTCAACCGAACAGTTTGGTCGAATTCGAGTTCGGTTCGAAAGTTCGGTTCGGTCGACCGAAGTACTCGAGTTCAGTCCGAACTCTGAACTTCCAAACAACGTTCGCACATCCCTAATCCCCAGTAAATGCCCACAGGCACACCCCTCAACCCCCTCACACACTCAACCTCCAGCCCCTCGCTCATACACACACAAGTCTCCTCATGCACATCCACCCTCCACTCTCTCATACCAACACCCCCAAACCCCATCAAACACACCATCCCCCCCCCCCTCATAAAGAGGAAACCTTACCTGCTTCCTCCAGCCTTGGAGCAGATATGCTGCTGCCTGACAACGCCAACAGGCAGGGCTGGAATTCAAACTAGCCTCAGCAGCTGTGAGCAAGGTCTTTTCTGCACTTGTTCACAACTCCTGAGCAGTGCACAGGTTGGTGAGCTGTTGGTGGAGCACAGAGAAGTCTGATCAGTCTCTAACCCTTCTCTGCACTCTGTCCATAGGACTGTGCTTAGGGGAACTGTGATGAGCAGGCACAGAATGGAGATTGCTTGCAGCTGCCCAGGGCTAGCGTGCAGCTGCCCAGGGCTAGCGTGGATCCGCCCCCAGCTACTGGAGTTATCAGGCAGCAGAATTACTCATGGGTCTGAGTCCCAATCGATGAACTGTCACTGGTTCATAATCCTAGAGATGCCTGCAGTGTTCTTCCAATGTGGTGCCACAGAACAGCAGGCGAAGCCTACATGGAGATGGCTGGTCAGATGATTGCTGCAACTGGTCAGGAACAGCTGGAGATTGGAAAGGTGCAAGGCCAACCTCCATCTTCCTCCTCCCTCTAACATGCCTCCACACCTACTCTGTGCCACCCTGCCCTGGAATGGCTCTGCTGAATGGGTGGTGCTATGGGGTGGCACAGAACTGGTGGGATGAGCAGTGCTCTGGTGTGCAGGCCACCTGCACCATAGCTGTTCACTGGGTATGCATGTATGGCCCTATTGTGCCCATCGGAGACAATGAGGCTTTAGGGGGTGGCACTGACTGCAGAGCCACGGCTACTTATGGGAGCCCTAGGCAGAAGTTGAGATATGTGCCCTTCCCTCCTTCTGTCTACATCTTGGATAGCTTGCCCTGACGGATAAGGCCTTTTATACAAGAAATAAACAAATCTAAGATGGCCTGCCTCACTAGTATGAAATAGATTTTCCAGTACACTAGAGCTAGGGTTGCCACCTATCTGGGTCACCAGGGATTCTGGGGGTGTCTTTAGACATAACGCCAATGAGTGTCTATGTGTGTTTTGACCTCGATACGAACGCCGGTTTGGCCCTGTGTTCACCCTGTGGTGCTGCTTAGACACACAGCCCATCTTGGGGCAAAGCGGCGTTTTGCTCACCCCCCGATCTCAGCACGCAAGCGCCGCTGCCTCATTCCCCATGTTGCACCTGCTAACACGCCAGGCGACATCATTAGACACAACATTGGACGCGTTTTCAGCTGAGACATGCATACTGTTCTTGACATGCAATGGTGTTCACATCGCATGTTCAACGGGTGGCCAAATTGGTGTTGGGACTGTTATGGTGCTTACACACAACGGCCAAACATATACTTAGGGATTTTGACACCCGATCTTTGTTATGTCTAAAGACGCCCTGGGTTTTGACTGCAGGGCATCTTTAGACATAACAAAGATCGGGTGTCAAACCCCTAAGCGTCTGTTTGGCCACTGTGTGTAAGACCCATAACCCCAACACCAATTTGGCCACCCACTGAACATGCGATGTGAACACCATTGCGTCACAGACAGTTTGCGTGTTCCAGCTGAACACGTGGCTGGCGTTGTGTCTAATGATATTGCGTGGTGTGCGAGCAGGAACAACACGGGGAATGAGGTGGCACTGCTTGCGTGCTGAGATCGGGTGGCGAGCAAAACACCGCTTTGCCCCAAGATGAGCTGTGTGTCTAAGCAGCACCACATGGTGAACACAGGGTCAAAATGGTGCTCATATCAAGGTAAAATCACACATTCAGACACCTGTTGCGATTATGTCTAAAGACACCATGAGAATTTCTGGGCTCCGGAGGAAGCCCTCATTTCTCCGGGTTAACCAAGGACATGTACAGTTAACCTGGAGAACTGCAGCTTCCAGGGGCTGCAGGGGGTTGTTGCATCATAAAGGGGGTGAGAAATAGGGACTTTCTCGACTCCTGTCCAACATGCCCCCTCCCTTCAGAGTATTGTAATGTCATTACACTATGCAAGGACAGGGCTACATCAAAAAGGGGGCATGACAGCCCCTTTGCCCCTGCCCCCTTTCTGGGTTTCCTCCCAGAGGGATGTGGTAGCCCTCTGTAGCTCTGCAAGTGTAACCCTTGATCCCTTATAATTTCAGGAATAGTGGTTGGGTTCAGTCTGGTTGACAGCAGTTTCCCACTTGGTAGTAACGAAGAGATCAATTCTCTTTTCTTGCTTACTTTATTCTCTTGCAAGTGGCCCACTCAGAATTACACAGCAACACATTAACATAGGCATCTGTTGCTATAATACCCAGACAGTTAATAGGCTGTGCATATACACTACAAGTCTCAAGAACGTAATATTACTAATTTTCCACCAAAGGACAGAAACTTAATCCAACAGCTAGCACATCATTTTTTTAAAATGCCATTAACGCATTCGCATGAGTCTAGCTCAAACAAGCCTAGCTCACAATTTCCTTGGGCAGAAAAACGGTCCTCTTTTGGCTGTAAATAGCTAAACCTTCCTGTCCTGCAACTCTTAAATCCAAGCCCTGTTCCTTCACGGCTGCGCATTCATTGCAGCCCTTCCTCCCCATGCATCACTGCTTTAGCCTCTGTCCTTGAGCTGGATCCAGGAAGAATTGAGGACTAGATACTATCCTTAGCTACCTACAAGTATTCAAATCAGGCCTATGAATAATAATAGCCTCTTGCAGATCTTATGCCCCTCTCTGCAGGCAGCTCCACCCCCTCTGAAGCAGGGCTGAACTGTGCTGGAATCGTCTGAGCACGGTCTGCCCGCCCCACCCACAGAGTGCTGCACTGAGCATAGCCAAACCACGATCTGAAGGAAGAAGGGGGAGGTGTATGTGTGTGTTGGCTTTAATCCTTTGCTGGCTACTGGAGTGAGGACACTAGTAACAGTGTGGGTTACACAAGCATTTGTAGGTATGATGATTTACTTAGTCTAGTACCCCCCCAGTGGCATAGCTAGGTTGGAAAGGACCCTGGTGCAGCAGATGGAATGGGCCTCCCTGAAGTACTTAGCAAGTCATCAATGGGTGCTAACCACCCATTTGTCTATGTACACATCCTACATAGGTGTGGGTTCCCCAGACTCTTGGGCCCTGGTGCAGCTGCACTTCCTGCACCTGTTTATAACTATGCCCTTGATCCCTCATGGCCGAAGACCTTTCACAATTGTCCTGCTTGCTCCCCACTAAAGCTGGCTCTGATGAACTGGGCTCAGAGAGAGGTCAGGCTGAGTGTAGTGGAGTGACCACAAGTCCTTGTAGGACCAGGACCACAGTAGGGCAGCCCTCTTCCATGGAAGCACCAGAGCCCATAGTGGGATTGCAGGGGCAGATGAGCCAGCAACTCAGAAAGGGCAAGCATTTAAAGGTTTAAGCAACCATGGACCCAAGCTAGGGTGTGGCTGATTGTTCCAGAATGGATGAGGCAAATCAGCTGTAACCCTGCTCAGGGCTACAGCCCCATGTGAAGCAGAGCTGGGTCCAAGCAAGTGCTGAAGTTGCGCCCCCCCCCCAAGTAGGCCAAGGAGCCTACCTGCCCTTGAGAAGTGGCAGACAGGGAGTGTGTCTGCAAGGGGCCTGCTTGAGCAGACGTCTACAAACTCAAGGGGATGCAGGTGAGATGGAAGAGAAACTTGCCCGTGTAGAGGAGCGGCTCAAGGCAAGGGGAGCTGGTATGGAGCTGGGTTTTTTTAGTGGCGGGTGCTTGGAGGCAGGAGAAGGCTTGGGATGCTGGTAATAGAGGGTGCTTGGAGACGACAAAGGCTCCGTTTAGACTGGTTTGGGGGCTTGAGCCTATGGTCAGCCTTTACTGGGGCCAGCCCACTGTTTTACACTGAGTTAGCCGCTCAGTGCCGTCGCGGTTAGAGATGGCTCGCTTTGTTGTCTAACATCATTAATGCTTCACTCCCTCTTCTCATCATGTGCTTTTGCTTTCAAATCCTATGAAACTGTTAGGAATTCCTTTCTGGAGGAAGAAAATCTCTCTCCTCCTTTCCACCCAGCTGTGTTCAACGAAAGGTGGTGCAGGTTTCTTTGCAGTGTCCAATGCATCTCTCTAAAGAGCTCTGGGAGATGGGGTGGCTCTCTCTCCCTTGTGTAGATTTACCCAGCAGCCAGGGGGAGGGAGTCTCTGCAGAATCTCTCTTGCCTGTGTCCATCTGCTGCTGCTCTGTGCTCTCTTCTTGCTGCCTCATGATTCCTAATGTGATGGGATAATCCTGCAGCCCTTTGTGCGGCTTACCTGATCCTGTGACTCCTTAGCTGTCCCTGTGACCTTAGCTGTAGCCTCTCGCCTTTAGACCCAGGCCCTTCTCTCCAACACCGAGTGTTCTCGCTGAAAAAGCCTGCCTGTTCTGTTGGAAATGCCAAGTCAGAGAAATAGCCTTCCCCGTTTTAAAGCAATAAATCCTATGTTGCTCCCTCTGCTGTTAGATTTTGCTGCAAGTCCTAATTCTGAGCCTGGGGACTTTTGTCATGTTCTATGAGTCCTAATGGGATGAATCCCATTGGTCCTGTATTTGAGGGTCAAAATTTGCAAGAGGATCACTGCGTTTATTTCATCAAATTTGCTAATTTGATCAATATTTGCTAATTCAGTGATCATTGTCATTCTGTTTTGGATTGGTGGTGGTCTCTTGGTGCAAGACATGTTGCTTGTTTGGAAGAGTGAATTGTAAGGTGTTTGAAGTTTGAACTTGAACTGACAGATCTGAAGCTTTGTAACTTTGTTAAAAAATATTTGACCTTGATGAAGTCAAAGTTAACGCAGATCTTTGAACTGGGTTGAATCGCATTCCGAGTTCTCTATGTATACACAATGTTGGGTTCTAAATCTGGTGATCTCACTTAGGAGAAAGATCTTGTAATCTTATTATTATTATTATTTTATTATAAGCATTTGTATAGCACCAGCTGTGTACCTGGCGCTTTACAGAACAATGAGATAGACGCAGTCCCTGCCTACGGCTTACAATGGATAGTTAATTGAGAACGCAGTAGCAGTCAAAAAGGCACATGGAATGCTAGGAAGTATTGGGAAAGGGACAGGGTGGGAACCCAGGGAAAATAATAATGCTGCTATATAAATGCATAATTCGCTTACTTTGAATATTGTGTGTGGTCCACCTTAAAAAGGACATGGCAGAACTGGAAACGGTGCAGCGAAGGGCGATGAGGATAATCGAAAGCATGGAACAGTTTCTGTATGAGGAGAGGCTCAATTAGGTCTCTTCCACTTAGAGAAGATGTGACTCCTGTGGAATAAGGTCGATACTTACAAAGTCATGAGTGGTGCAGTGCAAGTAAATAGGAGCTATATATTTTTTTTTAACCCCTTTTCAAAAGAATAAAACTAGGGGACTCTTGATTAACTGGCAACAAGATCAAAATGGATAAAAGGAAGTACTTTTTCACTCTATGTACAATTCACCTGTAGAACTCCTTGTCAGAGGATGTTGTGAAGGCCAATAGCATAAGGAGTCCATAAAAGGATTGGATAAGTTCTTGGAGGATCGGTCCATAAATAGCTGTTTGTCAAGTTGGTCGTGGGAAAAGTCAACTTGAGCGTTTGGGGGGGGCCTGGGAGCGAATAGCAGGAAATGGGATGCTCCGTTATGACTTCTTGTGCATTTCTCTGATGCAGCCAAACTTCTGCCACTGTTTGAAACCAGATGCTTGGCTGCATAGACCATTGGTCTGACCCAATATGGCGCTTCATGCTCTTGGGAGATAAATCTCTACGTTAAATTTGTGAACTCAAAAGCCTATGTTGTTCAATCCTGCTGTGTCGATTTGCATCTACCTTGCCTTGTCAACGATCTGGATATGTGAAAGGAAAGAAGGTTGATCAGAACAGATCCAGAACAGGCAGTGTTAGTGCTTGTTGCCCCGTCACTGCCTTGCCAAAAATGACCCAAATCCTTCAACTATAGCCATAGTCTGGCCACTACAGCCAGTCTGGCCCCTATGAACAAGTCAGGCCCCTCTAAGGGGGCAAACAAACAGGACGATAGCCCACTGCAGTTCTAGTCCATGTAGCCCCCACTTGCATGTTTAGTGTGTCCAGCATAATAAACGGGCAGCTCCATGTGTGTATTTCATATGCTTTCATGCAGCCCCCACTTGGGGCGCCAATGAAAGCAAGAGCAGAGAGAGGGGCAGGAAGCGGTTGTTCCTTGGAACGCTGTAGGCTCTTTGCCCACAGCTCTATGGTACTGGTGGACCTGGACATGCAGAGGCACTGCATGCGACCTAACTGATGAGCTGCGGACGTGTAGGTGCGCATTAGCCTACACTTGCCCACATGGTGGGCTCCACATGCTTTGATACCCTATTGGTGTCCAGTGGGTGATGGCCATGTGGCTGATGGGGGCAAAAACCTAATAAACGAGCAGGTGGACACCCACTTGGTGTGGGCTAGGGTCTCATTTGTTAACACCCGAACAGCCACCAGTAGAATGGCTCGATCCCTTCTGGTTAATCATGAATGGAAATTGAAATTAATCCCCATGGCACTCACTGCAACATCCTCCTGTGGTGGAGCAGCATCAAGAAAGGTTCGGAGGGAGATCAGGACAGAGAGGTAGGGTGGAGTGAGGTGGTGAAGGGCTTTGTAGGTGAAGGCGAGGAGCTTGTACAGAGTACGCTGCAGACATCGGGGGTTTAGAAGAGTTGTGAGTTCACCCAGTGATTTGCT
Source organism: Sphenodon punctatus (assembly GCA_003113815.1). Lineage (NCBI taxonomy): Eukaryota > Metazoa > Chordata > Lepidosauria > Sphenodontia > Sphenodontidae > Sphenodon > Sphenodon punctatus. The sequence goes on from QEPC01008313.1 coordinate 3,094,469, forward strand.
CCAGGGTTTGTGTGACCAAACATTACACTTGCCCCCTGTGTTTGGCAGCTGAAATGGGGACAATATTCAGACATCCAGTGGCTGTGGGGAAAACAATACCCCATCAATATGCAGGCAAGCCCTCCCGCCCCCCCCCCCCCAAGTTCCCAGCAAAGGTAGCTAACAACAGAGACCATGACCCATTAAGAACTGGCTTCAGGCCACCAGCTCATTGCACATAGGCCACCTAGTAGGCAGCAGTAACTCTCAGTAAATACTGATCCAGGCTGGACTCAAACCGGTGACGCAGAGGCAAGAAGCTATGTGTTCCGTTATCCTAGAGCTTCCCAAACTGTGGGTCAGAACCCTACTTTGAGTTGCACCATCTGTACGACCCCATCTGGGGTTGTGATCCCAAGTGATATTTGAGCTGCTGCTTTGCATGCCTTTGTTTCTGTCCTGCTGGCAGGATTATTCTGAAGTCTCCAAATGATGTCATGCAGGCAGAAGGCTTGGGAACCAATTCATGACCAGACTGTCTCTTGTGCCTCTTTTATTGCTGTAAATTAATCCAAGAAGGTTTGGTTAATGAAGCAGAGGACATAGTAAACATTATATCTGGCAAAGCAATTATTTATGTAGCACCAGCAATGTGCCTGACACTGAACAGTCCTGGTTAGAGATGGGTCCCTGCCCCAAGGGGCTTACAATCTAGACTAGACAAGGAGCAGGGAGATCAAGGGAGGGGCACGTAGGGTGGGGCAGGGATACATTCATGTAGCTGAGAAGTTGCGGGTGCTTAGCTTAGTTATAAGGGTGGAGGGGGATCCAGAAGGGCAAGCAATCCATGGGGATGTGGTGTGTTTTTTAAGGGGGGGAAGCCTGATGGAAGAGGTATGTTTTTTAAAGAGGGATTTAAAGATCGGGAGGAAAAGATCTGTGTGTGTGAGTTCACAGAGGGAGTTCCAAGCATAGCGGACAGCAGAGGAGAAGGGTCAAAGATGGGGGAGCAGGAGATTTGGGGATGGAGGAGGAGTGAGGTGGGAAATGAGGGCAGGAACGTATGCAGGAGGCAGGCCGGAAGAGCAATGGGTCAATTAGTACCACAATGACCCCACGCCAGGGAAATAACCAAAGTGTGTGCGTGCGTGTGTGCAAGGGGGAAGCACCAACTCCTGGCCCGTTGTGGGGAGTAGAGGACACATCTTCCCAAGCTTGGTGTGAGGGGGCAGTCCCTTGTAATCCAAACTCAGAGGCATTCATCCCCTCTTCCTTGTTTTTACAAGTGTCCCATTCCTCTTCCTTTGCTGCCTTTAGTGCCCCTCCTTAGGAGTCTGTAGTATGTGTTTTAAAAGCCAGTGTCTCCCTTTTGGTCCTTGGCAGGTTGATTGCTCCAGGACCTACGGTGCTTATCAGGTAGCTCATCAGCGTCTCTCCAAGCGTACCCAGCCATCGCTCTGGCTTGAGATGACTGATGGTATCTGTCTCGTTCACTCTCGCACGCTGACTCCTAGACAACTTCTCTCTAAGCAGAACTGCCAGCAGCAAATCACAACCTTTCCCTCTATTAATATTAACATGCAAGAGCATGGCATAGAACGCTCTCCCTACGGCAGGAGCAGCGCACACAACCATTGCCCATAAACTCTTCCCGCTCCAAGACTCGGCACTGTACAAAGGAGCCGGGATGCGTTTAAAGGTATTTTTACTGCTCGGTGTTTTTGGCACTATCCTCTTCTTCCGCTCTGTGACTCGGAGGCCCATCCTGGGTTCCTTTTTAAACCGTTTGTTTCTCTCTGGTACTAGGCAAAGGTGTGAGGTCGATGGAGTGTAAGGCAGGTGTCTGATCTCTCTCCTCACAACACAGGCAGTAGGAAGCCTCTCCCATGATGTCGCCTGGCAGTATGACTCACTCCTAATCTGAAAGGCCTCCGTGACCTTTAGGATGGGACAAGGTTATGCCTTCTCCGCGCTGAGTCATTCCTTGTCCAGCGAGGATTCTAGTTAGCCCAGAGAGCTGTATCCTGCCATTGATTAAGTACAGGGTGGGGCACCTTTTTTCTCCTACGGGCCACTTTGAAAATTCGCACAAGCTCTGTGGGTCAGATAGAAGTTTGGGATGGGGTTGTTTAAGGAGTGTGCTCAGGATGGGGGAAGGAAAAGGAGAGTCTGGCTCATGGATCCGTCCCCTATCTTGCAGCACATGCCCTCATCTCTGATCCTTCCCCTGAGCTTGCTTTTTTCAGTGCTTGAGGCAGGAACTGGAAAGGACCAAATAGAAATCGGTCACAGGCTGGATTCGGCCCATGGGCCAGAGGTTCCCCACCCCTGATTAAGCAGAGCCCCATTTTGGATTTAGTGCAAGGATGACCTTCCAAAATGCATGGTAACATCTGAATCGGCCCCTATAGTCCTGGGTGGCAACATTTGTGAGAACGTTCTCTGTGGCAGTGTCGTGACTATGGAATTCCCTCCCGGTAGAGATTCGCCTTTCTCCGGATTTCCCTTCCTTCCGTAGACAATGTAAAACCTGGCTGTTTCTCCAGGCATTTGTTGAGGGGGACGGGTAGTGGCTGGGGAGTTTTCTTTGTGGGGTGTTTTCTCGGTCCTCTTTTTTTTTTTTTTTTATAGTTTTAATTGATATTTTATCACTTTTAAAATATTTTTGTATTGGGTTTTTTTATGCATTGTTCACTGCCCTGAGCTGCCACTGGGCAGGAGGGGGCGATATGCAAATGTTGGAAAATCCATAAGTAAAAATAAACAACAATATAGTTCTTAAATGATTTTCAGCATTAATATAGCATGGGACACAATCCACAAATCACTTGCTCCCAAGGGGGTACTGTTGAAGCCCTGTGGGTTGTGAATCGCAGCCATGAGGTCTTTTCATTTGCAATATGTTTACTTGACGCTAGGGAGTACTTAATCAGCCTTTCATCTCTTTTTCTCTTGCACCAGGGAGAGAGAGAAACGTTTAAAAGAAAATTGATTCTGAGAACCTTATATCTCAAGTTGCACGATTTTAGGCTGGAAGAAACCCCTACGTTTGTGTGACTAGTGAAAAAAAGATCGCAAGGGCTGAGAACGCCACAGTGCGTGAAAATCAATGGCGTGGTACGGCCCAAAGGAGATGTTGGCTTATCTAATATGAATGTCTACCCATTAGCAACAGCATGGAGGCCATTGGCTCACTTAATATAATGAAAATTCTCAACCACTCTGGGTCATAATGTCTTTCAAACGCTACCAAACTGGGGCGCTGTTGCTCTAGGATGAAAACCTCCCTCCATGCTCCCCTACACTCCCCTGCTATTCACATAATGCAAAGCTTCACCCCTCCTAGCCTTCATAGAACAGCGATGACTGAAGTTCCCCACTCCCATAGCCACATACCAAAAACTTCATATGGCTGAGAACCATAACAAAAATTATTAGGGGTGTGTAGAAGTAATGAAAAGGAATGGTGTCAACACCCCTTCATTTTGGATTGTTTCCCCCCCATAAATGACCCATTTTGTTGTTGTTTGTTAATAAAAAAACAAAACAAAACAAAACACTGTGCATGATTCAAAACGGCAGCCCGGGTCGTTCTGCCCATGCATGGCCCTTTTTCCAAAATGGCGAGGGCAGCGTTGGTGCCATTTTGGAAAAGGGAAATCATTCTGCACATGTGCAGACTTGCTGCCCTTTTCCAAAATGTCACCGCCGCTGCTGGCGCCATCTTGGGAAAAGGGCCACACATGCGCAGGACGGCCTGGTGGCCATCTTGCACATGCGCAGTATCTTTCTTTAAAATTGAAAATGGATGAAAGCAAGCAACACTCTGTCTGTTCATCCATTTTTGTAATGTAACTAAAATGAATGGGCTTCATTCGTTTTAGCAATTTAAAAAACAAAAACAATGGAATTGGGCACACCTAGAAATCCTACATGTGTGCACACACAATCCTCTCCTGCTTCCTGATTGATTGGTAGCACTGGTGCTCTGTTATCCTGGCTGCTGAGATTCTGCAGAGCAGCTGTGATTCATCTGCTGAGAGTTGGGTACACAGGGCCATTAAAGTGATGTGGGGCCAAGAACTGGCCCTAGCTGAGAGTTGTACTTGAAGTGTCGAAGCGCTGCATGTGGCTCCTGAGCCACAGTTTGGCCACCCCTGCTATATAGCGTTTGCTTGATCATTACATCTTTGCTGTAGAATGCAATTGGTCCAAGAGGCTTGCTATCACCCATAAAGTAACTTTATTGGCAGTAGATTTAAAAAAAAAAAATTCCTTTGTTTTGTGATACAGAAATTACATGTACTAAAATATGATACAGAAATCGCACATCCTAAAGTAACATCCTTGCCTGATTAAAATGCAGAATTGGGTTGACTTCTCACCCTTCACATTGCGTGCTTACTTGATGTCTCTGGTCATCTTGGGCAAAGTAAGCTAGCCAGGACAGTTTCATTTGGGGTAGTCACTTTCACTTCGCTTACGGGACACTAGGGTAGGGCTGTTGTATTTTGATTCCAGGGACTGCAACGAAATGTTGGAATCCAAAGAAAGCATTGACTTTTTTGTTTGTTTGTTTGTCTTAATTGTCATGAAGAAATGTCTATTTATATTGGTTTGTAAAACACAGTTTAAAAAAAAGAAAAAAGAAAAATCTAAATTGGAGGCCAAATCTCCATCGGAGATCTAGGGCTGGGTTAAATTAGGTTGGGACCTAGTTTTAGCATGGTTTGTGGGGGGACCTCTTTGCATAATCCCTTCCAACTTCAGAAGCCCTAGCCCTGGTCTCTCCCAGGTACAGTCTGGAGCTGGCATTGCTGTGGGTGAGGCGGTGCTGCTGCTACCTGTCATGTGACTGGGGTCTCTCTACCCCCCACCCCCATTCCAGGTTGTCTGTGACTTCGTCCCCCCGTTTCCCCCCCTCCAATTTCCCCTTTGTCTGGAGGCTTCTATTTTGTGCCTCCTTCATTGAGTCTGCCTTTTGTAAGCTTGAAGAAATGCTTTGGCAGCCCTATCTTGATAACTGATCCCAATTCCTGAAATTAAGACAAAACCACAAATGCAACACTCTGGTACCATGTTTGGCTGCTTGCTCCAACTCTAGGAGTGGAGTTCCTGCAGCAGCTGTCAGCTCCCTCTTTAGTTCTTGCACATTGGTGCCCAACCAAAGGGAATAAATCACAGAACTGTGTACCACTCTCATGGGATTGGGATCTCTCTACCCCACTTGAGGTTGTCTATGACTTGGTTCCCCCCCACCCCCCAATTTCAGTACCCTCTGGATCAGATCCCTCCAGATTTGATCCAGCCCACAATGGGATAACTCTTTATGGTCACCTTTAACCCTAGTGTTTCCCAAGCATAGAAATCCTAATGTCTGGTCCATCTGAGCTTGAAAGCCCAGAATGTCCCCAAACCGTGTCAGGCCAGTGTTAGGAATTCACTTAAACACGTTGGGTTCAGTTAAAAGGAATTTAATGTGTAACTCACGAATAAAACATGTAGTGCTAGATTATACTTTGAGTGCAGTAAATCAAATGAACATAACCAATAACACATCTGCTTGAATTATGGTTTCCTAACTGTACTCTTACCCTAACTAGAGTCCAAAGAATAGTCCATTCTCAGCTGTGATGGTAAAACTGGGCACAAGTCTTAGGCCGCTTTTAGACAAGACAAATTTGTGCACGATTGGTGAAAAATGTGCGTGTTTTAATGCTCGTTTAAACACCTAAACCATTTTAAATGTGCATTTGCCATGATCGTGTAAAAGCCAAAACCGTTTTGAATGGAGGTGGTATAGACAGGGCTTCCTGATTACACAATTTAATCCATGCAATGACTTCCCAGTTCTGTTTACACTGCATACATGCAATGAGTTTTCGGTTCTCAGCTTATCCTGCATACATGTTTCACTAACCATCTTCATTATCTACATGTGGTATTATTATTAGCATTAGCATTTATATAGAGCCAGCAATGTACCTGAAGCTTTACAAAAAACAAGATAGTCACGGTCCCTGCCCAAGAGCTTACAATCTAGAGACAGGGAAGGGGGAACAGAGGGAGAGACAAGGGATGTGACATTCGTGAGGATGCGAGGACTCAGGTACACGTTCTTGGCTTGGTTACAGTAAATTTGGTGTTTAAAGATAACAGGTGGGGGATAATCCTGGGTGGGGATGATTAGTAGGAGTTAGGAAGGGTGGAGCGGAAGAGGTGGGTTTTGAGGAGGGAGTTGAAGGTGTGGAGGGTGGGGGCAAGGTGGACGAGGGCAGGGAGGGAGTTCCAGGCGTGCGGGGCAGCAACGGAGAAGGGATGAAGGCGGTTGGGGGATCGGGGAGGTGTGGGAGGATGAGGGAGGGGATAGAAAAGGAGCAGAGTGCTCGAACAAGGGTTTGGAGGGAGATCAGGGCAGAGAGGTAGGGAGGAGAGAGGTTATGATGGGCTTTGTAGGTGAAGATGAGGAGCTTGTGCAGAATACGCTCAGGAAGAGGGAGCCAGTGGAGGGAGGAGAGGAGAGGCTGCATGTGGTCAAAGCGATAGACTAGGTGGATGATCCTGGCTGCAGAGTTTTGAACAGAAATGAGGGAAGAAAGGTGGGAGCTGGGAGGCCAGCAAGGAGGAGGTTACAATAGTCGAGGTGTGAGATAAGTAGGGCGTGAATGAGAGTTTTGGCAGAGGAGACAGGCAGAAAAGGGTGGGTCTTAGCAATGTTGTGGAGGGAGAAGTGGCAGGATTTGGTAACGGAGTCAATGTAGGGTTTGAAGGTAAGGTGTGAGTTGAAGATGAAGCCCAAGCTACAGGCGTGGGGGACAGGGAGGATGGGGACCCCATCAATGGCAATTGACAGGGAAGAGGGAGAGGAGGGATTGGGAGGAAGATAAGGAGTTCAGTTTTCGCCATGTTCAGTTTGAGTTGGCGTTGAGACATCCAGGTGGAGATATCCTAGAGACAGTTGGTGAGACAAGCTTGAAAAGAGGGGGAGAGAGAAGGAGTGGAAAGAGAGAGTTGAGTATCGTCCGTGTATAGGTGGTTTTGGAACCCGTGGGAAGCAATGAGTTTGCCTAGGGATAGGATGTAGATAGAGGAGAGGGCCAAGGACAGAGCCTTGGGAAACCCTGACCAAGAGCGGTAGGGAGGAGTTAGGAAGAGATACATTGAAGGAGTGGTCAGAAAGGTAGGACGAGAACCAGTTGAGGACAGAGTCCCAGAATCCGAGGGAGTGAACCGATTCAAGCGGGAGAGAGTGGACAACAGTGTCAAAGGCAGCAGAGAGATCAAGGAGGACAAGTATAGAGTAAAGGCGGTTGGATTTAGCCATAAGAAGATCGTTGGTGATCTTAGCAAGAGCGGTTTCAGTGGAGTGAAGGGGGCGGAAGCCAGATTGGAGGGGTTCAAGGGAGGAGTTGGTGGAGAGGAGGTCGAGGCAATGGGAGTAGACAACGTGTTCAAGGAGTTTGGAAACCAAAGGAAGGAGCGACACAGGATGGTAATTAGAGAGTTCGAGGGATCCAGAGTATACTTTTTGAAGATGGGGGAGACAGTGGCGTGTTTAAAGGCAGAGGGGAAGAAACCGGTAGAGAGGGAGAGGTTGATGATGTGCAGGAGGGGAGGGGCGATGGTAGAAACCATGGAGGTCAGGAGGCGGGAAGGAATGGGGTCCAGGGGGCAAATGGAGGGTCTGGAGGAGGAGAGCAGGGAGGAGATTTCGTGAAGGGAGGTGGGAGGGAAGAAGGACAGGAGAGAGGTGTGGGGAGAGAGGGGGAGAGGACTTGGAAGTGATTTCCAGGTGGATTTTGTTGATCTTAGAGGTGAAGAAGAGAGCAAGATCCTGAGTGGGGAGAGAAGAGGGAGGAGGAGGACAGGGGGGGTTGAGAAGGGATTCGAAGGTGGAAAAGAGGCAGCAAGGGTCCCGGGAGCAGGACTCAATGTGGGAGGCATAGTACTGCTGTCTAGTGAGGGAGATAGCAGAGTTGAACTATGAGAGGCAGAATTGAAGTGGAGGAAGTCAGTGTGGTAGTGGGATTTGTGCCAGAGGCGTTCAACAGCCCGGGTGCAGGAGCGGAGATGGCGAATGGCTGGGGTGAGCCAAGGGCGCAGGTTTTACAAGTGTCCCACAATCCAGCCCCCTATTACACAACCACTGGTGCTATAGTCATTTTTGGAGACCCCCTCAAAATTTGGAGTCCTGGGCTGCATCCCTTAAAACTCCCATGTTAATCTGGCCTAGTGTGTATGACTAGAAAGGGCAACCTTCTTGTATTGATCCAATGGTTTCCAAAGTTTTTTCCTACATGAGTCTGGGACCCTGTCTTAGGAATTGCAGTCTTGGCTTCCAGGTTCAACAAACATGCAAAGCTATATCAATGGGATCACAATCCCATGGAGTACTTCTTGATGGTTTGGGAACCTCCATCTTAAACCAGCCATAAGACCATTGCCACCACTAATACGTTGTTGCTGTGTGGCTCTAGATGTTATGTTGGGCATGGGGAGGGGAAATCATCTCATGGTATTTATTGAAACATCATCTCCTGATGGAGCAACATGAACTAACATTCAAGCTGTTCCTTGTTTATGCTGTCACACTAGGGACTGTGACCAACAGAGGGAGCCCATCAAGTGGCAGCATAAATGACGGTGAAGCCCCCAAACCCTACTGTTGGAACTGACAAGGCAGAGCCCCCGCTGTGAAATTGACAAGCACAAGACCCCACTGCTGAACAGACATTGATTCGATGATGTGTTTTTTGGCTGCCCACAAACATGCTGAGGAGTTCCCCAGATATGTACAGCGGAACAAACCTCCACAAACCCATGTTTCGCTGCGTGTGTTGTAGGGATGGGCGAACAGATCGTGGTTCGAGTTCGGCCATTCGGTTCGGCTGCGTTCGTTTCGTCCGTTCGGTTCGCCCGTTCGGTTTGGTTCGTCGGTTCGAATGTTCGGCCGTTCGGTGGTTCGGATCGAACGTTGAGTTCGGATTCGGGATTCGGTTCGGTCAGGATAGGTTCGGTCTTTAGTTCGGTGCAATCGGGAACTGAAAATGACATTTAGTTTTTGAAATAAAAGGAAAAAACTAAAAAACATATTTCTGGCCATAACATTTTTGTTTCTTATTACTTTTTGATGATATTTAGGGAGATTGTACCCCCCAATGGAGCGCACCAAGTAGACCAACATTCGGAACGATTAGATAAAGGAAACTGATTTCAGAAGCAATTGAATATTGTGATTTTAAGAAAAGCTCCATACACATTCATGACTACAACTTCTTTATCTTGCATCCAATGTTCATGAAACTTGTGCATATTACATCCCTCTATATGCTTAATATTTCTGCCAATTTTAGGAAAGAGTGGATAAAGGGTCCCAAGGGTATAAGACATTAACCTGAAAATACATTTCCAGCTGTTACATTTTGATATTCCATTCTGTTTACAGGATATTTGACAGGAATGTATCAAATACCGTTCCTGCTATTTCAGCAAATGTACAGGAGATTTTGATAAAGGGAACCACTTCTGTTGGCCAATTTGCATCACAAACCGATCTTATACCACAGTGACATAAGAGAATCCCAGGCATAGGCCCCTTCTCTACATTTGTTGTACAGGCATATAAAATTGAGACCCTTTATAATATCTCTCTGATATTTGGCAGAGATGATCATGAAAGTGAAATATATAGTCCTGCCAAATTTCATGTACACTGGTTGGACTACAAAGATGTTATAATCAGACATACATTTATTTGTTAATTGCTTATACCACCAAGACCTTTTGTCCAATCCTTCTGAAATTTGGCAAAGATAGTTACTATGGGAAGGGGTATAAACTTAACATGTTTCACCTACATTAGATGTGAGGCAAAGAAGTTACAGCTAAGAATGTATATGTAGAATATTGCAAAATACAATAATGCAACTGCTTCTAAAATCGGATTCCTTTATCCAATTGTTTTGATATTTGGTGCACATAATGAGTTCTATTGAAGGTAGAGGCACCCCAAATTTCAGCCACATAGCTTAAAAAACAAAAAAGTTACAGCCGATAATGTGTTTTCCATTGAAACCAATGGAAATTCAATTCCGAACTCACCGAACGCATCCGAACCGAACGTTCGAATTCGAGTTCGGTTCGACCGTTCGGTTCGGTTGACCGAACTGTTCGAGTTCGGTTCGAACTCCGAACGTTCGAATTCGAGTTCGGTTCGACCGTTCGGTTCGGTTGACCGAACTATTCGAGTTCGGTCCGAACTCCGAACTTCCGAACCGCGTTCGCCCATCCCTAGTGTGTTGCTCCTGGATTTGCTTAAACAAACCCAAGGCTTGGCCACATGTCAGGTAACTAGAACTGTGGCAAGTGTTATGTGTAGAGACACTCATTTTCTACCTTACCATCCTGCAAATAGACGGAACCATTTGACACTTGAAGTTCATAATGACCCTCAATGAACTACTCAATGGTGCTTTCAAGTTGAAATTTTTATTTGCAGACCGTTTGCAGATTGCTTTGTAGCCTGCTCTTATCATGTGTTCAGGGGGTTATTTTGTGGGGGGTTTTTTCCCCTGAAAAGAGCAAACACTAGTGGATTTTTATCTTACATTAAGGGAAATGGCCAACCCAGGAAGAGCAGAAATGAAGTCTCCTGGATAGAGCCCAGCATGTGTCTCTTTTGTAAACCTCTCTGGCATCTCGGAGTACAAAAGGGCGCCGGCAGCACCACAAAAAGCAGGCTTTTCGGAAACCTGACACTGCTTCCGCATGAAAAACCAACCCTTAACAACTGCTGCCTTTCAAACGGTGCTATTGTTCTGAGAGCAAAAATCCTGATGCCAGCCCTGACTTCCCATTGGCCATGCATAACACACCTCCCTCCAGAATATTATATTGCTCACTGTAGCGAGTGACCAAATTGCTTTTGGTGGAAGTAAATAACTTATTGACTGGCTTGTAAAGAAGGTGTATTGGGCTCCCCATGGTGAACATCTGGGAGATACATGGAGTCTGCTGGGTCTGGTGGCTGGGGCAGTATTAGACAACGGCTCCTCCCCTAGTAAAGAAGGTTCCTTGCTGCTTCCCCAATTGTGCTAACATTGTAGTGTGACCTGAGATGAGATGAAACAGGTATATCCACTGCAGTTCCTGAACCTTCTCTGACAGATTGGACATTAAATGGTACCTGTTGAGTACAAGATGGGTCATACACAATTACTAAATTACCATTTCCCATTATTCCATTTTGTGCAATTTTTCCAGTTACCAGTTTACCATTTTCTGCCCATTGCCATTAGGCTGGGCCGTGACTCAGGTGGTAGAGTGCCTGCTTTCCATGTGTAAGGTTCCAAGTTCAATCCCTGGCATCTCCAATTCAAGATCTCTGGTGGCACACCTGAGTGAGGCCTCTTCTGGGGATCCTGGAGAGTCTCTGGTAGCACACCTGGGTGAGGCCTCTGCCAGAGACCCTGCAGAGCTGGATTTAAAACCCTGCTGCTGTGTCAGTTTGTGACAATGCTGGGCTAAGATTTATTTTATTTTAAACATTTCTAAGTCATCCCCCATGCCTCCGGCATCTCGGAGCGACATACAACTTCATAAAAACATTCAATAAAAACACCATAAAACAACACAATAAATTTAAACTTAAAACAGGATGGGAAACACATTAATAAAAATAAAACAAGGTAGGGGAGAGCCAACACCCTAACACCCCCTGCCCCCCACCCCCAAGGCCTGGGCGAATAGCCATGTTTTACAAGCCCGCCAGAATGGCAAAAGGCTTGGGGTCAGGTGAGCTTCCTCCGGGAGGGAATTCCAGAGACGCGGCCTGGCCACCGAGAATGCCCTCTCCATTGTAGCCCCCTGCTTAACACGGGGGACTTCCAAGAAGGCACCCCTGGCAGACCGGAGAAACCACTCTGGGGCGCGGAGGGCGAGGCGGTCCCTGAGGTATGAGGAGCCCAGACCGTGCAGGGTCTTATAGATTAATACCAATACCTTGAACCTGGCTTGGCACGCTATTGGCAGCCAGTGCAGAGTCCGGAGCACAGGTGTTATATGCTCCCGACGACCCGTCCCCATCAGGAGCCGGGCTGCTGCATTCTGCACTAGTTGCAGCCTCCGAGCCAGGAACAAGGACAGCACCACGTAGAGCGCATTGCAGTAGTCCAGCCTCGAGGTGACAAAGGCATGGATGAGGGAGGCCAGGTCTGGCCCGGAGATGTATGGGTGCAGCCTCTGCACCAGATACAACTGGCGGAAGGCAGCCTTTGCCACCACATCCATCTGTCGATCCAGGCGGAGATCTGGGTCCAACACCAGCCCAGACTCCGAACCTGCTGAGCTATAGGAGGGCGAACCCCCCACAATCAGGGGGGCCGACACCTCCCTCGCCCTCCCCACCACCATCACCTCCGTCTTATCAGGGTTGAGTTTCAGTCTGCTCTGCCGCATCCACTCTGCCACGGCCTCCAAACACTGGGATAGCAACGAGACAGCAAGGTCTGGGTCAGCTGAAAAAGAGAGGTACAGTTGAGTATCATCTGCATATTGGTGACATCGCACCCTGAACCCTCTCACGACCTCCCCCAAGGGCTGCGTATACGCATTAAATAATAAAGGAGACAGGATCGAAGCCTGTGGAACGCCACAGGACAAGGTGTTTCAGCTCCCAGCACCACCCGTTGACTTCTCCCTGAAAGGAATGAGCGGAACCATTCAAGAACAGTCCCGTCCAGACTC
>QEPC01008313.1:3108439-3125454 GCA_003113815.1 Sphenodon punctatus
GCTGGTGCTGGGGGGTGGGCTCGCCTCTGAGTCTTTTTTTAAACAAAAATCCAGGCTGGGCAGGGTGGGTGGGGGGTGTCCCCCCTTCCACCCGCGCAGCCTGGACTCGGGGAGGGTTTGTTTTTTGTAACTTTTGTGGTGGGGCTTTAAGTTTTTTACATTGCAGCCATTTTTAAATGGCTGCAATGTAAAAAAATCCGGTACCCCGGAATCCGGTACCCGGACCGGATTACCGGGTCGAATCCTATAATGCCGGTACGCCCGGTACCGGCATTATCGGATACCGGATTTACCGGTTTTCCCGCCCCTACTGTCCTCACAGCCTCAACATAGGACTGCAAATGGGCCCTATGGAGAAGTCGATCGGAGTCAGAGCGAGTCTGATGTCAGCGTCACTCTAGCATCCTGCCTACCTGCTTCATACGTCGCAGCCCCTCGGTAAACCAAGGGGCCCTGCGATGACGAGACAGAGGCAGGGGGCATCTCGAGCCACCCTGTCAATGGCCTCCCCCCAACAAGCTGTTCCAATGTTGAACTAGCTCATTGACAGAGTGACCATCCAGGTCCAAGGTTAGTTCCTTCAGGACGTCCTGGAACTGCTGAGGTTCCATCAGCCTCCGAGGGTGGACCAATCTAACTGGTCCCATCCCCTTCTGGAAGTGGCACACTGAGAGACTGACCTGGAGGAGATAATGGTCAGACCATGACAAGGGCGTAGCCCTAATCTCCCCCACTACCGGACCACCCACCTCAAGGCCAGAACTAAAGATCAGGTAGAGGGGTATGCCCCCCCACATGGGTCAGGCAGATGACCGCTTGCCATGGCAGCCATGAATTCTCGCTCTGCTCCTACAAGGTCAGCACTGGTATGGACGTTGAAGTCCACCAGGACTAAAGTCCTGGAGGAGCACAGCGCCACCTCCGAGGCTAACTCTGCTAGAGCAGTAAGGGATGCTGCCGGACATGAAGGGGCCCGGTATACCAACAGCACCCCAAGCTTGCCCCCAGCCAAATCAAACACCACATGGAGGGCCTCAATACCTGCAATCTCTTGGACTGGATATCTCTTAACAGGCCAGTCTTCTCTAAAAATAATCACTATGCCACCTCCCCAGCCGTCTGTGCGGGGCTGGTGCTGCATGGCATACCCGGCCGGAATGAAATCCACTAAAGTTGGACCAGCCATCTCGTCCAGCCAGGTCTCCGTAATATACGCGAGGTCCACCGCCCCATCCGAGATTAAATCCTGGACAATTGGGGCCTTGTTGACAATGGACCTCGCGTTTAGCAGCAACAGCCCTCCACAGATAGACCTTGGACCTGGCTCCTGCCTCCACCCCAGGGGGAGATGGCACACCGCACCTCCTGCAGGCACCTAGGTCCCCTAGGGGCGCAAGATATCCAACCCCGTGGACCATACCGTTCACGCCCCAAAACCACCCCTATAGCCGCTCCCCCCTCCCCCCCGTCACCCAATCCTGGCCCCCTAAACCTGGCTGCACCCCCCCCTCCCCAAGCCACCCCCCAGTCCACCTGACCATCCTGCTGCCACCAGGGGCCAGCACAAGACCTACCCCCCCAACTTCCCTCTCTCACAGGGAGTTGGGTATGACCCCCCCCAACCCACCGTATCCTCTAACCACACCACCTACACTCCCCCACCCTTCCTCCCCAACCCTGAACAAGCAAACACCTTCCTGCCAAAAGAAGAGACACCTCCCCAAGTGCCGCACCCTTTGGCCCATGTCGTCTTCCCCAGAGGTCCCCCTGGAAGTCCAGCGGAGCAGCAGGCGTAGAGCAGCGGCGGCAGCAGCAGTGCCCCCCCCCCCCAGCGACGGATGAAACAGTGCAGGTAGGTGTAGAGATCAGGGACCCGAGTTGACTGCATTGCTTCAATTTGCACTGATTTTTGCAGAATCAGCCAATCCTCGCAGTGCCATGTTGAAATTGCAGTGACACTGCAGTGGGGGCTGTCTGCAGGATCTTTAAATCCTGACTCAGGCATAAACGTGTTGCCTGACCCCAAACTAAAACTGCTGCTGCAGCTGCCATCTGTCTGGGAGGTGGGACCATGACCCGAGGGTAAATAGGCCCCTGGGAGATGAATTGTGGGTGGGTGGGGTCTGAAGGCCCTATGTTTGGTTGAGGGAGGTCTGAGGTTTTAATATGAGGTGGGAATTCTGGGGTGCTGAAATTCCAGAGGATTTGAGTTGTTTGATTAGCAAAGTTGTGATTCTATGTCAAACCTGTTTCAAATTTGCTTCCCAGCATGCATAGTTATGCAAACCAAGTTCATTATGCAAATATTAATGCTTGCGGTGAATTTGCAGAATTTGGCTTCGCTGGTTGCAGAATTTAAGATTTTTTTGGTGCAGTGAACTCGGGTCCCTGGCTAAGATGGACCATTGGTCTGACTCAGTTAGGCAGTTCCTTATATCCGTGGGTGGCCCCATTGCCGTCTTGCTGTATGTGTGCACATGATGCCGAACATGATGAAATGCAGAAATTGGAACAACGCTAAGTAACATAGTAAGCCAGAATGAGCTGGTAAAACAAAAAGATGGTTACATGGTAACAGGAATGTCCAGCATTTGTGATAGTTGGTTACCCAGATTTTAACCAGGTTACTAGCTTGGTAGTAAGCCACTAGAGATGGTTATATGGGTACCTGCTGGGTTAACCAAAATTATGGTATTACCTACATTTACAAAATTTGCTACCATTTTAGCGGGCAATGGTGGTATCTCTAGCTGAGAAACCAGACTTAAGGTGCTTCTGCAGAGGCTTGGAGAACCTAGAAGTCCCCCTCCCATTATTACTTACCTCCTGCAGCTTATTCTGGTCTACTCAGGAGGTGGAAGATCAAGCACTCTAGAATGAGCTTTACTTACCATAGAAATTTGGGGTTTGAAGGGATCTCGAGGGTCATTTTGTCCAACCACCTGCTCCATGGCAGGATATCTCTAAAGCATTGTGGGCAGATGTTTGTCCAGCTGGGTTTCGAAAACCTCCTAGAAAGGAGATTCTACAACCTCCCTGGGCAGCTTGTGCCATTGCCCAATAGTTCTTGCAGTTAGATAGCAGCTTCAGACAGAACAGAAATGGGTGTTGGCACCATTGTTTAACCACACACACATCCCTTTGTTGGCTGTGTTGCGTTGCTTACACGATTACATCTACTGGTGCTTATTTAAACATTGGGCATCGGCAGTGACATGCAGCCTGCCGCTTCTTCCCAGATGATATTGATGCTGCACTTATAGCAGTGGGAGAACCGGAGGTAATGAATGCCCTGCCTTGTTCGATTTCATGGGATCAGTTTCAGTGGGTGTTGCCCGCTGATGCAGCGGATGTTCTTGGGTCAGTTAGAGCCACCTGTTGTAAATTAGATCCTTCCCCCATCCTGGCTAATTAAAGCTTACCATGAGACGCTCAGATCTTTGCTGACAGAAGTTTTCAGTGCCTCCTTTAAGGAGGACAGAGTGCTGAGCTGCCTCAAAGAGGAGGTGGTGCGGCCTTTGCTCAAGAAACCATCACTTGACATTGACTCCCCTGCCAGCTATCGACCAGTCTCTAACCTTCCCTTTTTAGGGGAGGTTATTGAACGGGTGGTGGCTCAGCAGCTTCAGGGGCATCTGGATCAGATCAGTTTTCCTGATTCCCCCCCCACAGTCTGGCTTTAGCCCTGGGTTTGGCATGGAGACTGCGCTTGTGGCTTTGGTCAATGACCTGCGCCGTGAGTTGGATTGGGCAGATCATCTCTTTTTATTCTGCTAGATTTGTCGGCAGCATTTGATACCGTTGACCGTAATGACATCATACCGGTCATGGCTGAGAGTAGACTTTCCCCCCCTAGGTTAGCATCAAGAGTGAGAGGGGCCCTTTTCTATGCAGATGATGTGGCATTGTTGTCACAAACTCGCATTGGATTAAAACGACAGATGAACACCTTCAATGCATTCTGCAGTAGTAATAAAATGGCTATTAATTTTGAAAAATCAAAGGTGATGGTTTTCTCCTCACGGAGATTGCAGTACAGATGGGCCGTGGAGGGGCAGATGGTACAGCAGGTAGACTCCTTTAAATATCTTGGTCTAACCTACCATAAATCCGGGACCTGGAGGGAACATATCTCTAGGATGGAGGCCATGGCTAAAGCCTCTTCACTGGAGATAGGGAAGGTGTTTGTCAAATTGGGAAAATGCGCAGTGAAATCTGCAGTAGGGGCATTTAACAGCAAAGTTAGGGCACAATGCCTATATGGAGCAGAAATCTGGGCACCTTTTTGTGCCCAGAGAATAAATGTAACACAAGCCAGGTTTTTGCAATCTATCCTGGCAAGCCCAAGAGGTACCCCTTTTGCCGCACTAAGGTTAGAATTTGGGCAAATTAGCTGGTACCAGTATGCCATCACTAGGGCCCTGAAGTTTTGGTGCAAAATCCGATTTGATCAGGACTCCCCGCTACTATGTGCCATAAAGGAGGACTCTTATGTAAATCCTTGGCAAGTGTGGGTCGGTGAGAGTTTGGCCAAAATGGGTGTCTCATTGAAATATCTGGAAGGTAAACCTCAGGCCTTACTCTGGAAGGAGGTGCAGACAAGGATTTCAGATGTGGAAAGGCAGGAGGAGGTGGTTAAGATCAACCAGTCACCACACATGCGTTTATACCCTTCTTGGACTCTGGATAAAGACTCTATGGCTCACTATCTAGATGCCCAAGTAGTAATCAGAGATAAACAACTCCTATTTATGGCTCGTGTGAATGCTCTCTCCACATGGATATATGAGGGTAGGCTGGAGGGAATTCCCTTCTTAGAAAGACTCTGTCCCTATGATATGCAAGCTGTGGAGACAATAGCCCATACTATGTTATCTTGTCATCTGTACGACGATTTTAGGGAAAAATTTCTGGCCACGATACTTAAGGAATGGGTAGGATGGGCTGAAGGGGATCTTCTTAGATACTTACTTAATAGCCCAAGGATTCAGGTGATTAAGGATGTGGGCGGTTTTCTGAGGCAGGCTATGTGGAGGAGGAATTTTTTTTTTGGAATTCAAGCCTATTGGCGAGTCTATGGTCAATGGCTCCCCCTGTATTTAGCTGATGATTGATAATTGTTTAGGGTTGGACGGTGCAGAGAAAGCTTATAAGCTTATATGCGTAAAAATGTTTGATGTTTATGTATGTATATTTTTGTGGCTTTGCCGGCAATAACATATTGTTACGCTTAATAAAATTTATTATTATTATTACCATTGACCATGAAATGTTGGTGGCTCACCTGCAGGACCGAGCAGGGGTGGGCGGAGTTGTTCTTGATTGGTTCTGCTCATTCCTGATTGGAAGAACTCAGCGGGTGGTGCTTGGGGAATGCTCGTCATCTCCCCGGGACCTCACGTGTGGATTCCCGCAGGGTTCTATTCTGTTGCCCCTCCTGTTCAACGTGTATATGCAGCCTCTGGGTGAGGTCGTGAGAGGGTTCGGCATATGATGTCATCAGTATGCGGACGATACACACATTTACCTCTCTTTTTCAGCAGACCTAGACCCAGAAGTCTTGGTGCTTACCCAGTGCCTGGTGGCTGTGGACAATTGAATGAGGGTGAGTCGTCTGAGGCTGAATCCCGACAAGACGGCGATGATGTCGGTGGGTAGGGCTGGGGGTGTCGTGGCCCCTGTCATTGATGGGGTCTGCCCCCCCTAGCCACTCGGGTCCATAGTTTAGGGGTGCTCCTTGACCCACAGCTCCACCTGGATTCTCAGGTTGAGGTGGTGGCGAGAAACGCCTTTTGCCAATTATATCTGGTGCGATGGCTGTGGCCGTATGTTTCAAGCTCTGATCTGGCCACCATCATCCATGCCTTCATCACCTCTAGGTTAGACTACTGTAACACACTTTACGTGGGGCTACCCTTGGTGATGGTCCAGAAGCTGCAGCTGGTGCAGAATGTGGTGACCGGTCTCCTTACGGGGATGAGCCGTCATGAGCACAGTACACCAGTGCTCCTTTCTCTGCACTGGCTGCCTATTTTTTTTCCAGGCCCGATTCAAGGTGTTGGTGCTGACCTATAAAGCCCTAAATGGCCTAGGGACCGCCTCATGCCCTGGGACCGTGGTATGATCCCTGCGATCGGCCGGGGACGCCTGACTCAAAGTCCCCCGGGTTTCCTGGGTGGCGATGATGGGGAGGGCGTTCTCGGCGGTCGCTCCTAAGCTGTAGAATTCCCTCCTGTCTGAGGCCTGCCTATCCCCAGACCTCCCTTCTTTCAGACGACAGCGTAAGACCTGACTGTTCCGCCAGGTCTTTGGGGAAGGAGACGGGGGGAGGGGGGTGGTTGGGGTTTATTCTTGCCCTTTTAAAATGTAAATGTATTTTATGAATTTTATAACTGTTATTGTTTTGTGTTGTGAGCTGCCATTGTGCAGGAGAGGGTGGGATATAAGTATTTGTAAATAAATATCCCATCATGCGCTGCTCCCTCTCGTCAGTAAAAAGCATGGTCTCCCATGATGCACTGCTCCCTCCCTTCGCTATGCAGTGCTGTCACTTTTAAATCCAAAGGTTCTTTGAAATGGGTTTGTATACTATCACAAAGGAATTTCCTGATTCCACATGAAAGACAAAAGAGCACATTGACGTGGGGGGAGGGCAGGGTAAAATTGTGGGGAGCTGTAAACGAGTGCACATAGGGACAGAGTCATGCAGATTGGGAGGGGAACTATGCACAGCCTGGCTGTCCCTGCTGGGATTGTGGATGCGAGGAAGAGGAGGAGATGAGGCTGACACAGCTTCAGTTTTGCAGGAAGTTGCAAGACGCACCAAAGTCGCTCTGTACATTGAACTCCATGTATGTTCACCGGAAGTAATGTCAAACTCACTAACGCATGCTTAGACGGAACGAGAGACACTGAATGAGAGAGAACCCACTTCTGCTGCCTGCAACTCTTCCGGGCAGCAAAGGAGGGCTTATTGAGTGTCTATTGGGGTGCAAAAAAACGTTGCCCTGTTGACACACCACACTAAAGCATGTGTTTCAGGTCGTAACCACCCTTTCTCCATTCTGTCTTAAAGTTACCCAGAAACGTTTTTGTTAATATTTAACTGAAATCTATGTTGCTTTTAAGTCCATTCCAATTTATTCTGCTTTCTGTGACCGTGGTGAACAAGGGTTCAGTTTGCCATCTTGTTGTGGCGTTCTTTTAGCTTTTTTGAAAACTGTTACGTCCCCCCTTTTTAATTTTCTTCATAGCAGAACATGTTCTTTCAATATTTCCTTGTATGGCTAGTCCTCTAGCCCCTTTTCATTATCTTGTACCGCATTCACATCCTGCAGTGGCGGCACTTCCTGTGAGGAGAAGATGTGGTGGGAGGAAGGAGGCGGAGCGCTGTCACAACCTCTGCTGCGAACGGGGTTTTGCCGCGACAATACTCGCAAGTGACAGGGCAAAGTTGTGGCGCCCTCTGCCTCCTTCCTCCCGCCACATCTCCTCACGGGAGTGCTGTTGCTGCGCCACCGTAGGGGGCGAATGCGGTATTAGCTGCTCTCCACTGAATTTTAAAGTTTTTCTACATCCTCCTTGAAGTGTGTACAAAACTCTCATTTTGCTGCCTTCAGCCCAGGTCTCTGGTTTATCTAGATCATTCTGTGACCAAAATTGGAAGCAATATTCCAGGTGAGGTCTCACTAGCACCACTCTGTACGTCTAGCATACAATGCACCTGTTAATGCAGCCCAAAATGGCATTTGCCTTTTTGTGACCGCATTGCATTGCTGACTCGTGTTCAGTTTATGATCCAACATAACTCCCAGAGCCTTCTCTCCAGTACTACTGTGCAACCGGTTATTTCCCTCCCGCCCCCCTCTTAATATTTGTGTTTCTGTTTTTTTTGTTCCTAGATGAAATACTTTGTTAAATCTTGTTTTCTTTCAGCCCAGATCTTAAGGCTAGAGTACAGCATGATCTAAATAAACTAGTTGTGCAAAATGTTTGTACCCCTTCCCAGTTTTGTGTTCTCTGCAAATTTGGTGACTATACTCTCTGCTTCTACCTTCAAATCATTAACGAAGGGGACTGGGCCCAGGACAAATCCCTTGGGAGATGGCAGTGCTGCCTCTGAATTTATTTATTTATATTTTAATTTTACTACCCTGCCCCTCCTGCCACAGGCAACTCGAGGTGGCTTACAATTTAGCAAAATATTAAAACAACAATTTAAAAAACAACTAAAAGTAGGACAAAGAAAAAATAACCCCTACTGAAAAACCCACCTCCTCACCCATCTCCCCCGCCAAATGCCTGGCGGAACAACCAGGTCTTACAACTTCTCCAAAAAGAGGGGAGATCCGGGACCAACCAGGCCCCTACCAGAAGGGAGTTCCACAGCCGTGGTGCAGCCACTGAAAGCACCCTCCCCTGCGTGGCCCCCTGGAAGACTTTGGGGACCTTGAGCAGAGCGCCCCCAGATGACCGCAGGGGTCAACCCAACACCCAGGGAGAGAGACGGTCCCGCAGGTTGGTAGGGCAGACAGTGCAGAGAGCGGAGCACTGGTGTAAGTAATATGCTCCTTGCGGCCCAGTCCTACCAGAAGATAGGCCGCCACATTCTGCACCAGCTGCAATTTCGGAGCCGTCACCATGGGTAGTCCCACGTAGAGCGCGTTACAATAGTCCAATTTATTATTATTTTTAGTTGATAAGGGATACTTTCATTTCCAGTGTTTCAGATTTAAGTACTTCCAAGTGTGGTACTAGCCCATTTGGTGGCCCTAAGCAGGAATACGTGGTAAGGGCACAGCCAGAATGGTTCCCAGACGGGTGGGGCCATGTCAGCAGGGGGCACATTACTTCTCCTGCCCCCTTTCTAATGATGCTCTGCTCTCTGCAGAGTGTCGTGAGCCAGCCACAGTGTTCCAAAAGGGGCGGGGCAAAAAGACTGTCCCACCCTGGTCTGTCATAGGGATGGGACTCTGGGCAAAATTTCGGTTTCAGATCTCATGTATTTTGGTTCCCTTTCAGTTTCATTATCGGATCTTTTGCACTGATTTTTGTACCGGATTTTTAACATTGCACTTTTTTCAATGGGGGACAAACCAAATGTTAAAATTCCGGTACAAAAATCAATGCAAAAGATCCGATAGTACCAAAACCGAAAAAGAACTGAAATTTTTGATTAATCTGAAATGGCCATGTTTTGTGTGCTTTTGGTTTTATCCGAAACCAAAATTCCCATCCCTACTGTCTGATGTGGCCATACCCTCCCGCTCCCTCTGCCCAAATGCTTTGAGGCAAGAAGGGTTGAATTTGGGTAAAATTTCTCTCCTGGCTTTCATAATACTTTAGGTCCCTCCTCTACTCCCAAGTATGCAGAGTTCTTATTTCTGCTGGTGCCAAAACCCCAGGCTTCTAGTAAAAAGGGGAGACTGGAGGGCAGTGGGGGCAACCTCCTCTTGCCCCACTCAGCTTCTGATAAACATTTTTTTTTAATAATTTGTTTCAAATGAAGAGGGTTTAGCACAAAGACACTATAGAGATGGGAACAAGGCTGCCCCTAAGCTGCACAGGATATGCTTCTTAATGCATAGCCAGCTGACTGCAGCTTTATTGGCCGTTTGTATCTGAGCCCGGTAAGGCAACTGAAGTTCTGGTTTGTGCAGGGCAGGTGGCATGCACTGAGCCACCAGCCCCTTGCATTTTTTGTTTACCTTCAGATTTGTTAAATACATAATTTGTTTTAGTGCAATAGTGAAATGCCTGTTGCACCAATGTAATATGATACACAAACCACTTATTCCCTCAGGACCTTTGGGCCACTAATCTCCCTGCCATGGACACGCATGTGCTCTGCCAGAAACTAGTGGCTATGGACCTGCACAGTCCACACGCATGCAGTGTGAGCCTCAATGCCTGTCGGTGAAGGGATGGCGGTTGTTTGGGGGTAATGGGCTGCACAACGTCACATTCTGGATGAACTCGCATGTAACTCTTCTAAGCTAGTATGGGTGCAACAAGAACAAGCTATTTTGAGAGAGGAACAGGCTGGATTCTGGAAGGCGTACTCTACTGCTGACCATATTGCAGCATGTTAATAAATACACGAAGATCCTTAAGTCTCATTTATATATTGCAGTTTTGGATTGGTCGTCTTCCTTTGATACTGTTAATAGAGAACGTTATTTGGCTAAGGTTGCATTCCTTGGGTCTTGATCCCCACCTATTGAAGCTTTTGATTTTTATACCATGAGGCTACATGGGCCGTAGTTTGTTATGGAGGTGTGGGGGAATTGATCCAGCCCTTTCCTACTAATAGGGGCATTACACCCGTGTCTATCTTAACTCCCTTGTTTCGTTCATATGTGAATGAACTTATTGTACAAATGCAGCACTGGAATTTCCATCCTTCCAAGGTTCTATCTGCTCACCTTCGGGTACCGTTTTTTGCTGAGGATGTTGCTCTTATTTCAAGGACTGCTATTGGGTTGCAAAGAGCTCTTCCCCAGTTTTTTGAATTATGTGAGCAGAATGATTTAATTATTAACCATAGTAAATCTAAAATGATCAAATGGATAGAAGGTATTGGAATAACCTATGGTATGTTAAAAATTATAGATAGGAGGTGGTGAAGTCTTTTAGATCCTTGGGGGTAGTTATTTCATCTAATCAGGGGTGGAAGGATCATTTTGTTATATGTTAAGAACAAAGCTTTTCAATCTTTGCATGCAATGAAGAGATTTCATCATATGCATGCTGAAAGATCGGTCCCAGCAGAAATAAAATCCTTTCAGGCAAAAGTGATTCCCCAGACTGGTTTTGGTGCGGAGGTATGAGGGTTTGCAGTGGGCAAGTCAATAGAAATTCCCCAGAGTAAATATTTGCGGGCTTTGTTGCGTCTTCCGCCCTCTGTTCCATCCGTCTTAAGGACTGAGGTTGGAATGGAGTCTTTGCTGGCAATTATAACAAAATGAATGCTGGTATATCAGTTTAAACTCTTGATGTATAGCCCTTCTCTCATCCCTAAAATCTGCTACATAGAAGATTTGATGAGAAATAATCCACTCTAGTCTCCATGGAGTAGGTTAATAAGACTTACCCTGGATATGGCAGGATTTGGCTTCTATGCAAATAGAGATATTAAGCTCTTCTCAAGTCATGAAAAGTCCTTGGTATTTCAAAGGTTAGAAGATATAGGACAGCAAGATGATTTTGCTCTTCTGCGAGCTAGTAAAATAGCACCTCTATATGTCCACTGGAGGCCTGAGGCAAGCATGGCACAATATTTGCAGTTGAATTTAAGACAAACTTGTCGCCTCCACCTGACTAGACTGAGGCTACAACAAATAGCCTTTGTAGTGGTGGTAGGACATAGAATGGGAATTCCTATGGGTAGCAGGATTTGCTTGTGTGGTTTGGGTCTAATCAAAGATCTAATGATGATAGTTTATTATAGTATTATTATTATTATTATTATTATTGTCATGACTATTGCTATTTTTATTTATTTTTACATTATTTATTACTATACTTTATTATATGTATGTCCTGACTCTTCTATAAGGATGCCATGTTTGGTGTCTTTTTTGTGTTATACAGTTGCTTTTCAACTATGGCTGTTTGCTACATTAATGAACTGAACTGAAGATCTAATCCACTATGTACTCTAATCCACCTCTCAACATTCCCAGTGCATAGGACAGAAGCTCTCATGCTTTTTCCTGGGAGGAAACCAGGAAAGAGGTGCCTGAAGCTTGAATTCTGCCCTTTTTGACTCTTCCCTCCTGAAAGATGGATTGTGGGATTTAACACCCAAAGAGGAACGGTCCCTCCTAAGTAAGGACTGTTGGGAGGAGTGAAGCCAAGTGGGCAACTGAGGGTAATTGATTAAGGCCCCAATAAGCTACTTAGCTTTCTTCTACTTGGCCACCACTGAACTTAGGGGTACATTGGACGGGTTGGGGTAATGCCTACAAACATACATTATCTCTCCCCCCTCCCCCCTTTGCTCCGCTTACTCCCTCTGCCCCCACTGTTTGCTTCCCAGAGGGTGTAGCTGACTGCAAGGACAAGACCGAGTGTGAGGCTTGCCAAGAAACGGTGCGGTACAGCCCAGCTGGTGCCTCGCACTCCCTGTCCCTTCTCCATGCAAATCACATGTCAGTTTGGTGGTGGAGAAGGACAAACATGTTTCAGGCAGGAGGGGGAGAAAGGCATCACCAAGGGGAGGTGTTGGGGCATGCCCTCCCAGGCTGCACCCAGGACTGAATTCCTGTCTGGCGCCTGTATGCAGACTGGCCACAGTCAGCAACCTCTTCCTCAGCTTCCATTTTAGCTCCCTTGCCTATAGGGTCTTCACTACTTCCAGCAACTCAACTTCACAGAGTTAAACCCAACTTTTGTCCTCATTTGCATACGGGGTTCTTGATCCACAGCAGATCCCACGAGGAACCAATGCAGCGATGGAAAGAAGCAGTTAACAAAGAAGAATGAGGGCCATGAAGATAGGACAGTTGTCCCTTTGTTGTTGTTAGAGGTGGGACTCCAGAGGGATTATTGGTTATCGGATCTCCTGATATCTGATTTATCGGTATCAGAATATCTGATTTTTAACACGGCTGATTTTATCAGTGTTTTAACATTGCAGCCATTGACTTCAATGGGCAATGTTAAAAATCCGATAAAACCGGCTGTGTTAAAATTCTGACATTGCCAACGCCAGCAATTATTGGTATTATCTGATCCGATACCACCCATTATTGGCATTATTGGATTAATCAGATACAGATAGTCCCACCCCTGTTGGCGATGTTGCTGAGCGTAGCCTGAGATCCCGCTCTGCCACTCCTAATGCCCACATCCCGTGGTGTAGCATGCTTCCGTGGTGTCCCTTGCCAGATTTCACATGCAGCTGAGCAGAGCCTGCTGCTCTGCCTTCCCTTGTCCCCATCATGTGAGCACCTATTCTTAACATGTCAAGGAAAAACCTGCTGCTGTTACAAAGCTCTTGCAGTGAGAGCTATTTTTGATCTCTGCTGGCTGGAATGAATGACAAGCAGCTTGATATCCATATCGGGTGTGCGTCACTGTGCTTGACAATTTGTGTTTTCAGGCAAATGCCTTCCCATGCATTACCCACTGGTTAGTGGTTGGTTACCCATGGAAACCAGCGGGTAATGTGTGGGTGATGGTTGGGGAGATGCTTGTCTGAAAACACCCAATGGGGGATGGGCACTTTGGGGACACCTCTTCGTAGGCTATTAATGAATTTGGTTGGGAGTCGTAAATGCTGGCAGCAATAGTAGGGAATGACTCTCTCCGTCATGACCTGTTGTTGTGTGCTTCTCTGAAGCAACCAAGGGTGGGTGCTGTCAGAGACGGGATGCAGTGCCGTCGATAGACCATTGGTCTGACCCAGTATGGCACTTCTTTTGTTTGGCCACCAATACATGCTGCAAGATTGGGACCCTTTATCATTTTTTCTGTGGTCAGTGGCGTTTCTCTTCCAGCGTGTTTCAGTATTAAATCCTCACAGTCATGGTGCCAGCCTATGGGGATCCTAAGCAGGAATAGTTTGGGGACTCTCCCCACCTTCACCTAGTCTAAAGCAGGTAGAAGTCTTTGCTAGCTAGATCTCTCTTGGCTGCAGATGCCTCCAAAACCTCAGTAGTTGGATTCCCCCTTGGGTGAAGCCCTGGCAAGCTCCATGGCCTCCACCATAGAGCACTGCCTACACTCCCCGCATCACAAGGTAGAAGGGCGTAATGTGATGGACGTGAAGACATGATGGCAGTGGAGTGGAGCCTGGTAACATAGTCCTTTCTATTTTCTAAACCAGAATGAGAATGCAAAGCTTGCCTCCTGGATGCGATTTGCAGGGATTAGGGGTGTGCAAGGGAACAAGTCTATCTTGGTTTTGGTGCCAATTTTTGTGAGGTGCGTTGTGTCCTTTTTTCCTTTTAATCTAGTAGTTACTACAGTTGGTTGGGAAAGAAGCAAGCAGGGTGATGCACCCTGCATGTGTAGCTTTTGTGTGTGAAAGGGGATGCACTGTACGCACAAGTAGGTGTGTACACAGGGTGACCCTACAGTAAACAACAGAGGACCTTGGCATCGGGTGTTATGAATGGACCTGTTGTTTTCAGCAGATCTGCTTTGTGGCAGAGCTTGACTCAGCAGTTTTACAACCCTGAGGACGGTTTTATGGGTGAAGGCCTCAGAAGCCTCTCAGACTCCACACTCTTCCCTCCTCTCAGACTCTTCCCTTCTGCACCCTGAAACTTCATGGACTAGGAAACAACAGAGTTTGTCTTCCTGAAGCACAGTTGAGTGGTGTTTAGATGTATAGAGTTGAAGGTAATAAAAAGTGCCCATGGCAATTCTCCTGTGTTGTGGAACAGTTACAATAAACCTTATCAGGTCAACATAGAGGTGTATCTGGAGTACGTCTCCCTTCTCTATTCTGCAAGTGAGCTCCAGAGCACCAGGCAGGGGGATCCCACTCGGTAGTGTCGTGCATTCAACACAGGGCCAGCCTTACCGTAAACAGGGCCCAGGGCAGGGAAGAAATGTGAGGGCGGCACGCTACCCGGGCCTGGGCTTGGGGATGGGTGAAGGGGCACTCCCCCTCCGCCCATCCCCAAGCCTGAGCGGCCATACGGATTCCGACCGGATCACTTACCTGATCCGGTGTCGCTGCCATTGTCGTCGCTGCCGCCTCCAGCCTGGGCCCCGTGCCGGACCCCCCTCCGCTGCCTGGCACAGTCTCTTGCCCAGGGGGAATGAGGGGGAGAGAGGCAGAGGCCCTGCCTCTCCCTCATGTCCCCTGGCCGAAACAGCCAGGCAGGCAGCGGAGGGGGCCAGGGCGTGAGGGAGAGAAGCGGGGCCTCTGCCTTCTTCTCCCTCACTTCCGATGGAAGTGAGGGCCCTGCCTCTCCCTCACTCGGGTGCCCCGCCCCTTAGTGCCTGTTAGTCTCTCGGCCAGGGGAACTGAGGGAAAGGCGGGGCATCTGCCTCTCTCTCCCTCATTTCCCCTGACTGAGACTGTGTCGGCAGCAGAGGGGTGGGGGGCAAGGAGTGTGGGAGAGGTGGAAATTTTAAAAACCAAACCTGCGGGGCTCTGGGCGGCCACCCCTAACCACCCCGCGGTAAGGCCGGCCCTGATTTCAGCGTGAGGATCTGGTTCCGTGGGCAGAGTTCCGCCTGTGGAAGCAGGCCAAGCCCCTGAACCATAAAGCACTCAAAGATCAAAAGTAAACCCAAATCAAAACACAACCCACTCCTATAGATTCCCCAATGATTGTTGAGACTAAACCCTTCCCCCCCCCTTATATATTTTTATTTGTTTTAACTTATTTAAGCTGCCCCGAGCTTCCGTGAGGCTGGATGGGGTGGGGTATAAAATAAATAAACTTCTTCCTGACTTGCACAACAAACCACAAAACTAGAAAGATATTCAAATGGCTACCCCAGTAATTTAGAAGATCAAATTAGAAGTGGAAAAAGACAAAGTGCATAAATGCTGCCCTGCAATTTTCAGGCATGTACTAGTGTTTTGAATATAGAAGCCAAAAAGGGATTCAAACCAGAATGCAAAACCCTAGCAGGGATCTGGTGCAGGGGGAAGCTATTCAGCACTGGGGCTTCACCCAGACTAGTAACCTGAAGTGTGCCCCTTTGCCCCAAAAGGACAGTATAAAAGGGACTCCAATTTAGTTCTGCTCGTGGGGTGGGAGAGGGAGAGGAGTGGGAAGGAAGGTGGAGGACTTGTTGGAGCTGCTGCTGCTTATGTATTATATACTTGCACACACACACCAACACAATTTGGGAGGGAATAGAGATTTGTTAGGTTAGTCCTAGTAGCTGTAGTTGGGTAGCATATTAGTTTAGGATATAGTTGTTACTAGGCTATTTTTAATTTAGGATATAGTTTAGGAATAGGAGGCTATAGTAAGGTTAGATTAGGATTTGGAAACACACCATAACGCCCAAGGACCCACTTTAAAACATTAGGGATGGGCGAACAGAACGCGGTTCGGATGTTCGGTCATTTGGTTCGAAACCCGAGTTCGGGGTCAGTGGTTCGGTTCAGCCGAGTTCGGTTTGGCCGAACATTCAAAAATAGCAAAATCAAAATCAAAACCGAAATCGAAACCGAAACCTAACGTTCGGCCCTGGGAAGACGTTTTTCCTGCCTCCGAACTCGTCTGAACACGAACAAACTGTTCGGTCGTTCAAGGGTTCGGTTCGGACGTCCGAATAGACCGAGTTTGGTCCGAACATCCGAACCGCGTTCGCCCATCCCTATAAAACATAAAAAGGGTGTAGTAAACGGCAGCATTACTGCTATGGCCAGTCGCGCCCCCCCCCGCCCAATTTACAATCAATTTTGTGCATGACAATGAGGAGCCATACTTGCATAGAAGAGTGGTATAGCACACAGCCAGGCTGCGTTCACCAGACACACCAAAGAGAGTGAATAGTACCCAAATGCCCACTTCTATTTTTCCCCCGGCAGCCAATCAAAACCAGTCCTGCGCTTTTCCCCCACCCCCAGCCTGTCCCTTCCCATTACCCCTGTGCCTACCAAATAAGGCACTAAGTTTAGTTTTCCCAGCTCAGTGAAGGTAAGGTCAGGGGTGGGTCACTTGAGTCCTGAGACCTTCCAACGCCTGACCAAACGTGCAGCTGCGCAGTGAAAGCAGCGAGCGAGTGGAACCAAATGCACTGAGTATCGGACCTATTCCTCGGAACTTGGAGGTTCCGAATTGAGTGCTGTGATCCTCGGTACAGTCTGAATAAATCTGAAGATTGATTTGCAGCACTAGTATATTATATTCCCTGAGAATTTTAGCAGACTCTCATCCTCCCCAGCTCCATTGTTGAGGTGAAGGCACTGGTGGGGGGCATGGCTAAGGGAATCTGAGGAAGTGCTGAAAAGTGGATGGGGAGGCCATGCAGCCACCTCACTGCTGGGGTTACCACCTCTTTGGGCTTTCACCCGATGGGGGAAGGGCCTGTGG
>QEPC01008313.1:3175298-3192364 GCA_003113815.1 Sphenodon punctatus
CTGATATTCCCTGACTGTCCCCTTACCCTAAAGGCGCAATACAGGTCCATCAGTTGTTGTCTCGGCCTTGATGTTGAAGACCGGGCATAATTCCTTTAGAGAATATGAAAGTTCTTAGTTCATGTTGGTGGCAGCTCTTCTGCTGAGCTGTTCTCACCTTCAAGTCCAAAATGGAAGAGATCTCCCTCTCTCTAGAGATCCTGTATCTTCTTCTCCCCTTCGCAGGGGCTCCAGAGACTTCCTGTCTCCTGCTGCTATTGTCCTTCTAATCAGCTGGCCGGGCTGACCTGACCGTTGCTTAGCAATAAACTGCCCACTTGTTACATCAAAGGGGATCTGTCCCCCCAGTCTGGCAACTGGTTTGAGCCTACTGCTCCGAGCTTACAGTCTGTTAACCCTTTTGTGTCATCTCCCCCCAAATGGGTGTGTTGCCCCCATGTCCCCATGACAGGGGGTGGGGGGAAACGGAGGGGAAGAAGGGACGGCAGAGAAGATGCAGGGCTAGACACAGCAGGGGGATGGGGGTCTACTGCAACTTTGCAGGATTGGCGTCCTGCTTTACCAAGTTTTCAAAAGCTCGGTATGCAATTTGGAACTACTTCTGGCTGTCTTCAATCAGACTTAATGTTGGGTGTAAACAAACATGACATGACTTGCCCAGAAGGGGGCGTGGTAGTGTTTGCATGCAAGCGCACATGCAAAAACAACCCCCACCCCACCTCTGGGTGGGTAATGGTCAGATGTCTTAGCTTGTCTGAGCCAGGGGAAGGGGTGGTTTGGCAGATGTAGTGCCCATTGTCCTCTGTGCCATAGCTTCTGCTGCTACTCGCGGATAGGTCTGCTGGGAACCAGCAGGAACCTCTTCAAAACTGGCTTCCCCCACCCAATTTCCAAGTGCCAGCAGCACCGTGGTAGAAAGGCTGTTCTGGAGAAGTTCGAGGTGGGAGATAGTGCTCTCTGCTTCTGTCTGTCTGAACCCAAGCCCAGAGTGTGACGGGGAGAGGAGGGAGAAACTATGGCCAGATCGGCAGGTCCTCTTCCCCACAGCAGCCTCCAGCTCCCCACTGGACATATAGTTCTTGTTATCACAGACATGATGAAAACTATGGCCAATGGCCCTGCATGTATGGCGGGCTCAGCATTGCTGGAGCTTAACCATGGGGGTGGGGGTGGGGGGTGCAGTTCAGAACCGCAATACCAGCAAAACACTACTTGGAAACTATTTCCACCCCCATCTTTCAATCCAACCAAAGTCACTGGTCCTCCATAAAGAAATTTGTCTAGAGCAAGTCTCTGCTTTTCCACTGCATCCATTTATTATGTGGTGAGAGGAAGAGAGAATTATGCCTGGAGTTTCTGGAAGTGGAGAGTGCAATTTCTCACTTTTGTGTAACTCTCAGCAGTACCAAGCTGTGACCCCTGAAGCCATGGTGAAGGGTCTGCAGCTGCTCCCCAGGACTGGATTCTGGTCACTCTGCGTATAATATCCAGGGGAAGTGGAGGCCAGGGCATAGCCACAACACAGAGAGAGAAGCTGCCCACATGCAGCCAATATGCATGTATCAGGGCCCCAGCTACCTACAGTGGCTTCAAGGGCATAGCTATCATTTGGGCAGGTGGTGCAACTGCATCAGAGCCTACAAGCTTGGGGGCCCACGTGTACTAGTAGCATGTATATTGTAGCTGTGCCAGACACTCCTGACTGGTGCAGCAGGGACAGGCCCCATACCATCGTCTGTACCAGGGCCCATTACAACCTGGGCCCATTACAACCTATCTGCACCCCTTTATGGGTTTGTGATGATGCACAGTAAACTTTGATGGCTGAGAGTGGTTAGGATTGCACCGTTGCCACCTCTCCAGTTCAACCTGGAGACTCTGGGTTTTGATCAAGAATCTCTGAGCTCTAGGGAAAGCCCCAGTTTCATGAGATGAGCTAGGGATGTAGCCCAGAGAAATCAGGGCTTCCAGGGGCAGCCATGTCAGAAATGGGGTGGCCCGTAGGGAATTTCCTGCCTACTTTCCATTGTAGCCCCGCCCCCTATGGCATGCCATGATACGTTGTAAGAGGCAAGTTACATTGGAGAGGGGTGTGACAGCCCCCTTTCCCTGTCTCCTTTCTGATACGGCCCTGCTCCCTGCTGAGCATTGTGAGAGTGCTGTGGTAGCCCCATGGCCCCACCACTTTGAAACATGGCCCTGCCTCCTCCAGCTGACAGCCCAGAGAAAAGCAGTAACCCTAATACTGGTCTGTTGGTCAAACAAAAATGGGAACCCTTGATTCCAAATATGGTATAACCACTGCCGTATTAGATCAGATCAGTGGGCCACTTAGGGCAATACACAAAAAAATTAAAATCCCCTTCAGTTGGGACATAAGCAGGGAATGTTTTAGTCCTGCCCCCCCCCCCCCCCAAAAAAAAGAAAATGCTTTGGAAATGTGCAATCGCATGGAAACTCAGGGTTATAAGAAGTGTTTTGTAACCTTAGTTGTACCCCAAGCGTCTGGCCCATCTTGTAATTTTCACTCATCACTCTCTTTTCCACACTACTGCAGAGAGAGAAATTGCTTTGCATTTTCAAATCCACATCCGCCGCTAAGGAAAATTTTATTTTATCAGGCTTTGGGGAGGGAGGAAGCAGAGGAGTAAAAACGACCCGATACATCCCTTTCTATGGGTTGGATATAATACGACGTACCATATTATTTTATGACAGTAAGGAAGAAAATGCCTCCTAAAACCTAACTTCATTTTAGAAACATAGATTTTCTGCGTGATGAATGAGAGGGAGTTTCTTCAGTCAATGTGATTTTAATTACGCTACAAAGTGTTAAAGAGCTGATCTTTCATTCCTTGCTCCCCACCAGAATCGGTGACTGGCTTGCTCTGGCTTTGTGCCTTCTCTCCTCTCATGTGTAGACAAGCACAATGCTGTCGGCTGTGTTTATGGGAGGAAGTGCGTTGTTTGCTCCATTCCTTTTATGCAGGAAAAGAGAGGGCATTTTCAGACGTGACACCCCCGCCCGTGACCACGCTTACCCCAGCATGGCCATTTGCTCCCACCCTGCCAGACGTTTATCACAGGGTGGGAGCAGAAGTTATCCTGGACTGTAGCAGGGCTAACGTAGGACGTGTGCCGGGCTCCCGGCCAGCACTCATTCCGTGCTAAGCCCTGCCACGGTCTGGGGTAGGCGTTCCTGGACCGTGGTCGAGCGGGCCATCCCGTCTGATGACCCGCTTCACCTAACCCCAGCCCGCGGCCAGAGCAATTCTGGGCGCGGCAGCCTCCTAGATTGGTGCACCCGCCCGTCAGGGAGGAGGCAGGGCAATATGGATGCACATCCCCCTCTCCATCCCCTGGAACATTG
Organism: Sphenodon punctatus; assembly: GCA_003113815.1. Taxonomy (NCBI): domain Eukaryota; kingdom Metazoa; phylum Chordata; class Lepidosauria; order Sphenodontia; family Sphenodontidae; genus Sphenodon; species Sphenodon punctatus. The sequence continues at coordinate 3,178,669 of QEPC01008313.1, forward strand.
GTTCGGCAGCAGGGCCCTGCCCAGGGTGAGGGGGCTGCCTTCAGATCGGCACTTCGGGGGTTGGGGGGGGGTGGAGAATAGGTAGACCTGTGTGGGCACGGTTCATCTAAAAATGGCCACGATTTCTGAGCCTCTGTTCCTCATCTGTAAAATGGGGATTATCGTGACCTTCCTCACAGGGTTGTTGTGAGAGCGAACTAGATTAAAGATTGTAAAGCACACTGAAAGTGCTTTATAAATAACAATTCACCTAGACCCAGCCTTGCAGAGGAGAAGGGAGTAAGGCAGGGAACCCTGGGCAGGACACGTACCTATTTACAGATGAGAGAACATGGTCTTTTTAAAAAAGATTTATTATTATTAATATTATTTATTTATTTTTTGCAGAGAGGCCAATTTCAAATCTTACACAAGGTTGATCCCTTGGGGAAGGGGGCTGGACGTAAGTCCTCACAGGTTGTGTGCCCAAACCTGGCCACGCGTGAGGGAGAGAAGAGCTCTGATTTCCTAGGGTGAAGGAAGAGGAGTTCCAGGAAAGAGAGAAGAGAGTGCAAAACTAGCAATTCAAAGGAATAATGGCCTCGAAAGGGGCTGGGGATCCAGGAGAAAAGGGATTAGCTTGGAGCTCTTAGGATAGGCCTCTGAAGGGAGGGCCAGTACAAGGATCAGGACAACTTGGAGGCTTCACCTGTAGGTAATAAAAAGCACATGGTGAAAGTGACAAAAAGAAAAGAAGCAGCAGCCTCTAGTGGGGGCCCTGTGATAACTCAGCCCTAACAGGGCTGTTTGTTACATCCCTCTTAAACACACACTGCTTTTTGGCTGTAACCCAGTCCTGTTGTTCATGGCTTCTCCTTGCCTAGGGCCTAGCTGTTGGTCAGCAAGGCTGTTGGCTCCAGGACTCCCTTTGTCCTAGTTATGGACAAAGCACGGGCTGTCTCTCCTAATCCTAACCTAGGTTCTGAGCAGGCACGTGGATAAAGGTTCACATTGCTGGCCACACCAAGTAGCTGCATCACTGCTGCAAAACAGGGACGACGATTCCTGGCATAGACACACCGGACTCTTTAATGTATTACACAGACCCCGTAGCCATAGTCCAAAATCCACATTTCTGTGAATGCTCAAACATTGCTCTGGCTACACGTAAAAGAAAACATGGATGGCAGTTCCTTGGAAAATGAAGCCATTGCCTGTTTATGGGTCACATAAAAACATAAGAAGTGCCATACTGGGTCAGACCAATGGTCCATCTAGCCCGGCGTCCTGCCTCCGACAGTGGCCAATCACGGTGACTTGGAAGAAGCACCCAACAGGTCACAATGGGGGATCCATTCCTGTTGTTTTCCCCCAGCTCCCGTCATGTTCCCTGATCCTGTCTGACTAATAGCTGCCAATGGACCTATCTTCCAGTAACTTGTCCAAACCTCTCTTAAGCTCAGCTATAGTACTGGCCCTTACCAAAGCCTCTGGCAGTAGATTCCACAACCAAATTATACGCAGAGTGAAAAAATATTATTTTTTATGGCCGATATAGCCAATGTAATGTGGGACTGGTGCTTTTTATTTATTTATTTATTTAAAATTTATATCCTGCCCACAGGGCAGCCCGGGGCGGCAATCAGCATTCAATTAATTTTATTTTATAAAAAAAACAATTTAAACAATTTAAAACAATTTAAAATTGCAGCAGCCCCAGGGAAACTGAGAGTAGCGCCACAGCATTCATCACCAAAACAATCTCATTGCTGAACAGCTGATCTGTGCCAGCAGCAGCCTTTCCTGCTCAAGAGAGAAACTAGAGTTGCTGACAGCCCATTTCTGTGTGGAGTCCCTGATGGTCTTATTCTGTGTGCATTCTCTGATAACCCATTGCCTGATGGCTCAGTTCTGTGTGGATTCTCTGATAGCCCAATTCTGCATTGATTCTCCAATGTAATCACCTTACATTGAGGCTGGATTTGGGGGTGGGGGAAGTTTTGTTTTTAAAACCAACTTTAAAAATGAAAGAAATTGCATTTCCAGTATCTTCTTTCCTCAATCAAACTAGGTATAAAACCTTGCTCCCTGAACTACAGAAGAAACTGCTGACTGTTTTTTAAACAATTCCACCGCTTAAGGATGTTGCCTAGTATTGCTCACAAATTTAATATCTGTTTGTTAGAGACTGCTGTGTAGCAACACTTGACAATGTGACTTGGTGGTTAGGTTTACTGGAGTTATGCTATATTTGTATTTTTTTAACGTGTTCTTTTTATCACCTCTCTTACCTGATTTAGAAAACGAGGAAGCAGCTCATAATTCCATTATTTACAGAGCAGCGCATTGGTTAAAAGGGAAAGGTCTGTAGGGAATCTGCTTAAGACAAGCTTACTATCGCACGTTGCATATCTCAGCTTTGTGAACATGAACACTCACAGGTTACAGCCAGACCTGATGGGGATGGGGATAGGGGTTGGGAGTGGAGGTAAATAGCAATTGTACCGTGCCCCTGAGCCCAAAGGCCCCCCTCAAAGACCTTTCTTTCGAAGATCTCCTATTTCTCTCAACAGGCTTGACTATAGCAGATCTGTAGCTTCTCTTTTCTTTTTCTCATTCTGCTTCACCAGGACCCAGGCCTTGAGTCTGATTCCCACTGCGTACCACCACCAGGCACTCCCCTCAAGGGGTGCCTCTGCTCTCATCACACCCACCCCTATCTGTCTCCAGTCCCTGTCCATATTTCCCAGCTTTCTGATGGGCTGGTAGCAATCAGAAAGCTGGGATGGAAGGAACTTTACTTAGAATTAGTGCCATATTGGGGAAGACTAATGGATGATCCATCTAGCCCAGCATCCTGTCTCTGGCAGTGGTCAACTTTAGTTGCTATAAAGACGTGCACAACAGGTCATAATGGAATGATCCATTTCCTGCTGTTCACTCCCAGCCTCTGGCAGATGTTTCATCTTTTGACCATTTTAACTAGTAAATCATTAGTAGATAATCTGTGAATGGTTAATCCTTTCTTGAAGCCAGATGTGATATTGGCCTTAGCATCATCCTCTGGCATTGAAGTTCCACAGGTTTATTTATTGATTGATATTTATTTGCCGCCCCCTCATGCCTACGGCATCCCGGGGCAGCTCACAACAAAGTAAAACAACAATAAAAACATCATCACAATGAATAATTAAAACCCCACCCCATGCCAAAATTTCCCCCCCCCTCTCCTTCCCTCCGAAGGCCTGGGCAAATATCCTGGTCTTACAAGCTCTGCGAAAAGCCATCAGACCCGGGGCCAGGTGAGCTTCCTCTGGGAGGGAGTTCCAGAGTCGTGGCGTGGCCACCGAGAATGCCCTCTCCATTGTGGCCCCCCATTTAACACAGGGGACCTCCAGGAAGGCGCCCCCGGCAGACCGCAGGGATCACCCTGAGGTGCGGAAGGCGAGGCGGTCCCCAAGGTATAAGGGGCCCAGACCGTATAGGGCTTTATAGATCAATACCAACACCTTGAATCTGGCTCGGTAAGCTATAGGCAGCCAGTGCAGAGTGCGGAGCACAGGTGTTATATGCTCCCGCCACCACGTCCCTGTAAGGAGATGGGGCGCCGCACTCTGCACCAGCTGTAGCCTCTGAACCAGAACTAGGGGAAGTCCCACGTAGAGTGCATTGCAGTAGTCTAGCCTCGAGGTGATGAAGGCATGAATAAGGGTGGCCAGTTTGGGCCCGGAGATGTATGGGCGCAGGCTCCGTACCAGATACAGCTGGCAAAAGGCGGCTTTAGCCACCACCTCCACCTGTCAATCCAGACGGAGGTCCGGATCCAAAACCACCCCAAGACTCCAAATCTGCTAGGCTACGGGAGGGCAGTTTCCGCCCCCCCCCAAAAAAAACCCACCAGAGGGGCCGTCACCTCCCTCGTTCTACCCAGCACCAGCACCGCCGTCTTATCAGGATCAAACTTCAGTCTGCTCTGCCACATCCAATCCACCACAGCCTCCAAACATTGGGTATTTTCAGACGTTACGGGGCCCTTTGGCCCCGTACCGTAACCAACGTCTTCGTTCCCCGCCGGGGTCACCCCTGCACGGCCCAACAGACGTGCCGGGGGGATCCCGGCGGGGAAAGTGGGAGGGGCCGGGGCCGCGCGGCGCAACGTGCGGCCGCACGGCCCCGCCCCCTCCACGCACCCCGCCGCCCGCCCTCCGAGGAGACGGGCGGGCGGCGGGGCCAATGCGGCCGCCGCGTCTGGCCGATCGTGCCACGGCCCGGGATCCCGCCGGGGATCCCGGCCCGTGGCACGCGGCCAGACGTTACTTTTTGTTGGCCACGGCCCGCGGTCCATTTGACCACGCTTCCCGGGACCTTCCCCCGGCTAGCCCGGGAAGCGTGGTTCAAATTGACCCCATCTGCAGATTCAGCGTGGCCAACATCTGGCGCACGCTGTGCAGACGTTCAGGGGCCTTTCGCCCCGCCGCGGGGTTCACCGTGGTTCAGTGTGGTTCAGCGTGATCTCGTCACGTCTGAAATCACCCATTGGGAAAGCAACGAGACAGCAGGGCGTGGGTTGGTCGAAAATGAGAAGTACAGCTGAGTATCATCAGCATATTGGTGACATCGCACCCTGAACCCTCTCACGATCTCCCCCAGGGGCTGCATGTACACATTAAACAGAAGCGGAGACAGGATCGAACCCTGCGGAACGCCACAGGTCAGAGCCCGGGGGCATGATGTTTAGCTCCCAGGACCACCCGCTGGCTTCTCCCTGAGAGGAATTAGCGGAACCACCCAAGGACAGTCCTGTCCAGACCCCCCAGGTCTCACAGCCGTCTCAGCAGCAGCCCATGGTCCACGGTGTCAAAAGCACCCGAGAGATCTAGCAGGATCAAGAATGTAGAAGTCCTGCATCCATCTCCCGGTGGAGATCATCCACCAAAGCCACCATCGCTGTCTCAGTGCCATAGCCGGGGCAGAACCCAGATTGAAAAGGGTCAAGGAAACAGATATGGTCCAGATGCGCCTGGAGCTGCAGAGCCACTGCCCGTTCAATAACCTTCCCTAAAAAGGGAAGATTAGACAGAGGACGGTAACTGGCGAGTGGGTTCACTTCCAACGAACGCTTCTTCAGCAGGGGGTGCACCATAGCCTCCTTGAGACTGGGCGACAGCCTCCCCTTCCAAAGGGATGCGTTAACCACCCTCGCCAGAACCGCCCCCAATGTCTCCCTGGAAGCTTTTACCAACCAGGACAGGCACGGATCTAATTCGCAACTTGTGGCTTGAACAGACCCCAAGATGTACACCGCGTTGGCCGGCGTCACTTCCTGAAACTCCTCCCAGAAAGATTGACCTGACGGTGCCTCCATAACCTCACACTCCTCACTCACTGCATCCAACCCGGTGTTGAAATTACTCTGGATCTGAGCAATCTTGTCTGCAAAGTAGATGGCAAATTCCTCACAGCAGGTTAATTGTACATTGAGTGGAAAAAATACTTTTAAATTTTTTTGTGTGTCAAACCTTAAATTTGCTGCCAGTTAATTTTAATTTGCTTTTGCAAATCCTAAACTGAGGGTAGTTCAGGTTTGGCTCTCCATTTTGTCACGGTCCCAAAGATTGTGGTAGGAGCTATTGGATAACCAGAATCCTAACACTCGGACTGTCTCATAGCCTCCCTGGGGTTTAAGTGCCTTACAGGATCAGGCCCATGGCATGGACCAAAGTGCTAGTGACACTTTTGATGCCAGCGTTGCCAGGCTGTTGTTGGTACCAGCCACCTTTTATTAAACCAATATTCTCCAGCCTGTTCTCCTAAATGACCAAATCTGCTACATTGCTACAAACTGCTCATTCCCTCTCTGCCTATGCATCACTAAACTAAAATATTTGCTGCCAGAGAGAACATCCCGGCACTTGCGTGACTCCCTCTCCTTGATAGTAATTAGTGCTGCACTAACGATGTTTATCCGCAGTGGAATACCAACTTGGGAAATTCCGGAGCCTTCCAATTTTCTTCATCGCTGCATTTTAAAAGACAATTTGCAAACGGGCACTGATGTCTCCTCCTTTCTGAAGCAAGCCTGTCCTCTGTCACTTGCGCGCATTCAACATTATTTAGCTTCCATGCCTCCAATTTCTGTGTCACAGGACTAGGGGGTGTTTTGTTCTATTTGCAAGGCAAACGGCTGATATTTCCAATGCTTCCTGAGGGATCTAGATACCCAGTTCTCTTTAGACTGAATGGGAAATTACAGCCCAAGCTGTGATCTTTCACTGCCCTGCAGCTTGGGGGTGTTGGCTACAGCTCTGCAAAATAGATGCAAAGAACAACCCAATCTAAATACACCAATATCACTTTGTATCTGTTGTGCACAGATTCCTGCAATGGTAGAAAGTTCATGGAATGGGAGGGCCATGCTCAAAGAGGTTGATTCTCATGTCACTGTTTCCAGTGCCCCCACATCAGCTCTCACAAATGAGTTGGGTCACTGCAGCTGGGAGCAGGCATATTTAACAGGGGATGCCTTTCGTCCTGTGTGTGTCTGACATTGCAAAGAGTTAGGCGACAGTTAATTATCTGCAACACTGGGCATTTTGTACCAAATCGCCAAGCATGACTAAGTCCCCCGTGCACTTAAAGATGCCCTAAATTGACAGCAAGGGAATGTCCTGATGTAGAGGAATTCCTTATGCAGGAGAGACTGGTGGATCTGGATTTACACCACCTGCTCCTCCCTCCAAATGGGCAGGAATGGGAGCCCAGTGGAGGCCACATAGGAAAATATTCTAAGTTGGCAGGGTAGCTCTCATGGGGCCTGCTCCAGCTGGCATCAGGCCCTGGGTAACCACTCAAACAAGAGATGAAAATTGTCATGAATTTGAATAGAAAAACCTGTCCCATTTTTCCCATCCAAAGTTTGCACAATTGAACATTTCAAATAATCCTGGTCCCTACTATGGAACAGCTGACCTTGCTTTGCTATGGCAGAGCACCTGGTGGGGGTTGGGCCCTTACATAGTAATAATGGCACATGCCACAGAGGGTAGGTTTCAAATCAAAAGAAGCTTTGAATGCTGCACAGATGTATTTATGCTATTCTGAAGTCCAGGGATTTATCTCCCTCCTGCAAGAGGGACCTTATTAGAGACTCATGGAAGCACCACTCCTGAATAATGAGGACAACCCTGCCTCAGGAAGATAAATTCCCATATAATGATGACATTGTCCTTCCTTATTATAGCACTCGCTCAGCTCCTCATTTAACTGCTGTTGTACGTAAAGATTTTGACAGGATGCTTCAGCAGTGGAAGGATAATAGAATGTTTTTTTAATTGCTACCCAGTCTAAAATTAGTCCCTTCTTTGAGTTGCTAATGGATTAAAGCAAAATGCAAAGGTGGGGAGGGGGGATTTTCAAAAGGATGGCTAGAGACTTGGGGTATTTTTCTTGGATTGCCCAGTGTAATAAGCATACTGGACTTTTACGGAATGGCAGCTTGGACATTCAAGTGAGGGTGGAAATTACTGTACCCAATCCGAAATCCGAACTGTTCCAAAGCAGGTTGGACAGTCCTGTCTTCAGTACTGAATCATGCCTACAGAGGGGTCAAACCCCCATTTTGATGAGATATGGGGTGAATTTGCACGTTACTCTGCTAAATTCCAATGTCTGCAGGGCCCCTGGATGTTCCCCGGATCGCTGTTGAGTGAGGCACTCCGATTTCTATTTGTTAGATCAGAGTTTAAAGTAGGGGTGGAAATCGGAGTGCCTCACTCACACACAACAATGATCTGGGAATCAATCGGGACCCCATGGACATTGGAGCTTAGCAGAGTTATGTGTGAGTTCACCTGAAGAAACAGGTGTTTAAGCACCAGGAAACTCCTTCCTAGCTGCGTCTTAGGAAAGCACTTGAGCTGGAGACATCTGGAGACCGGGAGAGGTTGGGGCTGTTGCTGGTGGGTATTGTCAATGCCTCCGTGCTGGAGAACAGGGTGCTGGACTGCCTCAAAGAGGCGGTGGTGTGGCCCCTGCTCCAAAAACCATTGCTTGATGTTGACTCTACCGCCAGCTATCTGCCAGTCTCTAACCTTCCCTTTTTAGGGAAGGTTATTGAGCGGGTGGTGGCTCAGCAGCTGCAGAAGCATCTGGACCGCACCAGTTTTCTTGATCCCTCACAGTCCAGCTTTCGTTCAGTGGCTTTGGTCGACCTTCACCGGAAAGGTTCGACCCTGCTAATCCTATTAGATCTGTCAGCTGCATTTGATACCGTTGATCATGAGATGCTGGTGACTCGCCTGCAGGACTACGTCGGGGTGGGCGGAAACATTCTTGAATGGTTCTGCTCTTTCCTGGCCGGAGAACTCAGCAGGGGGTGATCAGAGATTGTTCATCTTCTCCCCAGGACCTCACATGTGGAGTTCTGCAAGGCTCTATTCTGTCCCCTCTCTTGTTCAATGTGTACATGCAGCCACTCAGCGAGATTGTGAGACGGTATGGGGTACGGTATCATCAGTACGTTGATAACACTGAGCTCCATCTCTCTTTTTCATCTGACCTAGACCAGGCAGTCTCGGTCCTTACCCAACGTCTAGTGGCTGTGGGGGATTGGATGAGGGTGAGCCGTCGGAAACTAAATCGTGACAAGACGGAGGTGATGTTGGTGGGGAGCGCAGTGGGTGTGACTTTCCCCATCATTGATGGGGTTTGTCCCCCACTGGTGTCTCAGGTTCAAAGTCAGGGGGTACTCCTTTTTCTGCAGCTTTGCCTGGATTTTCAGGCTGTGGCGGGGAGAGCTTTCTGCCAATTACATCTGGTGCGACGGCTTAGGTTGTAGGTCTCGGACTCCGACCTGGCCGCTGTCATCCATGCCTTCATCACCTCAACATTAAGAGTATTATAATGTGCTCTACATGGGGCTACCTTTTGGCGATGGTCTGGAGACTGCACCTGGTGCAGAATGCAGCGGCCCCTCTCCTTACCGGGACAGGTCGCTGTGAGCATGTTATACCAGTGCTCTGAGCTCTGCACTGGCTGCCAATAGTCTTCCAGGCCCCATTCAAAGTGTTGATGCTGACCTATAAAGCCCTATACGGTCTGGGCCCCTCCTGTCTGCGAGACCGCCTCACTCTCTGTGCCCTGGATTGCCCCCTGTGGTCCGCTGAGAGCACCCTTATTGATGTCCCCCGGGTGGTGCAGGGGGCTACAGTGGAGAGGGCGTTCTTGGTGGCAGCACCTAAGCTGTGGAACTCCCTTCTGGTGGAGTCTGGGGTGGTCCTGGACCGTATCTCGTTTCGATGACCGTGCAAGACCTGGCTGTTCCGCCAGGCCTCTGAGGGTGGGGGGAGGATGGGTTTTTTATTTTCTTATTCTTATGCTTCCCTTTTTATGTATTTATGTATATTTTTAAATATTTTAACTTTTGTAAGCCACCTGGAGCTGCCTAGGCAGGAGAGGCGGGGTATAAATAATGAAAATAAATAAAACATTAAAAGGGATGACATGGAATGCCAGTTAGAAGTAATGGGATTGTGCAAATGGCAATTGGTTTTATGGGGCTATAAAGAAATGCAAAGGAGTTGCATCTCCGACAAAACCAAATACTATTGGGTGCAGCATGGCCATAGGGAATGGCAGTAGGGACAAACAGAACAGGGGAAATGCAAAGAAGGAAAAGCAAGAAAAAACCGCAATGAGAGATGTATGACAAGACAAGGAAAGAATTGGGGGGAATAGGTGGAATGAGAGAGTACAGTGTGGAATGACTATGAGAGGACAATGGAGAGCTTGTGGAATGACAAGCTGAGTGAATGAATCCAGTGAGAAGTGGATGAAATGGAGTGACCAGAAGAAGGCAGCTATGGGGAGCAGATGGAATGACAAGGATGAGTGAGTGAAATGACAGGTCACTGGGTGCAATGACATGGAGGAGGCAATGAAGCGTGGGTGGAATGAGGAGAGGAGAGTGGGAAGCTGAAGGAATAGCAATAGCGAATGGGTTAAATGAAAGGGCAGGAGGTGGAATGACAAGAAGGGGTGCAGTGGGGAGCGGGTGGAATGACAAGGAAGGGACTAGAGGAATAAGTAAACAGCACATGTGAGCTCCAGCGCTTGTCTGAGGCCTCCCTGTCTCTGATTCATGTGGAAAGCAGACCTCAAAGCAGTCTCCACCAGCAGGGCCAGACACATCATCCTGTCCCTTGTGAAGGGTCCATGGATAACAAGCCATAGACTGGAGCAAAGGAACTTGGGGAGGGTCCAGTGTCGCAGTGATAGCAGGGACAGGACTTGGGTACCTTGGCAGCAGAGTGCTCCCCAGGTGAATATTCTCACCAGCGATGTACGTGGTGCTTTACAAAAAAACAAGATAGACATGGTCCCTGCCCGAGAGCTTAATATATTAATATTTTAATATTTTAATTTTTTTTATCCCGCTGCTTCCCGCCACAGGCGGCCCAGCGCGACTAACAACAATCAATATAAAACAATCTATCTTCATAAAACATAATCAAAAATCAACAAACATAAAAAAATAACAACCTCCTTCATCCTCCCCACCCCTCTCCCTCGCCAAATACCTGACGGAACAGCCAGGTTTTGCAGTTTCTACGGAAGGCCGGAAGGCCCAGGGCCACACCAGCAGGGAATTCCAGAGGTGCGGCGCAGCCACCAAGAATGCCCTATTCTGCGTGGCCCCCCAGAAAACTCGGGGGACCTCCAGCAAGGTGTCCCCTGATAACTGTAGAGGCTGATCCAGAACCCGGGGGGTGAGGCGGGCTCGCAGATAGGCAGGGCCCAGGCCGTGTAGGGCTTTATAGGTTAAAACCAACACTTTGAATTGAGCCTGGAAGACTACTGGCAGCCAGTGCAGAGATCGGAGCACTGGTGTAATGTGCTCCCGGTGACCCAGTCCCACCAAGAGTCGAGCTGCCGCATTCTGCACCAGCTGCAGCTTCTGAGCCATCACGATAAGTAGCTCCACGTAGAGTGCGTTACAGTAGTCAAACCGAGAGGTAATAAAAGCCATGGATGACTGTGGCCAGGTCCGGAACCAAAATCAGCGGCCAAAGTCGCTGCACCACATGTAACTGGCGGAAGGCACTTCTCGCCAGAGCCTCCACCTGGAGATCCAGGTGGAGCTGCACATCGAGGAGCACCCCCAGGTTCCGTACCTGGGAATTCAGTGGAGGACAGACCCCATCAATTGAGGGGGCTATCACATCTACCGACTTACCCACCAACATCACCTCTGTCTTGTCATGATTCAGTCACAGTCAGTTAGCCCTCATCCAGTCCCTCTCAGCTGCCAAACACCGGGTAAGCACTGAGACAGCTGGGCCTGGGTCAGTTGAAAATGAGAGGTCCAGTTGAGTGTCATCCACATATTGGTGACACCTCACCCCGAACTCCCTGATCACCTTGCCGAGCAGCTGCATATACACATCGAACAGGAGAGGGGACAAAACATAACCCTGCGGGACCCCACATGAAAGATCTCGGTGTGATGAAAAACAGTCACCGAGTACCACCCGCTGAGTTCTCCCAGTCAGGAATGAGCGGAATCATTCAAGAATGATCCCGCCCACCCCCGCACTGTCCCGCAGGCGTATCACCAACATCTCATGGTCAACGGTATCAAATGCAGCTGAAGGCTCTAACAGGACTAATAGGGTCGAGCAACCCTGGTCCTTTTCTCGGCGGAGATCATCTACCAAGGCCACAAGTGCTGTCTCAGTGCCATGACCCGGGCGAAAGCCAGACTGTGAGGGATCAAGATAACTGATGCGGTCAAGATGCTCCTGGAGCTGTTAAGCCAGGACCCGTTCAATAACCTTCCCTAAAAAGGGAAGGTTAGAGACAGGCCGATAGCTGGCAGAGGATTCAACGTCAAGCAATGGTTTCTTGATCAGGGGTCAGCCGCACCACCGTCTCCTTGAGACAGCTCGGCACCCTGCCCTCCCATAGGGAGGCACTGACCACCCTGGCCAGCAACGCCCCCAAAGTCTCCTGGCAGCTCTTAACCAGCCAGGACGGGCACGGATCTAATTCGCAAGAGGTGGCTCGAACAGCCCCAAGCACCCCCACCACGTCAGCAGGTGTCACCGACTGAAACTGATCCCATAAAATCGGACAAGCTGGGGCTTCTACATCCTCTACCTCCTCTACTGTGTTAAGTGCAGCATCGAGGTCTTGGTGAATACGAGAGATTTATTTTGTTTTATTTTATTTTTTTCCCCTCAAAATAATCCACAAAAAGATCACAGCGGGCAGATGATGACTCAACCCCAGGATTGTAGGAGGCCGGACTGACCAGTCCCTGCACAACCCGGAACTGCTCCACTGGATGGGATTTAGCAGACGCTATGAGGGCAGTAAAGAATTCCCTCTTACAATCTAAAGACAGGGGGAGGGAAGACAGGGCAGGGGGAACAGAGGGAGATGTTCCCATGTAGGCTCCCTTCACTCTTCAATGTACCCAGCCTAATGGTCAACCCAGTCCTGGTGCTACTAATAACACTTCCTGTATCCCAGGACAATACTTTATGTATTTAATATGCCCAGGTTGCTGGGCAGATGGTAGGTGTTTTCAGACAAGCACATTACCCACTCACTATTCTCTGGTTAACCATTGGTTACCAGTGGGGTTTTAACACAAGCGCAGTGGGTACTGGATGGGGAAGTGCTTGTCTGAAAACATCCTGTGATCTGTTAGCCACAGTGTAAATCTGGGGTAGCTGGGGCCTTCAGGTGTAGCAGAGCCTCAGATTTGCAGAGCGTGTGAGCTGGACTGAGGCAGACTCTGCTGCTGTCCTGTCTGCTCCTGCCAGATTACTTTGCCTGCTAATAGAATCAGCAGGACTTGCTTCTCTGACTCCAAACAATGCGCCAGTGGCTCGCTCAGCCGGCTGTGAATGGCAAAGCTCTCAGATGCTGCCTGTAAGCCCATTCACGGCTGTCTGCATGTTTACATTTCCAGCTGGGGCAGCTTTTTCTGCACTCCAAGCTCTCTGTCTTGGCTGCTAAGTGAGTTGATCTGCATCCAGGGCCTGATCTTGTAAGGCAGGGATGGAGAACATTTTCTCTCCTGCGGGCCACTTTAAAAATTAGTACAAGCTCCATGGGCCAGGTAGGAGTTGGAGGCGGAGATGCTTCAGGTGTGCTCAGGAACACAGGAAAGGATCCATCCCACATCCTTGAGTGCATGCTCTCATCTCCACTCCCTCCTTCTGAGCTCGCCCTTTCATTGCTTGAGGGTAGGGACTGGAGCCATAGGCCAGGGACTGGAAATGGGCCAAACAAAAACCACCCACAGGCCAGAGCTTTCCCCAAGTAAATAAATGCACCCACACACACAGTGGCCCCGCAAACATGTTAACGCCTGGATAAATTATTACAAAACTGTCCCGCTTGGTCACTCAGCATACAATTAACTAGATACTGTTGACCACTCATTCTTGCTGGATTCCCTTCACTCCCTTGGCTTTTGTGGCTCTGTCCATAACTGGTTCTCCTCCTACCTCTCTGACCGCTCCTTTAATGTGTCTCTCTCCAACTCCGCCTCCTCCTCCTTCCCCCTCTCAGTTGGTGTTCCTCAAGGCTCTGTTCTTGGCCCTCTCCTCTTCTCGATCTATACCTCATCCTTAGGCAAACTCATTGCCTCCCATGGCTTCCAATACCACCTCTATGCTGATGACACTCAACTCTATCTCTCTACTCC
>QEPC01008313.1:3198630-3231619 GCA_003113815.1 Sphenodon punctatus
ATTTTTCCTCTGTCAATTGGATATTGAATTCTGGATCAGATTACCCTGTATTATTATTTAACCAGTCCACTAATGTGAAGTTTATGATTGTAAGCACTCTCTCTATATAGATTGTTTTTCACCTTGAATATCATTCTGATTAAAACACTGTTTCCTTTTTAGCATTTTTTGCATTGTTTGGAGCATTGTTTGTTGTTGTTGTTGTTGTTGTACTACCTATGTTCTAACAGAGTTGTGAGGGGTCTTGAATGAAGAGCATAAGAAATTTCTCTTCGATGCTCTTCAAAAGGGGAGGCAATTGTAAAAGATAGAACTGCCCCTGTAGGAGGCAAGGCAGCCACACCCCACTTCAGTAGCTTGTCTTCCTAGTAAACCGAGACAACTGGTTACTTGTGAACTGGTAGACGTGGCTGGACCGTAAGAACGGACAGGATGGGTAAATGCCTGCTTAACACTGAAGCCCTTCGAAAGAGAGAGAGAACCTGAGAAGGGGAGATCAGAGAGCACATGCGGGTGGGTGGCAAAGTAAGGAGCGGCATGAAAGAGGGGCGTGGAAAACCTGCACGGAGCACCAATAGGAGCTGACTCAGGCAGACATTAGCATGAGATGAGGGTGCAGGGGTGGCTTGTGAGGAGGGTCACCACCTGCCCAGCCAGGCCGCTGGGCTGTGTGTCCAGAGAGAGTTCTCAAATCTCTGGGAATGGAGGCAGGGATGCCGATGCCTTTTAAATAAATTGCTTTCGTTTCTTGGACAGTTTCATTGTCCACCTGCCTTTGGCAGAGACCTCGGGACAGAACCGGTTGTTAAAATTGCAAGCCCCATTCCCTGGCCCATGAGAATATCCGAGGATGGGATATTCAGAGGGGCTAGGGGCCCAGAAAGGCGGCAGCAGCAGCAGCGGGACCTAGCACAGGACCTAGAGCTGCAGAGCAGGGCTCAGAGGCATAACTCTGCCTGTTAAAAGCCTGGCCAAATTAAGACATTGCCTCTGGAAGATGTTCAGGGGAGGGCTTCAGTACACCTATAAGGAAAGGGAATTCCAAAGCTGTGGAGCAGCCAGTGAGAGCATCTCTCTGTGCGCCTTTACTGCGTGACCGTGTTGCCATGATGGAACCTGCAAGAGGGTACTCTCAGCTGTCCTTGGAGGCCATAAGGGGTTGGGTCATAAGGGGAGAAGCGTTTCTTTATAGGTAAAAACCTTGAATCGTGCCCGGCATGCTTTTGGAAGCCGCCAGTGTGGGCTCGGACGCACCAGTGTAATGTGCACCCAGTGACCCACCCCTGTCAGAAGGCAGGCTGCTGCATTTTGCACCAGCTGCAGCCCCCAAATAGTCTTCCGAGGCAGCCCCACATAGAGCTCATTGCAGTAGTCTAATGAAGGCGTGGATGACTGTGGCCAGGTCCATATCCGAAATGAAGAGTTGCAGCCTTTCCACGCAGTGGAGCTGGTGAAAAGCTACACCTGCACGCGTGCAGGGTGAGGTCTTTACCCCCATTGGTAATCCCTGTGGTGATTCTCTCATTCACGTTAGTGTAAATGCAGAATAACTCCACTGATGTCTATAGAGTTACACTGGGTTTGCTCTGGCATGGGGAAGATCAGAATCAGCCTCTGTGCCTTTATTGGGAATGATCAGAATGTGCTGGTCTAAGCTGAAAGAGGCCCCTTAGTAAAAGGTGGATTAAAATCCAATTTCTCATTTTAGAGGCATGAAAATCTTACACTTCCACTCAGGTAATAGCATGCAAACGTCCATGTTTTTAGCAAAGCAGGGCAGATTTCCCTCGTGTTTCCAGTGTCCAGTGAATAGCAAAGGAGTTGATCCTTCTTGTTGATTGATCGATTCCCAGACATTAAAAAAAAATGGCTTCTGTCAAACTGGACATTACCACCCTGCGTTCCCACTGCTCTCCTTACAAGCTTAATCCGGCTCGCTTAATACAATTGCCGACTAAAGTAACGGGCACAATCCATCCCTTTTCTGTGGATTCACCCCAGTTATGAACGTTGCCGATATCTTGTCAGTCTGATTGACAAATCCTAACCATCGGAGCATTGCCTGTTTCAATTAGTACCACCATTAAATTAAGAGGGCAGGCTGCACAATGACTTATAAGTTCAGAGAGCAAGTTTTATAGGCAATAAGACCCTTAACGGGAAGTGGGTGTTGTGACTGCATGATGGGTGAGATCATGAGTCATTCTAGGATACATAATCCTCCTGACAGCAGCCTCTGTGCCAGCTGCAAGCACTGCAGAGCTCTGCTGAGACAAATCAGAAGACAAACCCCAGAAGTGACAAAATCAAGTCCTGGACTCTCTAGTTTTTGGTACATGAAAATGCCGTTGTCTTTGGGACTAAATCCACACTCTATAATCAAGCCAAATTCCATCTACTTCCATTTTCCCTGGCACTGTGCTTCATGGGGGCTTTACTTTGATTGCAGAATGCAGAACTTGGCTTTTACTCCTGACTATAAATGGCAGGGGTGACAAACCTTTTCCCACCTGGGGGCCACTTTGAAAGCTTGCACAAACTCAGAGGGTCGCACAAAACTTGGGGCAGGGGTTCTTAAGGGATGCACTCAAGGAAAGGAGGGCTCAAATCATGGATCTGTGCTATGGAACTGTCCCCTATCCTTGTTTGCATGACCTCATCTCAGCTCCCTTCCCTTGAGCTCAGTTTTTCAGTGATTGGAGTTAAGAACTGGATCCAAGGGCCAGATCCAGGAAGTGGAACGGGACCGCATAAAAACTTTGTCGCGGGTCGCATTTGGCCCCCGAGTCTGAAGTTCCCCACCCCTGATATATGGGATTAATAAAGCCCAGCAGAGGATGTAAGGAACAATCCTGCAGAGGCAGGGCAGCTGAAGAGATGGTCAGATAGCTTTCCCCCCCTCTATCTAATCCGTGTGAGTCTAAACGTTCTGGGGGTTCTTGCCAAAAGATGCTATTTTGTCAACGTATTCAAGGTAGTTAGAATGAATGATGTCACCTCGCTCCATAATGGGCTGGACCGTATCGGAAAAGGAGCTGGATGAAGGTGCCTCTCTGATGTGGCCACACCCCTACGGAATGCTGTGACATCACAGCACTCCTAAAGGTCAGGACCTCCTCCAGCTGGAGAATGCTGCCCAGGGCCAGATCCAGACACGTGCAGACTGCAACTACACAGGGATCCATGTGTTGGGCAGAAGGAGGGCACAGCAGCCCCAATCCATAAGGCCCATGAATAAACTTGAAATGATAGCATGAGTGTGGGAAGGACTGGTGTAAAATATAGGCTCCCAGCATCGCAATCATGGGGACCACTAGCCTATTGGGGGGGGGGGGTGTTCATGGTGATTCAAGAGCCCCCCCCCACACACACACACACAATTGCATGGGATCAGGTGGGAATGTGCTATGCATGACTTGTTATTTCTAGCTTATGGGCCTGTGATGTAGGAAATACCAGTTCCCAAAGGGGAATGTTATGTTTAAGCATCAAAAATGAATTATGGTAACACTTTCTTTTTTCTAGTGGGGGTGTCAGTGTGTGTCTGTCAAACATTTCTATGTTGGGAACAGGCCTGTGCCAACCTTTTGCACAGGGCTCCAACCTCCCTGGATCCAGCAGTAGAGTAGCACAAAGGCCCTTCTGGCTGGCTGGAAAGCAGACTCTCCTATATACTCCACAGGCTGCTCATGATGGTGTACTGGAAACTCCAGGGACCAAACACCTATTGGGTTTCTCTTAGGAAATGTCCTTAATATGGGAAACGACCAGCCCTGTCATGGGTGCTGCCCTTTGAGCTGCATCTCGGCACAAAGACCTTTGTGATGGAGAAGCCCTTATATCTTTGTTGCTCGTGTTCCTCCACGCAGCCATGCTCCTGGCCCCCTTTAGCAAACCAGAGGAAAGGTGTAGGGCCCTGTGAGCCTGTTTGTCCTTGTGAGCAAAGAAGCAAGGGGAGTGCATCCATTCTGGCCACAGACGCTGAAACCAGCTGGAGGGATTAAAAACGGAACAATTTTGTTTCACATCAAGGAGCCAGGCACTGTGATGGGAGGGACTTTTTTCTTCAGGTTACATAGCTAGGATGGAATCTGCCCCGACAGCTTTCCTTGGTAATTATCAGCTGTATTAATTATTGGGGAAATGGATACATTTACGCTCAGAAAAAAGAAGAGATAATTAATTTCTTTCAGGAGCTATTTGGTTTCCACTTAAATGCCTTGTCTGTCACGACCCTCCACCCCACCCCCAAGTGTAAAAGCCATCCACTGTATAATGGAAAATGATAATCAGATTGTTTAATAAAATGGCTGTATTTTTTTTTTCTTGCTTCAATTTAATATGTTCCTCCAGAAAATAGCTTTCAACAGGTCATTTTTCTCATGGCCTTTTCCTTGCATGTTCCTAATTATGGCCATAATTAATTTTAATGAGTTACCCACCATCAATTCTACGTTAATTTGTAACATATCCTGCAGGTGACTCTTTTTTTTTAAAAAAAATAAAAAATAAATTAAAAAAATCTTGAAGTAATACCCTCTCCGGGCTGTCTTTAATAAAACCAGTCAATTACTTAAAGAATTGGCACCTGGCCTCAGTTGTGCAAAATTGTCTGGTCCCCCATCAAAGTAGATTCTGTCTGCTGGATGATGGATTGGTTGCATCATTCTTAGCTTTTATAGTCCTGGTAGAAGAGGTCAATCTCTCTGAATAGATAAATCTAAATTTTTCATAATATTTCATGCTTCTGTTAGACATATGCACAAAGCCAAAATGATACTTCAAACCCTTTTGAAAGTCACCCCCTTGGAGGCCAGTGTTCAGAGCCAAAGTCTTTGGGCAAACATTGGCCTCAAGGGGGGAGAAGCTGCGCAAAAGTGTAGGAGGGACAGAAAGAAGAAACAATGGAAGTCAAAGTCTGACATGTCTCTTGTTGTCTTCGGAGTAAGGCCAAGGTGATCTGCACAGGATATAAAATGCTGTGTGCCCTTTATGGTGCCTCTGTCATGTAGAAATGACCCAAAAGAACTGGTGATCTTTGTTAATTCTTTTCTCCTCTTCTCTCTTTGACATTGGAAATCTCAAGCTTTGACGTTCCTTCTTCTGGGAGGGCTGGAACACCTGGAGTTGGGGTAGTGGTCTTGCCAATTGGGTAAAGGGTAGATCGCGATCCACTGTCTGGTCCAAGAATCATGAGCTAGTTTCCAGTAAATCATGGTTTGAGGAGGAGGACCAACCCCTCGGAGATTATTGCCTCTGGGTAGAAGAGTGGGACTGGTGCACTATGGACCGCTCCAGGCAGTGGTGGGAGCTATCACTCTTGCCGGGACTCTGCCCGGCCACCGAACAAATGTAGCTTCCTCTGTGCCGCCCCCCCCAACTGACTGGCAGTCAATGAAGGCCACCCTGGCACCCACCTCCCCCTGCCACTCTGGACTGCGATAAGTACAGCGGGCTATCATACATGACAGCCCACTTTAGTTTAGGTCCAGCAGCTGGCTCCCAACCCTGGTGGAGCATGACCTGGGCTGTGACTTGGTGATTTCCCTGTGAAACTAGCCCTCACCACAGTCGGGAGTCAGATCGTGCTAACATCTGGTGGGTGCATTTAGGAGTGACAGTGGCACCCGGGTTAATCTGCGCTAAAGTGGATTAAACTGTACTGCTAATCAGGCGTGCTAACACCCAGAGACCGGCTAGGAGAGAGTATTATTATAATTATTATTATAATTATAAACATTTATATAGCACCAGTAGTGTGACCCGGTGCTGTACAGAACATAGAAATAGATGCAGTCCTCCGGTGTGGTGGTGGTGGTGAAGATTTTCTCTAAAGGGGAGTGCTCTTCTCAGTTCCTAAGAGTGGTTGCTGAGGTGTCCTACAGCTGGAAGCCAGTGGGAGGGGTCTTAGCCTGGAGTACTGGAGCCAGGGGTTTGGTGTCCTGGTAGATCACCCGAGATTGACACCTAGATCAAGTGGATCGTGTGCACCATAAGACCGACCACTCTGGGCTGTCGCTTTCACAGACCTTAGCCAAGATGGGAGGAGAGTGGGAATCACAGGATCAGTACAGGATTGCTTCCAAGCTGTTTACAGCATAGTTGGAGAGTGTGTGTGTGTGAACGTGCAAAGGTGGCCTCAAACTCCACTACCCCTGAGAAACCACCAACTTGGTCTCTGAAAATAAAGTTAAGCAGTCTGGGTGATGCTGCTCAGTAGAGCTGAAGAAGGTAGCAAATTTTGTACCTGCAATTTTGGGTAGCGTATTAGTTACCCCAGTTGGTATCTGCATACCCAGACAGGTAAGGGATTACCTGAAATGCTGGTATTACTGAAATATTGATTACTGAAATACTGGTATTATCATTTGTGAGTAACTGGCTTTCCATTTTACCAGTCTGTTCTGAATGATTGTTACTGTTTTAGCATCTTTCCGAATTCCCACATTTCGTGTGCAGCACATAGCAAGAGGGGCTATGGAGCAATTCATGGAAATAAATGGTGAAAATGAGGGCCACTGCGGGGCCCCTGGAAGTACAGAAAATAGCAAGGCCCAGGGCGGTTGCCCCAGGTCACCCTGTGGTAAGGCCCCAAATTCCCTATAAACCCCTCTACCAAACCCTTCCCGGTGCCTACCAAGTGCCTGATCTTATGGCATTGTGAAGGGATGGGTGGGGCAGTTGAAAATAAGGAGGGTGTGTGTGCTCATTATCCATTGATATCATCCTGCAAGTGGGGTTGTGCCCTTTGTGAATGGGGTTATGATCCCACTGGTATTTGATAGATTTTTCATTGGCTTTGTTGTTTCTGGGGTCATAGGATTATACTGAAGCCTCAAAATGGGGTCATAGGAAAAAAGTTGAGGAACCATTGGTCTGGTCTAGTATGAAAGAAGCTATTTACTAACCGTTCACCCATTGGTTTCATAAGTAAAGTCAACTCCAGTCCCACGCTGTTTTCCGCTGCTGCAAACTGCAATCCCTTCACCTTCTTAATTTCTGCTCCACACCACTACTTCTCAGGGGTGCTGGAGCCGTTCAGAAAGCAAGGGTGCCAAGATCCACACCCTCTCCAGAATTACACCTCCAGTTGTAGCAAAAATGAAAGGGCCATGTTAGTCTCTTGACCCCTCTGGCTCTAGCACCTATGCTTCTTCCTTCTCCTCTCTCCTCCCCAGCTCCAGCTAAGACTGCTCCATCTCTTCTTCCCGACTAGCCATCAACTGTTCTTAGTCTACCCTGGCCTTGGCTTTTGCCATTGACTGTGTTTCCTTCACCCTTCTGTGCCCATCGTTGTCTGGTCTGGTGTTGTAAGATGATTTGCCTCCCCTGTTGACTTCCAAAGGTGCTGACCTGCATCATTTCCCAGCTCACCATTTCCCCTCCTCCTTTGGTAAAGGATCTCTCTTCCTCAGTGGCTAGAGAACTGTGTAGAAAATGAGGTTCCTTCCAACACAATGTTCTCCTGAGCACTAGTCCGTTTCCTAAGGGTTCAATAACTTCTGGAAGATTCCAGCTGTTCTGGGTCACCAATGGTACAAGTACTTCAGGAGGTTACCAAGAAACCTGCCTGGCTACTTGATTTGTTTTATTATTATTTTTTTGTAAAGGTTCCCAAATTAGCCATGCTTGGAAGATGAAGTGAGCCCGATAATTAAAGTCAACTGAGAATTTAAGAGAAAGCGAGTGAGGTAAGAGGGGAGGAGAACATTCATGAATCTTGAAAGCAATGCTAGATCTTCACAAGCTCATCTAAGGGGAAGGCAAAGGGCCTTGCTGCCAGTTATAATTGATTTGTGGGGTGGGATATGTCAAGGATAGGGACTGTCACGGTAGAGTGGAAATGAGTTGGGCCCAACTCGCCCACTCTTTGACAGCAGAACTAAGATGGATAGCATGCTCTGACATTTGCTGCTTGAGACTGCTAGCAAGATAACTGAAAATATTGCTCCTGAACACTTCTTATAGTCCCCACACTGAGCTGCCTTCCTTCTCTTTAGGTCATATTAATTAAACTCCTCTGTGACTGACTATAGGAAACAGAATCTTATTGAGGCACCAAAGGAATTACAGTGGACAAGTCTGTGTGACCATGCCCCTTGATCTAGAAGCACCATAGATGGATGAAGCAATCAGTTTATCCTCTATTGTTGCTTCAGCACTTTCTACATGAAGGAGAATAGACAGGTAAATAGACCACTTTCATTCCTTAGCAGTCCACTCATTTACAGCAGAAACAGGTTTAGACCTCTGTCATCTTGATGCACCATAGGAAATTCCTCACGTGGATCTGCCTGTTCAAACCAACTGAGAGTGAGTGACTCTTTCCCCCGCCCCCCCCCCCCGGCTCCAAAAATACTATTTTGCACCCTGTGGCTATCCATAGGATGCACAATAGTATTTTTTGGAGTGGGGCGGGGAGAAGAGTCTTTTCATCTTATTCGGTTGAGGTTAGGGTGTGGTTATCATTCTTGCTTTCGTTAATGTAAGATATCCATAGGGTGCAAAATAGTATTTTTTGGGAGGAGGGGATGGGAAGAGTCTCTTCATCCACCCCCTTCTGACATGACAATGCCTCTTTGCAAGCCTCAGTGTCACCGTCCTTGGAAAGGGGAGTGACCACATTGGATATAGTTAATGTAGGGGGGCAGGGTTAAACCAGAAAGTATGGCAGCCCCGTTGTCCTGCCTCTACCAGTGTGGCCCCACCCCCTCCAAGTGAAAGCCCAGGGAGATGGTAATCCTAGTTACGTGTAAGTCATGTCAGGAGCATGTCAGAAAGCTGCCAGCGCCATAGCCACTAACACTCTGCACCCTATTTAGAAGACTGATATGTAATTGGCTTTCCAAGTAGGGCTCGTAAAGGGGAAAGGAGTCCCTAGAGGAGTGAGTCCAAGTAGGGAAGTTGCTGGGCAGCTTCAAGAAGCCAGAAAGCCTTGGTTGAGTCTTGAAGACATTCCCATGACTGAAGGAAAAGGGATCCTCCCTGAGTTCAAAAGCAGTCAATACAGGAGGAAGCCAGAAGGGAGGGTGGGTGTTCTCTGCAAGAGGTATGTATGTATATGCACACAGTTTAACCACTAATGTCTGGCCACTGCAAATAATAAAGATGCCTCATGGCAGCAATTTGACGTCGTCACTGTTTTGGGGACAGAGGTACGAGCTGAGTCATGGGCTGTTTCCTGTGAATACTTACTGTGGCCAATTTTGTCATGGACGCAGGTATGAAAATGTTACCATGGCCCCCTGCTAATTTCTCCTTTACATGCGTCTCTGATTTCCAGCCCTAATAACAGTTCTGTACAGTACCAGAGTAATGATCCTTCCCTCCTGCTGTGTACAATAGCAATGCTGCAGTGTTCGGTGCTAGGAATGCGGAATACTGTTGTGGTTGTGTTTTTTTTTTTAATGTTCAGTGCCTTGATGTCGAAAAGCGAATGTGTCAGTCGATAGGCTGGGGTGGCAGTGTTTTTTGTCTGGGCTCAAAGTGCTGCGGGGAGCTGGCTGTATCTTGCAATATTTCCAGGCTGACAGGAGAGTGAAAGCATTCCGATGGTTTGGATAAGGAAGGGATAAGCCAAATCTTATCTGGTCTGAGCTATCCAAACTGCTCAAGGTCAGCTTGTTGCTGCTTAGTAAGGGTTGATGCTTGCAAGTCTGAGCAGGTGCAGTGTAAGCTAGGGTTGCCACCTTCCTTATGTATATTTTTCATAAGTGGTCTGGGAAACTCTACACAAGGAAGGTGGCAAGCCCTAGTAAGCAGGGCGGAATACAGAGGAATAAAATGGGAGGTGCCGGGGGGCCTATGTCCGCGCTCCGCGTGAGTGGGCAGAAGTCCTGCCCTTAATTTGTCCCATGTTAAGGTTGAGGGGCTGAAAGGTGTTTAAGGAGGGGGGTCTTCTGGGTAGGGTTGCTGCTTTTTGCAATTTCACCTTGAGGCTCCCATTTTGGCCCATGGGAGTCACAGTGAAACTGCAAGAGGTGGCAACAGGGTAGCCATACCTCCCCTTTAAAAGAGGATGCTTATGAGAAATCCATGGTGCAGGGCTGCACTGGAACCAATGCAGCTCTGCACCATGTATTTTTCACAACCGTCCTCTTTTAAAGGGGAGGTATCGTGGCAACCCTAGCCCTGGGCCCTGCCCATTTGGAAGCTACCATTGCAGCTGTTGTTCTGCAGCTCAATCAGAGCAGGTGGTGCTGGTAGCCCCCTATTGGCTGCTGGAAGGTCCATGCCATCATCCATTGCGAACTGCAATGATGATGGCACTGAGTGTCGGGAACAAGGGGAGGGGTGCAGCGCCAGCTCAGTCCTATAGGGGGTGCTCACAGCAACAACCCTGGCACCTGACCAAACTCCTCCTGCCCCCCCCCCCCCAGCAGCCGAATCACCGAGTTCCTCTGAGGAAATAGTGATAATTTTCTCTTGACGGCGGTGGTCAGAACAGTGATGTTTGGGCCAAAGGCCCCAAGAATTCTTAAACTGCTGCTGGGGCTATCTCTTGAGTTACTCTGTCCTGGAGGCTCCTAGCTCCCCTTGAGACTCTTGGGGAGGCTCCCTTTGGAGATAGTCTTCCCTGCTGTGCTGGAGATATTCTCATGCAGACCTTTCCTGAGGCACCAGTCGTCTTGTTCTCCTCCCTGGAGGCGATTTCTAAGGGACCAGCCTGGAAATTAAATCACGGTCCATTGCTGGATCATGACCACCATCTTGGCTGCCTCTGCGGTAATCCATTCTATGGAGAATAAATAGCTAGCAGTACATTTGGAAATGCCCATTGTTGCCCCGAGGAGGCTGGGCAAAGTGGAACCTGGTGCATATGAATGAGCCTACAGCAGAGCAGACTAGCAAAGCAGTGCTTATGAGATTGTGGTTCATGGGTGTATTCTGGGGGGGAGGCAGCATGTGGAGGGTGAAGGGGAGGGCAACGTTGACAAGTTTAATGGCTAGAGCATAGGAGTGACACTCATGGGGGGGAACCAGAGTTCTGGCACCCTCTCTGAGATATTTTATATATTATTTATTTATTTATGCTTATTGGCCGCCCCCTCATGCCTATGGCATCTTGGGGCAGCTCACATGGGAGTGGGGAGTAGGTTCTAGCAGGCAGAGCTGGTAGCCAGGTTTCCTGGATTTGCTTCCCAGCTCTGCACATCCCTGATCATCAATGTCACAGGGACAAGTGAGTGGGCTCCCCGTGACTTGTGCAGGAAATTGCAGCACCATTAGCTTATCAAGATTTTATACACAGCTTCACTTTCTCAAATACATATGAAGTAAAATCTGTTTAAGTGGAACTGTGTTTGTTCTTAATTTATTAGCAATCTGCATCCTGTTTCAGGTGATTCTCCAAGCAGTCACCTGTTTGACTTCTCCCCAGAGGATTTTAAGATATGTGCTGTATTATACGGGATTTCTTGTGCATGTGGGGGTGGTAAAGTCATTAATGCAAGCCCCCTACGCTGTGCTCTCTCTCAAGGAACTTGTGTTCCTGCATGCTGGTTTTATCTTAACCCAAACTAAAAGTCACCTTAGCAAAGTGAGACTCGAAGTGTTTGCATGTGCATGGAATCATAAAAACAGGGAGGAAGGACATGGGCCTGGGGAAGAGGAGGTACCAAAAGAGAGAGAGAGAGAGAGTATTATATATCACTTATTATAAGTATTTATATAGTATCAGCAGTGTACCTGGGGTACAATAATTAATTAGAAACAGGTCTCTGCCCCGAGGGGCTTACAATTTAGGAGAGGTGACAAGGGAGAGTGGAACATAGGGAGAGTCAGGGAGCATTCGTGTGCACTCTGTGGGGATGAGGAGCTTGGAAAGCCTGATAGAAGGAGCAGATTTTCAAGAGGGAAATGAAGGTTGTGGAGGAGGGAGCAGAATGAATGTGTTCAGGGAGGGAATTCCAGGCACAGTGGGGATAAGGGATAAAGATGGTTTGGGGAGCAAGAGGGTGGTGGCAAAGGAGGAGTAAATTTTCTGGGTGAGAAAGAAGCAGATAAGTAAAAAGGAAAAACAAAGGTATCTAAGAAATTCTGCTGACAGTCTCGCTCGTAAGGTGCTACTTTGTAGTCCAGGGCACAACGGGTGTATCCTTGAACCTGTTGGGAAAGCAAGGAGTTCACTTCAGCTCTGTTAAAGAGAAGCGACATGCATTCGTTCCAAGGACAAATCCCCTATTCTCCTTGTTCTGTGCCCCGCTTAGCATGCGCCGGGGAAAGAGCTTGCTGCTTTCATCTCTCGTGACACCTGTGCATCAGAGCGAGTGAGTGGTTGGCATTGCTTCCACACCACACTGCCACAGGGAAGTGGGGGAGATCAAGCATGTCTCGCTGACACTGCACACCAACCAGCACATTTGATTTTCCTTCTCCAATCTTCCCTGCCGCACACAGTGAGATAGGCGACTGGCATCAGAATGCAAGGTGCTTAACACCATCTCCTTCCTATCTGTAAACTGGTTTCCGATGCTGCTGTCCTTGTGCCAGCTACACGCACCCACAGATGTGCTTCTCCCTGCCTGAGGCATCCCCGGCCAAGAAGAATCAGTGGGTCTTGTCTTTGATGGAGAAATCCAAGAACCGGAGGCAGAAATACACTGAGAGTGAAAGGTCACAGGTGTTTCTTGGGGCAGAGATAAAGTAGGGCTCGACTCTCTGTGTATATGCTGACTGTGACTTGCACATGCCCCAAACTGGCGCTCTCCCTCCTAGCACAGGAGAGGCTGCTGGCCATGGGGACAACCAAATTTATTGATGTATTTAAATTATTATTCTAACCTATCCTGAGGGTTCAGGGTGGGCTACAATGCATAAAATACAGAGGTATAAATAAAACATTTAAAAATAAACCTAGTTAAAATCCCACGCCCCAAACCTCTCCAACCCCTGCCCCTACCTGGCAAATGCCTGGTCGTCTTCTGGCGAAAATGTAAAACTTTTTTTTTTTTTTTAAATTGACCAGGCTCGGGCTTAGACAAACTTCCAGGAGAAAGGGAGTCCCATAAATGCAGAGCAGCCACCAAGAGCACCTCTCGACATGCCCTCACTGTACAAACGTGCTGGGCAGATGGTCCATGCAAGAGGGCACTCTGGATGACCTTGGAGGTTGGACTAGGACAAAGAGCATGACAATATTTCTGATATGTGGGACCCAGGCACGTTACACGTGTTCCAAGTGTGAACCTCCTCCACCTCCTCTGCTGAAGATGGGTACTGGCTACAATGAGCAGCACATGTGCATGGCTGGTTGTGGAGCCAGTAGGGAGAGAGAACACTTTCCAGTTGTGTTAACCCTGTGGGTTAAAGCCCCAAGGGAGGTGGTACCCTAGCAGCAGGTCCAGTGGAGAGGGTAACACTGCAAAAAGGGTGAGCCGGTCGACCTAGCGTATCTGGAGTTTTCAGAAAGCATTTGATAAAAGGTCCCTCACGAGACTCTTGAGGAAATTAAATAGTAATGAAATAGGAGGCAGTGTCCTATCCTGGATTGGCATCTGGTTAAAGGATAGGAAACAAAGAGTAGGACTAAATGGTCAGTTTTCACAATGGAGAGAAGTAAATAGTGGTGTGCCGCAGGGCTCTGTAGTGGGACCGGTGTTGTTTATTAATGATCTGGAAAAGGGAGTAAAGAGTGGGGTGATCAAAACTGAAGGTGACACTAAGTTATTCAAAATAGATTAAAACTTGAGCAGACTGTGAAGAATTGCAGGAGGATCTTGTGAAACTGGGTGACTGGGCATCTAAGTGGAAGATGAAATTTAATGTGGACAAGTGCAAAGTGATGCACATAGGGGGAAATAACTCAAACTATGGGCGCTTTTAGACTTGTCTCCAATTTTGCAGACTTCAAAATCTACTTTCAGCAACCTCGCACAGGTGGAGTTTAGACGTGCCTCCCCGCACTGGAAGTTGCCCGGCCGCCATTAGAAACAGCAGTGCTGGGCGGCTCGCACAGTCTTTTGAAACCAAACTTGTCAAACTTCGATATCTGTCTGCCGGGTTCCACTCTCCATGGCAAGCCCAAAGACTACACAGGCCCACTGAGGAAGCAGCTTGACCTCCTGCTGCTTCCCCAGCAGTTTCTGAAGTCCTTGTTGCTCCTCGGGCCTGGGAAGAGCTCTGGCTCTTTCTTTACACTGCTTTCCACACCCTGTGGAGTAACTCTTACACAGAAGTCCAGTGCCCCCGCCCTTCCCACAATAAGTTCATGTTCTCTTGGGACCTGTTCCCTTTACAGCCAGAGATCCGCAGCATTCCCAAGTGTCCTTCCCCCCCCCCAAAATGCTTTTTAGGGCAAATCCCATGTGGGGTCCCCTGTACCTCTCATCCCACGCTGTCTGTCTCTTCCACTGACACAGTGGAGTCCTTGGGTCTCTCAGTACTGGGGTATGCTGTCCTGACATTCTCCCAACGTGCCACTGTAGCTCTACCCACGCCCACAAGCTGAACTTCTGTCGCCTATTAGGGTGTAATCCTCTAGCCGCCATTTTGCGTTTCTCTCTCTCTCTCTCTCTCAGGGCCACTCTGGCTCATCTGCTTCCAGCACCCGGATTCAGCTTCCTTAGGGGGCACACACAGGTGATGCTCATCCACTGCAGTCTCACTCAGCTACTCCTGGGACACAACCCTGCCTTTATTAAAGACTTTGCAAACACCCCTGATGCAGCAAAATCCTCCTTCTTTCTCAGTTGGCTTGATGGCCAGTCTTAGGGCATGCCCGCATTCTCCACCAAAATGTAATTGGGACAGGCTTGCCTTGGTTAAGTGTTGTCAGGATCGGGGCCCCGAAGAACTCATTGACTCTCTCAATCACTGGGAATTAGCTTTTTAATGGTCCTTTATTAACATATCGTGATCTCATTCCAGTCTCTCTTCATACCTTACAAAAGCCCATCAACATTTTCTAGCTTCTACACTGCATAGTCTTAAGAGCCAGGTAACATTTGGGGACTCGCCACCAAGCCCCTTAGTAGGCTGCTTGTCTTACACAGTCTCTATAGTTCAGTTGTTTATCTCTGGCTTTCCCAGTCTGTTGGGCTTCTGGGCCAGGCTCTCACACTCCTTGTAACCCAGCAAGTCTTACAGCTCAGGTACTCTAGGTAGAGCTCTCTCTAGCAGCTCTTACCCTTACCACCGCTCCCAGCCCTTACTAGAACTGCTTCACCAGCAGCCTCTTTCAGTCTTTTGACTGCTTCATTCTGGCTCTCAGTCCTTTCCGCTTCTAAGCTTGTGGCAGAGCTCTCCAGAACTGCTCCTGCCCTTACTGCTGTCTCCCTTGGACTGAACTCCAACTCCACTTTTCAGTCCATTGGCTGACTCCGCCACCATGCGTCTCTCAACTTTGGCTTCTTAGGCACAGTCAAGGCCCCTTAATACCCCCTGTAGCTCAGTCAGCATTCCCTGGATGCTGACGCTAAACAGTCTCTTTATAAAGGGCCCATGGCCTTGATTGGCTGTGCCTTCCACAGCCTGATGCAATACAGTACTACTTAGGTTCCAACATCCACAGGGAGCTGACCCCTATGTGGCTCTGCTCCTTATTGACATTTAAACTTCTTGGAAGCTGGATAAAGCCAGCACTATTTGAGAGGGAAAGAGGGGGAGGAACTATCCCTTTGAACTGTTGTCACACCACTGTGAACAACTCCCAGCATAAGGACCAGATCCAGCATCAAAGTAACCCTTGATCTTGATGCTGTGAGATCTCCCAGCCTCCACTCTTCCAACTCCCACGGCCTTCCGCCACTCTCACTGCAGAGCCAATCCAGTGGGATGTCAGCTCATACTTCACTGAAGATAGTTAATCTTCATCTTGGCATGATGGGAAAAGTGAGTTACTCCTATGCCCATCAGTGTACACATCTCCTGCACAGGGGGAGATTAGCAAGAGCTACCAGAGCATGAAATAGTTGTCAGAGCTTTTGGAGGGTCACGAGATAGATGGATTATTGAGGAAGGACTTTGATAGGTCTGGAATTGGGAGAAGATATAAAGGATGGAGAAGAAAGGTTTCTGCCAAGGGGAGCCTACTAGATCATGGTAACAACATGTTCAGGAGAAATATTCTCTTTTTAATTAGAGATGGGCTCAAGCCAGAAAGGGCCTGATCCAATATCCACTGAGGTCAATGGAAGTTTTTCTAGTGACATCAGTGAGCTTTGGATGTGGGTTAAAAGTTTGCATCTAGATTTAGAACTTCCTGAGGGCCTGTAATTTTTTTTTTTTTGGCGGGCGGGGGGGAGTTATGTCTACTTTGGGTCCCAGTTGTTGTTCATGTGTGTGTTCCGTAAGACATTTAAGGGTTAAAATACTGGCAGAACTAGGGCTGAAAATTTAAATGGGATGATTAAAGCTTTTACAAAAGGAGCTGATGAACTTAATTGAATTAAAGTTGACATCATTGGGAGTTGCCTAGCCCAAATGGATCGAGGGCATGATGCAGCCTTTTGAGCGTTTGTTAATTGCAGTATAAAGAGAGGCAGAACTGTACCTTGGTCATATATGCAAATTCCCTGTGGGAGGGAAGGTGGAGAGCTTCAGAGTGGGAAGGAACCCGGGCAGCCCTCAGATCACTATGAGAACACTTCT
The DNA here is from genome assembly GCA_003113815.1 of Sphenodon punctatus. NCBI lineage: Eukaryota > Metazoa > Chordata > Lepidosauria > Sphenodontia > Sphenodontidae > Sphenodon > Sphenodon punctatus. The sequence continues at coordinate 3,215,221 of QEPC01008313.1, forward strand.
CTGATTGAGAAAACTGGGAGAGGGGAATCAGCCTGAGGTAATGAGAAACAACTATGCAGTTCAGTTCATAGAGCTGGACCTGATCTCTTGCATCAGAGGGTATTTTCAGATGTTACGATACCACATTCAACCACAGTGAATCCCCCGTGGTGGTGTATGGTCCCGTAACGTGTGTTTGTGCACCGCCAGATGTTCACCACGGTGAACCACCAGCGGTAAGCAAAATAACCATGCTTTTGAGGATGGTCCAGGCACCATCTCCGAAAGTATGGTCAAAGTGATTCCCGCCTGGGATGAACTCCCGGCGGGAATCCCTTTTTGCCCCAACAGACGTGACGTTACCATGCTCAACCACGGCGGGATTCACCATGGTTGAGCGTGGTAACATCTCGTCTGGCCCCTGACCACGGCCCGGAATCGGCGGCCATACCCGCCGCCGATTCCAGGTCATGGTCAATACCCTGGGGGGGCGGACGGACGCCGCGATCACATTGGCCGCTGTGCTCGCCCATCTCCCAGAGGACGGGCATCCTCGGGAGCATGAGGGGGGGGCTGTGCGGCCACATGTTGCACCGTGCAGCCCCGCTCCCTCCCCGATTCCCCGGCGGAATCTGCCGGCTCGTCTGTTGACAGGCCGGTCAGATTCTGCCGGGGAATCAATAGGGTGATTCCATGACGGGGTCAATAGGGCCCCCGTCACGTCTGAAATCACCCAGATTTGTTGGGGTCACATCAGAGACAAACTGGGCCTGTAATAAACACCAGCCCCTGACATCTGATAATTGTGCCCATCCCCAAACCACTCCAAGGAATCAAAGTCCATTTGAAGCTATGCAGCCAATTGGGTTATGAAGCTTAAGGCATGCCTGTTTGGTGTGGGGTTAACACCTTCCCTGGTCTTCCACCCAGAAGAGTGGGACCAGGTCAGGGCAAGGGGGCTGTCTCACCTTTGAAATAGTTAACATGGAAACAGCGAACCAGAACCAGTCATCCTTCCTCACTTTTAGCTCAATCCTCACTCAGAAAATCAGTTGGAATTTGGCCTGAGTAAAGACAAAGGTTGTGATCCACAAACTACTTACTTCAGAGTAAGCAATTTGTGGCCTGTGGCCCAAGTATACACTCAAAAGGGGCTTTGGGATTGGCCCTAGAACAGCTGATGTCTCCTAGAGAAGTAGATCTATATATATCTATAGTTTTTTTGATCTATTCGGAATTCAAGACAGGTAGGAAGGTCATGTTCCACTAGGGCTGATCTGATCGTTGTTTTATTGCCTCTCTAGGTCTGTTCTTATTGGCATTTACAGTTTTCCCCTGTGTAGCCTAAATGGATAAAGTGTTGAACTTGGACAGGGCTCAAATCCTGTCTAATCACAAACTCACTGTGTGTGTAGCCTTGGGCCAGTCAGTATCTCTCAGCCTCATTTCCCCATTTCTAAAATGGGAATAATAATGACCTACCTCGTAGGGTGGTTGTGAGGCTGAACTAGATGAGGATTGTAAAGCACTTTGAGTATTCAAAAGTTCTTTATAAATGATTTATAATAATAATCTGTGAATTTCACTAGCTAGATTCTCCATGAGAATGTTTAACAAGCACAGTCCCAATACTGCCCCCCTGCTTCTCCTTGTATGAAACCTTCTTACCACTTAAGCCACGGCGGCTCATCGTTATCTATCTTTTGCAATCTGTCAGTTTTCAGTCCAAGTGCAAAGCTCCTTGGCCAGGCGGATCTGAATTAATTTTGAGAGCAAGACTTCAAGAGTCACTGGATCAAATGCTTTCCTGTAATTCAAACATACTATTCTATCTACTGATTTCCCCTTCATCCACTAAATTAGCAATTCTGGTATAAAAGAAGCAGCAATCAGCTTTGTCTGGAAAGACTTCTTTACAAACTCTTGCAGCTTAGTGCCTATGATTTTATCTTCTCCAATGTATTATGGGTAAAAGCTTGCAAAAGTGTCTAGATAACTTCACAGTGTAACTGTTTTCAAAAATATCTTGGGCTATGTTCCAAATAACAGATGCTTCTAAGTAGTTGCACCCTACTTCACTGTAACTTCTGATTTATACACACACAGTGCCCTAAAATGAAGTTATTCAGGAGTGAGAAGAGAACTGTGTAGTAGCTGAAAAAATCAGGATTACATACTCCCCTTAGCTTTCTATTTTGATGTAACTATAGTGTGAACCCTTTCCCTTGAATTCAAAAGTGACGGGTAACACTGTTTGCCATTACCATTAGTTACAGATTGCAAAGTAACTAGATCTATTTGTGGCTGCAGGAAGAACAGTACCAAAGTGGAGTAGTTACTTTGTAAATTGAAGTAGTTACTTTGGTTTAACAGTGTTCACTGGAATGTGCCCGTAGGCATGTATGAGACAGGCAGGAAAATCCTCCGCCATTAAAGTCAATGAGTCACTAAAATCTTACCCAACGGTGAAATTCATCCCAGTCCCCAGGAGAGCTCCATAGTTACATTGTGCCAATGACTGTTGAGTGGTGCTAGGTGCGGCACAGGATGTTTAACTGCTACATTGCACCATGGACAGTGGCATTTGCATCCTACGGGAGCAATCCACATTCATCCAGATGCGCAAGGTAGTTGTGCCTTCCATAACCTGTGTGCCAGACAGTTGTTCAAGACTTAAGTGGATGCTGAATCTTTTCTCACAATGCGAGACATCATCATTATTATTATTATCATTATTATTATTATAAGCATTTGTATAGCACCAGCTGTGTACCTGGCGCTGTACAGAACAATGAGATAGACGCGGTCCCTGCCTACGGCTTACAATCTAATAGACATGGAGAGGGAAGACAAGGATAAGGGACATAGGGAGAGACAAGGGATAAATTACATTCAAGCAGATGCAAAGTCTCAGGTGCACGTGCTTGGTTTGGTTTCAGTTAGGCAGGAGTCTGCGGGGAAGGCAGACAGCAAATATTGAAAGGAAAGTTCTAACAGATGTCGGGAAAGGCGGCGAGGAAGAGGTGGGTTTTGAGGAGGGATTTAAGGGAGCAGGGGAAGACGAGGGAGAGCGAGGGAGGGGGTAGAGGAGGAGTGGAGAGTGCGTGCAGGAGTTTGTAAGGAGACTAGGACTGAGAGGTAAAGGGGAGCCAGGTTGTGAAGGGATTTGTAAGTGAACACCAGGAGTTTGTGAAGGATGCGTTCGGGAAGGAGGATTCAGTGAAACGAGGAGAGGAGAGGCTGCACGTGGTCAAAGCGACGGGCTGAGTGGATGACCCTGGAGACCTGCACAGCTTTCTTGTGTAATCTACACTTTGGCTGCTTTTATACGAGCGGATCATAGTTGCGCGACCCGCACGTGTGATTTTTCAAAATCCCATGAGGTGGGATTATACGTGAGGATGGACGCATTCAAAGCAGCCGCGCGTTGTTTGCCAACCATGAACTAAATACCATATTTGTGGTCTGATCACTAGCAACTATGCCCCAGGTACAGAGGTACTGCCTGCTGACCATATTTCTGCACAGTTCTTTAATTTTTATTCATTTCAACGCATTTCTATCCTGCACCCTCCTGCACAATAGCAGCTCCAGGCAGCGTACAACAATTCTTACAATAAAATCGACAATAAAAATACCAGCTAAACATTTTCTTAAAACCATAAATTACTAAAAGCATGGAAATCAAATCCCTCCCCCATCCCCTTATCCACCCTCCTACCCGTCTCCCTCCCCAAAGGCCTGGCAGAACATCCAGGTCTTACACTATCTCTGAAAGGAGGGGAGGTCCGGGGCCAAGCAGGCCTCCGTCAGGAGGAAATTCCATAGCCTGGGTGCAACCACCGAGAACACCTTTCCCATCATTGCCACCAGGGGGATCTTGAGTCGGGCGTCCCTGGCCGACTACAAGGGTCGCACCACAGCCTGGGGCATGAGGTGGTCCCGCAGGTAGGCAGGACCCAGACCATTTAGGGCTTTAAAGGTCATTACCAACACCTTGAATCGAGCCCAGAAGACCATAGGCAGCCAGTGCAGAGAACGGAGCACTAGCGAAATGTGCTCACGACAACCCGTCCTCGTTAGGAGACGGGCCGCTGCATTCTGCACCAGTTGCCATTTCTGAACAGTTACCAGGGTTAGCCCCATGTAGAGTGCGTTACAGTAGTCCAATCTTGAGGTGATGAAGGCATGGATGATGTTGGCCAGGTCGGAGTCCGAAACGTACAGCCATAGCCCTTGAACCAGATGTAATTGATGAAAAGCGCTTCCCACCACAGCCACCACCTGGGAATCAAGGCGGAGCTGTGAGTCAAGAAGCATCCCCAGACTACGAACCTGGGTGGCTAAAGGGGGGCAGAGCCCATCGATGACAGGAGCCACCACCGCCTCGGCCTTCCCCACCCGCATCACCTCCGTCTTGTCGGGATTCAGTCTCAGACGGCTCACCCTCTTCCAATCCCCCACAGCCGCCAGACACCAGATGAGCACTGAGATTACTGGGTCTGGGTCTTCAGAAAAAGATAAGTAAAGTTGTGTTGGTGGTGTACTGATGACAATGTATGCCTAACCTTCTCACGACCTCACCTAACGGCTGCATGTACACGTTGAACAGGAGAGAGGACAGAATAGAACTCTGCGGGACTCCACACGTAAGGTCCCGGGGAGGAGATGAACATTCCCCTAGGACCACCCGCTGAGTTCTGGCCAGGAATGAGCGGAACCATTCAAGAACAGCACCTCCCACCCCGACCCAGTCCCACAGACAAGCCACCAACATCTCGTGGTCAATGGTATCAAATGCTGGTGACCGATCTAATAAGTTCAAAAGAGATTATCTGCCCTGATCTAATTCACGGTGCAGGTCATCGACCAAAGCCACAAGCGCAGTCTCAGTGCCAAACCTAGGACAAAAGCCGGACTGTGAAGGATCCAGAAAATTGATCTGATCCAGATGCCCCTGAAGCTGCTGAGCCACCACCCGTTCAGTAACCTTCCCTAAAAAGGGAAGGTTAGAGACTGGCTGATAGCTGGCAGGGGAGTCAATGTCAAGAGATGGTTTCTCGAGCAGAAGCTGCACCACCGCCTCTTTAAGACGGTCCGGCACTCTACCCTCCCTAAAGGAGGCATTGACCACCCCAGCCAGCAATGGCCCTACTGTCTCCCGGCAAGTCTTAACCAGCCAGGACGGGCATGGATCTAATTCACAACAGGTGACTCTAACCTCCCCAAGGACGTCCGCTGCATCAGTGGGCGACACCCACTGAATTTGATCCCACAAAATTGGACGGCGGAGCTTCCATAACCTCAAGTTCACTGCGGCATCAAAATCGTGATGACTCCGATCCTTGCTGTGAATAAGGATTTGGCATGCGCTTCAGACTAAATTGAAAATAGACATCACTTTTTTATATTTATATTTCTGAAATATGTTCATTGAAATCTGAGAGGAATTCTTTTACTTCATTCCCCCTTTTTGGCAACTGAAGTATACTCAACCCCCTGGTTTTCTGAAGTAAAAAAAAAAATCTCAGTTTTTGACAATAATGAAAAGTTGTGAAAAGCAAGCCTTTCTCCATGTTGACTGCAAAAAACCACAAATATTTCTTATTTTCAACATTTTTCCCTGGGAAGAAAAGTTCCAGCAGCAACCTCTATTGCTAGGCACATAAGCTAGTACCCTGTGTGTTTGGCTCCTAACAAACAAGGAAACCTATTCAGAAAAATTATCTTTCTGGAGGAGTGAAGACCTGTTCCATTTGCGATACATAACAACTTTATTGAAATGAACCTGCAAACCATATCACAGATTTGGTCAAAACCCTTTCTATTAACTGTCTAGACCCAGGTAGAAGTAGCCTTCACCACGGGGTCCTGTTGACAGGATTCTTAGGTGAACACAACAGTAGGTCACCAATTGACTTCCATCAAGTTCACTATACACCAGCTGACCTGGTCTTTCACCAACACAACATGGCTCAGCTGGGGCTAAGACCTAAGGGACTTGTCAAATTACAGGACTAGGAATCAAATTAGTCATCTTTCATCTAGGCAGGGCATTGGACTTGATGCCCCTTGAGGCCCCTTCCAACTCTTTTACACATGACAAAAATAAGTTCTTATAAGTGACTCTTACAAGGCTGCGAGATTTTGCTGCATAAAAGGGAAAGGGTGTGTTCACACATTACAAAACTATAGCGTTTATACCACCTGGTATTATCTCAAGCGCTTACAAGAACCCATTTTTGTCATGTGTAAAAGCGGCCTAAAATACTAGGATACTCTGATTTGAATGTGATTCCCAGTTTCTTCAACACACTATACACTGGCTCCATGGACGGGTATATTGCTCTTCAATAGCACTCCAATTACAGTGTGTGAATCCTCAAAAGCTGGGATTTTCTAAGCAGACTGAGGGAGTGTTGCCCCATCTTCCAAAACCAGAATCCCTTCACATGCAATCAAAGGGTGAAAACAGACATGCACGTAATTCTGCTTTAACATGGCTATAATATTTCATATGCATGTTGCAGGGCTGTATTGGCACCTTAGGCAGCCCTGCAACATGCATAAGAAATGTTAAAGTGGTGTTAAAGTGCATGTCTGTTTTCACCCAAAGTCATGTTTTTTGGAATGGAAGCTAGATGCTCCAATTCAGTGGGAGTTAAGAGTCTAAGGCCACATTCACACCTGATGCTGCGGTGCTGTAAAAATGACACGAGGCAAGACGCAGCAGCGGGGAGGAGCCCGATGCCGCAAGTACCGCCGGTGCAAACGGGCTTCTGCCGCGGCTTTCCTCACGCATGGCAGGGCTGGATTTTGTACCATTTTTACAGCACCGCAGTGTCAGATGTGAAGGTGGCCTAACTCTCTCAAGGGAATGTGGTTGCTGTGTTGGTCTCAAAACAAAATAGATGGAAACAAAGACGTTCAGTTGCTACCTTTTATTGGACCAACTTCTGGTGGCGAGAGTATACAAGTTTTAGAGCAAGAGTGGAAATAAGTCAGAGCTGACCAGTGCTTAATTTGGAAATAGTAATAAATAATAATTAATTGCTGTGGCTAAAGCCTGCCCCAGAAGCAACGCCCCCTGCCCTAGAGTTTGTCATGGGAGAGAACAGAAGCCTAGCTTCCAGCATGCACCCTACTACTGGAACCACCCAGCCCCCTCTATAGCTGAATATAAAGCAGGGGTTCTTGTGCCAATAAGAAGCATTATGTAAGCTGAAACAGAGAGCTGGATCAGGGTGATATTGGCCCTTTATGGACGATTATATTGTAAATGCTAATCTGGGGCAATACCTGGTTATGGATATTTTGTTATGAGAAATGAATAAAAACAGACGCGGTACTGGACCAGGGAGTCTAGAGAGGGGGTGGGGACGAAGCACAAAGTGAAACTGGACTTTTCATGGGCGAACGAGATTTTTGATCTTTGCCGTGTATCGGGATTTTGAGATTTAGATGAAAGTTATATGTATATGTTTTAGCTGGTTGTTTTAACCTGTATGAGGCTCTGCTATTTAAATCAGGCTTGCCGTCCTTTTGTATTATATAAAAGGTTTTATGCTAATGTTAGGTTTGCTTTCTGGGTTAGGGCGTGAGCCAAGGCCTAAATAAATTTTTAAAAAATGTGCTAATAAGAAGCATAGGGGGTGGGGTATGAAAGTAATTAATGAAAGCCAGATAAACCAACCAGTTTATTTTAGGGTTGCCAGATGTGCACATTTTTACCAGCCACTTATGAAAAATACATGTTGCAGGGCTGCATTGGTGCCAGTACAGGCCTGCAACATGTATTTTTCAAAAGTGGCCCGTAAGAATGTGCACATCTGGCAACCCTAGTTTAATTCTGGCTTTCATTCCCAATCCTGAAATGGCCAGTATCAACCTTTCCCCAGTCCTGTCACATTTGGGAATGGCACCCAAAACAATAGACGCCGTATTAAGTTGTTGGGCTTCTTAAGCCATTACAAACATGGACAGAAATCACCTGCTTGTGCTCCCTCATTGTTTCAAGACGTTTGGTTAACTACCCTATTTTCTCTCTGATTGCTTTTGCTCTTTATACTTTGTTTTTAAATGCTAGTAGCAACCTTCCTCTTGCCCCACCATCCTTTCCTTAATGTTGGATATTTTCCACCAATCATAGACTGCATTGACATTTCTTTACACTTAGTTGTTGTTTTCATGTATTGTTTTGTTTTGCAATTGTTTTGTTTAGATTTAGTTCTGACTTACTACCAGCCTGCGGAAGACCCCGGTGTGACTTGAAAGCTTGCTTAACAAAAGTTGGTATGGTAAAAAAGATAATCTGAACTACCATGTGTGCTTTTAGAAGGACACGGAGCAGCCTGCCCTGGAGCTGATCTGGGGGTGTCCTCACCCCCCCCCCATGTCCACCTGCTTGTAGCTCCACCTGGGTTGACTTCAAATGGACCCAGAAGGTTCCCTGGCCCACGGTCTGGCGCTCTAGGCTGGCTCCCACAACTCTGTAACATTTCTCAGGGCAATGGCTGGCTGAAAGTGGAGCAGCAGCGTGGGTCCACTGAGTGGATGGACAGTTGCTCCACTTCAGGCTGGTGCCCTGGGTTTGGCTGGTCTGCTCCACCGCCGGCGCTCTGGGATGCTCTGAAGTGCTGCTGGCAGAGCTACCCTGGAGCAGGGTCTGCTCTGCCTACACATTTGGCGGGGCCGCCTTTAGATTGGTGGACCACCCGGGCGTGAAACGGGCTGGCGCAGCTAGCACCAGAGCAGCCGTCCATCTAAAAACACCCCTTGTCTCCATCTATGACTCTCTTCAGGCTCTTTTGAAGACACTAGTTGGAGACAGTTTGTTTACTTCAAGCCATGCACAGCGATAGGTGGAAGTGTTCCCTAAGAAGACAGGGACACAGGAAGGTAGTTGGAGGAAACAGGGCATAGTTGAGCCCTTCCTCCTCCTTGTCCACTTTTAGGGTAAGCAGGCAAATCCAACATTCTCTTGTTACACCTGACGTTTGGGGTCCTTGAGGAGTCCTATCCCTGGTATACATGGGGTCCCCATCGTTGGCAGTGATGCAGCCCCATCAGGTTCGCTTTGAGACACATTGGCAAAGGCAGCATGGAAGAACCTTGCCCAGGGCTGGACCTGCTCACTTGAAACAAGCAGTACATTGCACTCTTCAGGGTTGTTCATTGTGGTCCCATTCACCAGCACTTTTAACCAGCAGCTTTACAAAAGTGAGTTTCTGAGTAATTATCTGAAGGATGAAACGGGTCTGCAGGGTCAGCCTTAAAGATTGCGGGGCCCGGGGAGGGTGGGGGAGAAATGTGGAGCCCCATTGTCCCGCCGGGCCTAGGGGCACTCCCTGGCTCAGGGGGCGCTCCCCGGCTCAGTCTGGGGGCCCTACCCGGGCCTGGGCTCGGGGATGGGCAGAGGGAGCACTCCCCTCTGCCGATTCCCAAGCCAAACCATTTTTCGTGGCACTTACTGCTGCCACTGGCCTGAGCCCCGCGCTGGGCCCACTCGCCAGATCTTGGGTTGTGCCAGCTGCCGCAGCAGCAGATCCCGCCGCTACCAGAAGTTACCAAGGAGTGAGGGAGAGGTGGGGCCTCTGCCTCTCTCTCACTCCCTAGCCCAGTCCGAGGCAGAGGCCCCGCCTCTCCCTCATTCCCTGGCCGAGACTGACAGGCAGCAGAGGGGGCCAGGGAGTGAGGGAGAGGCGGGGCCTCTGCCTCTCCCTCACTCCCTGGCCGAAGCAGATAGTAACCAGGAGCTGGGGGCTTCGAGCACGGCCCCCCCCCCCCAGAGTGGGGCCCGGGGTGGCTGCCCCAAACCACCCCGCGGTAAGACTGGCCCTGGGCTGTGGGCTTTAAGGACAGCTTTAACAAACAAAACAAAAAAAAGCCACAATCTATTCGGTAGTGGCTTTTTAGTATTTTGTGCTGTAGTGCCCAATCACATAGCTAACTACTTCCCCACCCGAAGTGTCATCATCACGACTAGGTGAGTTGGGTGTTTTTACGCACACGTTTCTCCTGCATGTTTGCTGTTACATTCTGAACTTTCTGTGTGTCTAAATCACTCACTCAGATCTTAAACATCCGGATCTTTGAACTTCTGCGTAGAACTTCTCCCAGAACTTTTGTATGTAAAAGGTTCTCCTGGTAAACTGCCTTGCTCCAGGCAGCTGTGGTCACTTGGTTTCCATGGCAGCCTGTCACATCTACAGCTGCGGCTACTTTAGGCTGCCTCAAGGCAGTGTTTGTGTGAAGAATGCATCCAGGAACTGCCTCAGGGCTGTGTGTGTGTGTGTGTGTGAGTGAAATTAATCTGGAACTTGTGCACTTGTAAGCCCAGAAGATTGAAAAATCTGGAACTTTAATGTGTGTGTAAAAATGCCCACAACTGGAGCTGCTTCTTTGTGCTAGCATGGGATCTGAAGCCATAGGTTTGGCAAGTGACCTAGACTCCTACTTCCAGAAGCTCAAACATCCTGAATTATTAGCCACATTCTCACCCTGTCAGTCAGGTTGACTTTTCCCTCCTGTGCGCTCTGTACACTGCTTAGCTACTTTCGGTTGATTTTCTCTTTATCTTTAATTGCTGTTGTTTTTGTTGAGATTTCTCCCTATTGATCTGTTTGCCTCCTTGCCAGCTCAGCTCTCTCTCATGCTCCCTTTCTCTTTCTTTCTCTCTCGCTATCTCCTGTTATCTGAAACTAGCTCTGCTACGCTGTTCTCTCAGCTCATGCAATCCAAGGGACAACTTTAACTCCTGCTTCCCAGCATGTTCTGCTTTGTCTTTGGGCTCATTCACACAAGCTTCAGTGGCAAAGGAAGCCAACATGGAGCGCAGCCCGTGCCGACGTCCCCTGAGGAAAGGGTGCTGTATAAAACCCGTGCTGAACAACCCCAATGGCATAGGGTAGTTTGCTATGCAAACTCCTTTCACACAGCACTGCCTGCCATGTGGGAAGCAAGCCCAAGGCTGCTCTCTCTGGTTGTCTGTCCATCACTCTGGCCCCACCCCGTTCAGGGTCTATAAGAGTAGAAGACAAATGGTGCTTTCAGATGAGATGCTACCCCACGTGGTCACCCAGGAGCCACGGAGCCGACCACCCGTCTGAAGGTGAAGCAGCCGGATGCACCCTCCCCATGAGCCACGGACCACCCACTTATGGCCACTCGCAGAGCACGGCTGGGAAATCCGGAGTGCTCTGTGTGGGGCCAGCCAAATAGCTCCGTGGCAATGGGTGGCCATGGAGTCCCTGCCCATATGAACGGCAGCAGCCAGCCACACCAGCAAAACGTTTTGCCGTTCATAGGCACCGTGGGCGAGGGAAGCAGCCTTTGCAAGTCACAGGAACTGGCTGAGAGTGCTGGGGAGCCTGGGTTCCCCAACAATTGTGCTGGGGACATGTCCCTTGTAAAGGCCAACCCAACATTCCCTCCTTCCCCATAATCCATGGCAGGGGGAGTGGATGGAGGCTGCCTCTGTGGCCACGGTAGCTGCTCTGGGAGCCGCCAGTTTGAATCCCTCCCCATGCACTCCACCTGTGTGGGTGCTCTGCTGCAGATCCCCCACCCACCCCCATTGCCTTGCTCATTTAAAAACACCCAAAGAAATGAAGACCGTCTGCTTTGGACTGATGAGTGAGTAGGAGCTCTAGCAAGGCAGGCAGAAGCCTACTGGGAGCTGTCCTGGGTCCTGTAACGAAGGCTGGATTCTAGTGAAAGGAGGGAGCTAATTCCCCAAAGTCACTGTGTGAAGTGGTGCTCAGAAGATATCCGAAGACTTGTGTGGCCCAGTGGTGAGCGCATGCATTACAGAGAGTTATGAAAGATACCTTTGTCTTCTACGCCAGACTTGTAACTAAGTGCAGGATGCGGGGGAGAGCGAAGAGGAAGGGGATAGATTGCATGCAAAGGGGGGCAATTTCTTAAGACTAAGAAACTATGGGGGAAACCTAGAACACACCTTATTTCTGCAGGTAGGGAACAGGGATGATGTATAGAGTGGGGAAGTGCCCTCCATATCTACGGACCTAGTCTACCTCATAGATCTGAGACAGTCCACAGCCTTTTCTGCTCCCTTGGCACTAGCAGCACTTGGAGTGTGCCCATAGGAGGTGCTGTTAATCATTTATGAAGTGCTTTCAGTGTTCACCCTCAAAACAGTGCTATGAGGTAGGTTATTATTATTCCCATTTTAGAGGTGGGGAACAGGCTGAGAGAGAATGACTTGCCCAAGGCTACCACCCAATGAGCTCATGGTTAAGATGGAAATTGAACCCTGGTCTCCCAGATCAAGTCCAACGTGTTACCCACTTCTTGGTGCACTTCTGGGGAGGCTTTGATAAGCTACTGTGTATTAGGCAATAGCTTACTGTTTGGTTGCCCACCACTTAGCCCATCAAGCTACGGCTGAGGCCCTTAGTTTCCTCTGTGCCTCTGATCCCCATCTTTAAATAGGGGAGAGTATTTCTCTTCTTTCACCCTTTACCTTTCCTCTCCACGTAGATGATAAATTCTTCAGACCAGGGACTGTTTCACTGCACCCACGTATAGCACAATCTGTTCTCGTGGGGGACGGGGAGGTCTTTTCTTGGTGCCTTACATTATTGTTAATCAAAAGTCTGCAAAGAAGCAAAAAGCATTTTTTGGAAATGCTAAGAAAGCAGGATGCCCTTAGGGATGTGGTCAGGGAAGCCTCTTATGCAGTACACTTTGTTTTCCCACCGGAATGGAGTATTGGCACCATAGCTAATAAAGTAAAGTCTTCCATGCTCATAAGATAAATACTGATGAAGATAGCCTTCTCACTTCTCCCTTGATATTAACTCCTCTGCAGGTCAAGAATGATAAGTTCATTTTCTTAACTCTCATCTATTAGCATTCCATTCTGCTCTGAGTTTCATAAAGCTGTTCTTATTTCATAAGATAAAAAAGTAATAACATTGCCCTCTATTATTTATTAGCCGCTTTTATATCTTTAAGCAAAAAAAACCTCTTTTCTCTTCCCGCAAGGTTCTTCTCAGATCATTCAGGCAGAAGGCCTGGGATTCTGTCATTTTGGAATGCCCTGTCACTCCTAGATTTGAGGATCCTCTTGTCTTTCCCCCCACAGGCAATGACAGCGAGAGAGAGAGAGAAAAAAGTGGGAACAGGCCTTACTGTGTGCGAGCTGGGTTGCAAACCCAAAACTCACTCAGCTTCACATTCAGTCAATTCCCCGACAATTCTCCTGGAGATACGAGAATAGTAGGAGGCTGGGATGCACGCCCTGTGTGCCATTAAATATTTACTGCCAACACAAATGCACAGTGCCTGCGTTCCCTTGCATTTCTGTGTCTGCTTCACAGACCTTGTTGAGTGACACCCATGGAAGGAAAAAGTGTCATGCCCTCAGGCTATGACCAGCCAATAAGAGAGACTGTTCTAAAGATGTCATGTTCTGTAACCTGATGTCCTGTTGGGGAGGTCTGAGGGTGATGGAGCCTGGAATTCGATCTCACCAGCGTGGTGTTTTAGCTAAGGCTGCCTGAATTCCTTGCTCTTCATCAACATTTTTGTTGTTTGCATGAATTTTGCCCTCAGACTTTTTTCTTTATAAACTCTTACTTCAAACCCAACACAAATTTGTCTGTGTCATATAAGGTCACATGTATGTGTTTTGGATGAGATTTGACACTGAAGTCCAGATAATTGTGATAACTAAAGATCTCATGGCACTTTTTTTTGCAAGGGGACAGGTGTTAACTCTGGTGTTCTGGCCAAATTCCAATGGAAATTAAAATTGTGCTCATCTACAAGTGCCCCCTGTAGGGGGGATTTATATTACATTCTTGATTTGCTGAGTAGCATGGCTTATGTCATTAAACGGTTGCCACCTTGAGTGCTATTGCAGTTCCAATGCAATAGAAAGTGAGAATGAAGATACTTGTATGGCTGTAAAATGGAGGTTCCCAAACCCAGGCTTAGGCCAGTCAAGTGGAGTCACAGACTCTGCAGGTGGGGTCCTGATCTCTCATTCCTTGAGCCCTGGTTTCTCTGGGCTAATGGGTGTGCCCTCTAGAGATTACCAGTGTAGCCCCTAGTGACTAAGATGCTGGCCTAGGACCTGAGAGACCAGGATTCAAATCCCGTCTTAGTCCATGAATTCACTGATTGGCCTTGGGCAAGTCACTTTCTCTCAGCTTCAGTTCCACATCTGTAAAATGGGAATAATAATGACCTGTCTTGCAGGGTTGTTGTGAGGATGAACTAGATAAGGACTGTAAAGCAGTTTGAACACTGAAAGGGCAATACAATGATAAATAATAATATACTTTGGATGTCTATGGTAGTGACATCATTAAGGCCCCAAATGAGTCGCATAGGCAAAAAGCTTGGGAATCGGAGAGAATTTTCTCCATAGTGCTAGTATTCCAGTAGATGAAAGTCAATAGGGATAAAAATTTCAAAAAGCAAATGGGACTGTAATCATCAAACAAGTTATTCCAGAGAAGCTGCTAGGGATGGGCGAACAGAACCGAGTTCGGAAATTCGGTTCGGTTTGGTTCAATTCGGTTCAGAAGTTTGGTTTGGTCGACCGAACTGGTCGAGTTTGGTCCGAACTCTGAACTTCTGAACCGCGTTCGCCCATCCCTAGAAGCTGCATTGATTTATATTGGAAGCTTCTAGGATGACTGAGTAATTGATGTATGGATCATGTTCTCCTAAGCCCCTTGAGAATCTAGTTCCATTTTCAAAATGGACTTCAGGTGTTTTGGTAACCAAGTCCTGTTGAAAACCTATATGCATTTTTGAAAATGTAACCCTAAGTCAACAATACAGATTAATTTAGCAAGCTTTATCATTGTCCAGGGCCTGCCTTATGGTGGGGTGAGTAGGGCAGCTGCAGAGGTCCCACAGTTTGTGGGGGGTCCTTCAAGCCCCCACCCAACACTGCTCCCCTGAGGGCATCAGGAGTACCTATTACTCCTGGGCTCTGGATCAGCCCCTGCAGTCAATTGGGGGCGCCTTTCTCAAGGTGTCCCGGGGGACTGCTACGAAGATGGCATCGTCGGTGGCCGCACCAAGGCTGTGGAACTCCCTCCCAGCGGTGGCACGATTGGCCTGGGATCTCCCCACTTTTAGAATTATAGTTTATTTGTCTCAACCATTGGTTATAATAATAAAAAATCCCTCATGTTTTACAATAGAAAATATACTATTATAAAACATCGTATTATTAGCCAAGTTCCGCCATACATACACATGCCAGCATCATTCCACATGACAACTCTATAACAAACAAACTTCTTGAATAGCAAACTTATTTCTGGTCCAAACTGGTCCTAAAACAGACATAAGAAGCATATTAGATCATAGTCAGGATACATTACCTCCCCCTAACATATTATATTTTATAATTATTATTACATCTATCACACTAAAATCTCATCATTTATCATACCACTCCTTGAATATATTAACAATATTGCCGCCAGGGCTATAAAATTATTCATGTGGAATTCATTTATCAGCGCATTACTTCGTATAGCAAGCAATTAGCAGCATATCACACAAATATTCAACATGCTGAGAACCCCAAAAGAGGGATAAAAACACATTAGGCTGCCGCTCTTTTAGGGCTTTTGGAGAGTGAGACGGGTTGGGTGGGATGGTTTTGAGGGCTAGGGTGGGTGGGTTTTTGTTGTATGTTTATATTTGTATGGCTTCCCTTTTAAAGTGGTTTTTATATTGGTGTTTTATATGTTTTATATTTTTGTCTTAAATTGTAAGCTGCCCCGAGCCACTTTGCAGAAAGGGCGGGGTATAAAATTGTATAATAAATAAATAAAATTATTGTTTGGTTACTTTTTGACCCTCGGACAGTCATTTTGGAGGGGAAAACAAGTCCTGGGAGGGAAGGGGGAGCTGACATCACGGAGCCAGGAGACATGATTGATGTCTATGCTGGCCAATGAGCATCACAAGCATGTGCCAGGCACTCACATGGCACCCTGTGATTGCTCAAACTTCCAGACTCCTAGAACCAATCATGGGAGCTGTGGGCAGGGCACTGTGAAGATTTTATATTGTCACAGGCAGGCTTTTTCCTCTTAGTCTCTGACTTGTCAGGTGGCATCTTCAGAGCAGTGCTCTTGAGCAACTTTTCCCTAGCCCTCAGGCCCAGTACCTGTAATCCTTCCCCATCCCTTTCCTAGCCCCCATTATTTCTTTAACCTTCTGTTGTTGGTCTCAGTGTCTGTCTCCCCCTCTGTGTGTGTGTGTGTGTGTGTGTGTAGATATATATAGATATAGTAATTGATGTATGGATCATGCAATAATTGATATATGAAATATATTATATTATATTATTATATTATATTTTTTATATATATATATATATATATATATATATATATATATATATATATATATATAAAAAAAA
>QEPC01008313.1:3247301-3281170 GCA_003113815.1 Sphenodon punctatus
GAGCGGATGCTAGTACCCTAATAAACTTGAACTTGAACAGTAGGTAACGCGACGGCTGTACACGTTGAGGGTCCATCGGGCCAGGATGAGCTTGCCTTGCTGGGACACCACAGAGCTCAACAGGGCATGGCGTTGGACAGCCACCCTCTTCACCCATCACATAATCACCGCCCTCCTGAGGTTTGATGCCCTCCGCCACCGTGCCCCAGGAGGACAGACCATTGACCCTGCAGACGAAGCAGGACTATCTGCTGTAGCAGCATGCACTGCAGCAGGAGGGCTGTGCCCAGGAGGTGTAGCAGCACGTCCCTGGGCTGTGGGTACTCATCCCCCGGCAGCATGGTTCTCCAGCTCCCCACTCCCAGCCACCCTCTGCTGGCATGTGCCATGGCTGCAGTGCACCCCGCTGTGTGGCCTGTGCCCATGGCCCACTCTCCCATGGTATCGCAGGAGCTCCTCTGTGTCCACCCAGCATGGTGGCACCGTTCTCTGTGTTCTACTCAACCCCGTGGTACTGCCCCACCGCCCCATGCCCGACTGCCTGAAGCGGGTCCCTTATGTACTGTGTAGTCCGGTGGGGGCAGGGCACCAATTGATGCTGCACTGGGGGGGTGATGGGGCTGCCACAGGGTGCTGGGTCCAGCTGCTCAGCCCAGTGAGTGCACCGGCAGCATGTCCACTGGGGGAGGGGGGATGGGACCACATGCACCCCAGGGTGCCCCTGCCTCAGCACCCAAAATAGACTCCCCCCTTCCAGGGTCCATCTTTGCATGCTACAGCCATGCATGATGTGGATACAATGCCTGGCTCGGCTCCTTGGCCTGGCGCATAGCCCAGCCATGGGCCCCGTCATCTCTCGGCACCTGTGCTGCATCCCTTCTGTCCTGTGTGTGGGTTGTGGGTCCCCATTCCCAGCAGCCTGGCCTATCTCCGGCATGCAAAGCTGCCTGTGGCTGAGGGTAGCCACTCATTACGTGCTCGTCCCAGTCGCAGCAGTCCTCTGTCTCCCTCCTGTTGCTTCATCAGAGCGGGCCCCATTCCTGTCATGGCCAGTCATTCTACACGGCCTTCAGCTGGGGATGTATGGGAGGGGTGGTTGCCCTGTGCAGACATGCTGTTGGTGGCCCTCTGGCTGAGCCCCGATGTGCAGCTGTTGCTGGGCAACCCCCTGTCGGTGGAGGATGGCTTCTGGCTCCTGTTGCGGTACATGTGGATGATGGGTCACCATGTCGGTGCTTCAGCATGCCATGGCTGTTCCCTCAAGATCGGCTTCACCCCCCATGGAATCCGCCTTGGGGGCCCACTCCCGCCGTTGTCATGCCGTGGACCACTGCGGAGTTAACGGCGGCTCGCCTGCTAACGAAACTACCTGGGTTCGGTAACACCTTGCTGTCTGGGGTTACCCCGGATGCTGCCCTGTACACTGACAGCCTCCTGCATGCCCGCAGTGTCCTGCACACACCCTCAGATGTGGGGGCCCTCCTGTGGGACCTGGGCTTGCTGTCGCCCAAGGTTGATGGTCCGCTCTGGACCTGGAACCCCTCTGCTGCGGAGCTTGCTGCCCTTCGATCAGTGAGGGACTTTCCAGCTGTGCGGACTGCGGCCACCGGAGCATGTCTCATTCTTCCCCACTTTCTGGTGGATGCTCATATGCGCTCCTGAGGCTTCTGAAGGGACCTGTTCACCTGGGAGGGTCTAGCGCTGGGGTCACCACCTGGGGACCGCTCACCGGACCATCCATGAATGGCCACTCACCACCACACGCTCCCAGCTACCCTATTGCCCTGGAGGGTGCATTGCCCCACCCCCGTGCCTCTGATTGAGTTGTGTGCTGCCATCTGCATCGCTTCTGGCTGCCGCCTGGTTCCCTGGATCCCATCACCCCGCCTGGGTGACCGCTGCTCCTTCCCACTAAGGCTGCCCTGGTGCCCTCGGCTGATATGCGTGGGCACTGCTCTGCCCTCCTGCTGTGCTTCTCTTGCCCCCCGACCATGGGTCCACC
Organism: Sphenodon punctatus; assembly: GCA_003113815.1. Taxonomy (NCBI): domain Eukaryota; kingdom Metazoa; phylum Chordata; class Lepidosauria; order Sphenodontia; family Sphenodontidae; genus Sphenodon; species Sphenodon punctatus. The sequence continues at coordinate 3,249,304 of QEPC01008313.1, forward strand.
TACACCCCCCACTCTGCCTCTCTGTGCTTGGGGGCCCCCGTTCCCCAGGCACCAATAAAATGCTGTTCTGTAATGGTCTGTCCTGCCTTGCTTCTCCTGCTGCTATGGCGGCTGGGTGCCCACTCCTCTGGGTGGCCCTCCTGCCCCCATCTGTGTGGTTGTGTTCAGGGGGTGTTCTTGGTGTATACTGGTGGGCTCTGGGCCTGTGGGGTGGGTGCCAGTTGTGTGGTGTGTGTTCCCCTGGTGGCTTCCCTGATGGGTGCTGCTGCCTGGGCTGGCTCTTGAGGTGGTATTGGCAGTGGGCGGGCGGCCAGTCACCCCCTGGACTTGCCTGTGCATTGGTGTGGACATGCCCCTCCCCTCCGCTCCCCTCTGATGTTGACCCCTATTGGTGCAGGCCGTCTGGTGGTGGCGATGGATGGGTGGCAGCACCATGGGTGCTGGGTGGCTGAGCATGAATAGGGCTTGTGTTGACCTCAACCTTTGGCCCAACCGATTCCCCTTCCTGCATGGGTCTGGGTGCTCCTCTGAGTGGTGGCTGTCCATGTGTGAGGTGTGTCCCTTGTGCTGTTGCTTCCCCCAGCCCTCCCAGGGCCCATTGGTGTGGGCATTCACAATTGCCCTGTCCCTTCTCTCCTGCAACTACAGTTGTCCTGCTGATGATGATCTTGCGCCTGGAGCGCAGCAGCTGGAGCGAGCACTGTGGGACATGTGGGCGGCGGGCCAGATGTTTTATGGCATCCGTGAGTGTTCTGCCTGTTTGCTGGGCACTGTGCCTGTGTCCCTCCATGGGGGGGGTCTGTGCCTTCCTTGGCTGCTGGGGCTGGCTCTGACAGCTGTCTCCTCCCCCTCTGTCCCATTCAGTGTAAGTCATGATCGCGGAGCAGATCCAGGAACAGGGGGAGTTGTTGGTGCTCCTCCTGCATTTCCTGGAGCAGCTGTACTGCCTGGACCACGCGCAGGCCGAGCGCTGGTGCCGGGCATGGATCACCGGTCCTATTGACCGGGTGTTGTCCCGGGTCTGCCACTGCTGGCACTGCTCCCCCTTCTGTTGCCACGTTCCCCCACCCTGCCCTGTTGTTGTTGGCCCTGTTGCTGGTTCCTGCTTTCTTTAAAGGTGTTTGTGATCCTTCCCACTGTGTCTGTGTTGTGTTTTGCTTTGTCCTCTCCCCTTGTGCGGGTGCCTCGGGGGGGGGACTGCGGGCTGCCTGTGTTGTGTGGGTGCCTTCCCCACCTGGCCCCCCATGGGCCATGTGCCCGTCCCTGTGTGCTTCCGTTGCCTGCTGTGTGGGGGCCGCTCTGATGGGGGGGACGGCGCCGGGCTGTTTGGGCTCTGTGCCAGGGCTGTGTGGAGCCGGCTCCTTTGTAGCAACTGTCATCCCATCTTCCTCCTGCCCCGCCCCTGCGGGTCCTGGCAGCTCAGGGGCAGGGCCGCATTGTGCGGCTTCGTTTGCCCTCAGTCGGTCATGTTGTGATGTCACTGTGCCGGGCAGGTCTTCCTCGCCAGTCCCGTCCGTCTGTGTACTTGCACGGGTGTTTGCCGGGTGCTTCCCGGGATGGGTGTTTGGCTTCTGGGTGTTTGCAGACCTCTCCCCTTTCCTTCCCACCACCCCTTGCAGCGCTGTCCATGTAAATGTCTCCCTGTTCGGTGCCGCCGGGTGTTCGCTGGGTGTGTTCACCCACCCATCCACACCCATCTCCACCCATCGGTGCTGCTGTGCCATCCATGTAAAAAAGGCCTAAGCCATACTGGCCCTCCGTTTTGTAAATGTTCCAGTACATTGTCTTTTTCCCTCTGCGTTTGCAGAGAAACATAGCTGTAAATATAGGAATGTCAAGGCAACACAAATGGTAGGACAGCTTTTCCTCAGGCTTTTTAACAGAGTAGACTTTGGGGTGAGAGGTGAGACACTTCAGCCCCAAGAATGGAAGAGCACTCAAGATCCCTGTAAAGAGAGGCTTTGAATGCAAGCGCAAGATATTTGGGGGTACAAACGTACTGGTGAGTGCTCTCAGGCCCCCACTCAGCAATGGGTGGGGTTGTCCTTAAATACATGAATATTTTCATGTTAGGCGATGAGTTAAAAGGAAGCATGTGCCTCATGTGCATTATTTAAATACACACACTTGGGCCGCTTTTAAACGAGGCGCTTAAAATTGCCTCCTGAGCTCTGCGCTGCCGGAAGTGACGTGCTTGTCGGCAGTGGCTGGAAACGCGGGGCTTTGAAGAGGCGCGTTCTTAAAGCCTCACTTTTCAGGCTTTCAGAACACGCCTCTTCAAATCCCTGCATCTCCTGCCGCTGCCGACAACGGGGAGCACGTCGCTTCCGCCAGCACAGGGAGCATGTAAACACTCCCCGCCCGCCTTTTCTCTGAACATGAGGCTCAGGAGGCGATTTTAAGTGCCTTGTTTAAAAGCAGCCTTAAGGTCCAAGGATGGGCCTACATAGTTAAAGGTGAGCTCCCGCCTTAGAAGCTTTATGGTTTCTCGGGACCTCAGCCAAGAGTGCAAGCATAGATCTCAAAGGCCTGAGCCCACCTGTCTGTAGTCTTCCCCTCCAACTAGGGTGGCTGCCTTCCTGTGTTTCACCTGGAGACTGAGTTTTGACCCAGAATCTGTGAGCTCCAGGGGAAGCTCCAGTTTCTTCAAGGGCACTTGTGACTAACCTGGAGATTCAGAGCTTCTGAGGGCAACATGGGGCAACCACGTCGGAAAAGGGGGGAACCTTTCCCACTCCCTTTAGATGTGACCCTGACACTCTTCTTTATTTTTACTTATTGCAACATTTTTACCCCGCCCCTCCTGCTCCAGGCAGCTTGGGGCAGCTTACAGCATAATAAATAAACATAAAAAGCTAAAAATAACACAATTAAAACACATTAAAGTGAAGGAACTGAACAACACCCCCCCCTCCCCTCACCCTACACCCCATCTCCCTCGCCAGACACCTGGCGGAACAGCCAGGTCTTACTCCTACGCCGGAAGGAAGGAACTATGAAGGGTTGTGATGTCAATGCTCTGCCGGGGTAGAGTTATATGCAGGGGTGATAGTCTAGCCAATCCACAGCTGGTTCTCTAAGAGCTTCCTCGCCTCTGCCCCTCTTTATTTGTGTTGTGGTAGACCTTGAACAACTGGTTCTGGGAAGCTGGGCTGAACTAGTATGATATCGCCCTTGGTTACACTGTAAGTGTAAAGTGACTGCCCCTTCACCCTGCCCTCTTTCTGAACTCATGATGGTCAGTGTTTTTTGACAGGTGCTTACTCACCTATCATGCATGATGCAGGGCTGCATTGGCACCCTATGGAGCCCTGCAACATGCATGATGGGTGGGGAGGTGCTTGTCTAAAAACACTCTATGTCAGAAAGGGGCATGAGAGCCCCTTTACTGTCCTCCTCCCTTCCAGCATGGTCCTGCCTCCTCTGGGATTCCACCCAGAAGGAGGTGTCAACCCTGAGTACACACTCCCCTTCCCATCCTGCTGCTCTCATCCTCCCAAGTGCTGTTTTCTCCATGGAAGGGATGGCGTGTGTGGCAGGGCCCAGTATAAACAGGAGGGGAAAGGATGATATACCTTTAAGAGTGACACAGCTGAGAGAGGCCACGGCTATAAAAGCTGTGTTCAGACTTCGCAAGAGGGCATTTAGGAGGAGGCTCTCGAAGAGAGCAGACCTTCCCAAGGAGCCTTACTGGACCCAGAATAAAGACACTGAGAGGGCTGAAGGGAGCCCATACTGGGACTACTTTAGTTGGAGGCTTTTAGAGACTGACTAGGCTGGACCCAGGACTGAACGGGAACATAAATCAGGTGGGATCTTTCCAAGTCTCTGAAACAGACTTATGACCATTATGTTAATCTTGTGATATATTGAGGAACCTGCCGTTGTTTGGGATAAGCCCTCCCTTGGAGGAAAAGAGAGCTCGCTGCAGGGGTGAGTGCAGAGGTCAGAAATAAACTGGGGTAACCCTGTGGAATTCTGGGACACAGGGCATCTCTAGACATAACAAAAATCGGGTGTCAAAACCTCTAAGCACGTGTTTGGACGCTGTGTGTAAGCACTCAGAAGAATCCCAACACCAATTTGGCCACCCGTTGAACACACGATGTGAACGCCATTGCGTCACCAGGACAGTTTGCGTGTTTCAGATGAACGCGTGGCCAACGTTGTGTCTAATGATATCGTGTGGCGTGTTAGCAGGTACAACACGGGGAACGAGGCGGCAGCGCTTGTGTGCTGAGATCGGGTGGCGAGCAAAACACCAATGTCTGCCAAGACGGACTGTGTGTCTGAGCAGCGCCACATGGTAAACACAGGGCCAAACCGGTGTTCATATCAAGGTCAAAACACAGTTCAGACACCCGCTGATGTTATGTCTAAAGACACCCAACATTGGAGTGTCTCGTTGTGTGGCTGGTAGAAGGAGCTAAATTCCCCATAACTAATCAGAGACCCCCACGCAGCCACAGCGTGTTCCACAGAAGAAGGGACAGGGAGTGTGAGGTGAGGAGTGGCCATCTGGCTGCATAATGCCTCATATAGTTTTCTGGGCCTGAATCAAGGTGTTGGTTTTGTCCTATAAATCCCTAAACCACTTGGGCCCGGCCTACCTGCAGGACTGCCTCATTCTCCGGGCTCTGGAGCAGCCCCAGTGGTCGGCCAGGGGCACTTTCTTGGAGGTCCCCCAGGTAACCCAGGGGGGCAACTCTGGAGAGGGCGTTCTTGGTGGCCGTACCTAGGCTGTGGAACTTCCTCCCGGTCGGCTCCAGACTTCCCTTCCTTTCAACGAAGATGCAAGACCCGGCTGTTCTGCCAGGCATTTGGTGAGGGAGATGGCTGAGGGTGGCAGCGGCTGATTATTCCCCCCCAGTTTTAAGTTGAATTTTAATGTAGTGTTTGAATCTATTTTTACTACTGTATTTTTGTATTTTGTGTTTTTATTGTTAGCTGCCTCAAGCTGCTGGGAGCAGAAGAGGCGGGATATAAATATTTTAATAACTAAATATGCTCTGTCCCTTCCCCCACAGTGAATACCACCTCTTGCCACCACACCCCCCCCCCCCATTGAGACGCAGAAACTGATATGGGTTATAAACTGGCCACACTCTTTATTCAGCAAACCAGTAAATCAGGCCGGTGGATAATTGCACAAGCAATTTGGGTCCAGTATGCTAGCTACTTATTAACTTGGGTACTGATCTGGATATGCCCTCCAGTTTCAGTACCTCTCGGAAACATCATCCCCCTTTCGACAGCACCCTCGCTCTGGCCGAACAGGGGGAAACAACAGGCCCAACTCAGGGCACGAGTAAGGAGGTAAGTGCCTGCAAGGTCTGAGGACAGCGCATGTCCTTACTACCCTGCTAAGACACCCCTCCCCTGGAGTCCTGACCCCAGTGCATGCTGTGCCCCGCATTACACTAGGTATCACCTCCCCATCTCTAAAGGAGATGGTTCTTACTAGCCTATTCTCATCCTGATTAACCTACCTTAGCATACTGGACCCCTGCCACAAAGGGGGAGAAACCCACTCCCCCAACACCCACCGCCTATTCCTCCAACACGCACCGTAAGTGTGCAGCTAGGACCCCCCAGGTACAACTCATTCCCGACGGGTGACAAGTGCACCCCATCAGCTCGGAATAACTCTACCCGCTTATGTCCTATCTCCGGATGCAGTAATCACGGTCCCTCCCAAACTGTGCATCCACTTAACTATTTCCCTATTAACATTTTTTAACCTTATCAACTTTCCCCGATTTTACAGCCAATTCCCATTTAACCCGTGGTAATAAACTAATCCAAACTATCCGGGCTCCTGGAAACAATCGGCTAATGGTCATCAAATCCTCCTTGATCTGTATTATCAAATTGATGCCTTTCCGCACTGCTAGGTCATTTCCCGCTAAGTGAATTACAAGTACGTGTGGAGCGGGCCTGTGTCTCATTCCTTCTAACGTGGGAAGCAGCTGGCTCCAGCGCATTCCACTCCTGCCCATCCACTTGATCCATGCCATGTCACCCAATCCCAATTGCGAACCCCTGTTGGTCCTTTCAGCAGCTTCGCCGGCCCAGCGCACCAGGCTGTGGCCCACGATCCATACCCCATGTTGCCTTCTCTCCCTGGGCGTTGGTCCTACAGGGAAAACAATCATTTAGTGCTGCTGTAATCTCACATATTTCTTATAAACACTGGACCTCCATCTCCCCACTGCCTTGATTGCCTCCTTAGGCAATCCAGCGGCAGCTGCTGTTGTGACTGCTCCAATTCTGAAAGAATGGGACCCAAAGTCCGCAGGGGGCAACCCAACACAGACAAGGGGCGCCCGTAGTACCACTGTAAACTGGTAGCTAGTCAACTTAGTTCCATTCCCACGAATGAACAGAGCCCCCGGGACCTTAGGGCGGTTCGCTAGATAACACCGCATCTGCTCCACAGGGCAGATACCTTTATTACCACACTCGTACAGGGCACCCGTTTGCCCCCTTTTTCTCTGATTGGTCTTGGAGCTCTTTAGATGCAGCATCAGGCCCTGAGAGGTCCATACAATATCTTCTATGCCCAGCGTGAGGCGGGCGCTGTCATTCCGTGATCCGGCTACAACCTCGCTAACTCTGAAACCCCTGAAATATGTGGTTACATAAACTGCCATAAATAATTGCACTTCAAAGGCATCGTGGCACACACCAGGGAGGACTCCTATTATCTGCACCAGGATAGGTGTCATTATGGCTGCCGGCTGCCTGGGAGAGGCTCCCACTCCCACTTGCCCAACTCTCAAACATCCGCTTCAGGTAAAATCCCTTGTCTGGGGATGGAAATCCATACATTTTACTAACGAAGGTAAGGGCTGCTACTTTACCTGCAATGGTGTCCCCAGCAAGGCCCTTATCATGCAACGCCATCTCATACTGTATTACTTCAGCCTCCGTCATGGGGAGACTTGTCCCCCATCCTTTACCTGCCCTAAATGTCTGAAATTCACGGAGCACCCTACCGTATGCTGCTTGGGCTGTAGGAGCCAAAGATCCTTGAACAATGTTATGCAACTCTACTTCCCAAGGCTCCAAACCCCGGATGGCAGAGGGTCTGGTGCGTCTCTGGCCTCCGGTGCCATTTCCCGGAATTGGTCCATCTGAAACCGAGAAAGGGCATCGCCTATCCTGTTGTCTATGCCTGGGACATGTCGTGCCATGAACAAAATGTTGTTCCTCAAACACACCCCCACTAGGGTCCTCACCAATGACATGACTCGAGGAGAGCTGGAAGAGAGTGAGTTAACCACGTGCACCACTGCTGCATTATCGCACCAGAAAAGTACCGTGCGATTGGCAAATTCCTGGGCCCACAACATCACTGCAATCAGTATCGGGAACAATTCCAGGAAGGTCAAGTCTCTGGTAATTCCCACCTCGTGCCACTCACTTGGCCACGGGGCAGCGTACCAGTAGGTTCGAAAGTAGGCCCCAAAGCCCGCCTCCCCGGCAACGTCCGAATGTATCTGTAACTCGGTCTGCAACAACCACTTGTCTCTCCAGAAGCTGATTCCATTAAAACCTTAAAGGAATTCCAGCCATGTCCCTAGATCCTCCTGCATGTCCCTGGTGACTCTGATCCGGTAGTGGGGCGGTAGCTCTCCCCTGAGTTTTGCGTACAGTCTGGATAAAAAGGCTCTGCCCGGTGCAACGACACGGCATGCGAAGTTAAGGTTGCCGATTAACGACTGCAAGGCCCACACTGTGATTTTACGGGCTTCCCTGCACTCCCTGATCTTTGCCCTAAGGCCCTCAAGTTTTTCCTCCGGTAAACGCAACAACATCAATTCCATATCTAATTCAATGCCCAAATATGTGAGCTTAGTTGTCGGGCCTTCTGTTTTTTCTGGGGCCAAGGGAACACCCAACTCGGCTGCTACGTCCTGAAACAGCTGCAGGGAAGCTGCACAGTCCTGTGTTTGGGGCTTTCCTATCAGTAAATAATCATCCAAATATTTTGTTGAGTCTCCAGCCCGAAGCCTCTGCCTAAAGACCCACTCGACGACAGAGCTGAAACGCTCAAACGCCGAGCAGGATATGGAACACCCCATAGGCATGGCGCGATCATAATAATACCTCTCCTCGAACTGGAAACCCAACAAGTGAAAACTTCCGGGGTGCACCAGTAGCAAGCGGAATGCCGACTTCACATCGCACTTTGCTAGCAGGACACCCCACCCCATTGACTTTGCTACCGCCGTATCGAATGATACATACTTAATCGATGTGAGCCCTTTCGGTATTGCATCATTCACTGAGGCTCCCCTAGGGTGGGACAAGTGATGAATCAGGTGGAATTCCCCTAACGTTTTCTTCGGCACGATTCCCAATGGGGACAGAACCAAATTATCCATGGGAGGGCGAACGAAGGGGCCTGCCACCACTTTCTTAACAATCTTTGCCCTAACTAAGTCTGCGCGCCCCTTGATGGATTTCAGGTTCCATACTGACTTCTGATCACTAACGGGGCCTGCCGGGATCACAAAACCAGTTTTAAAACCCCGCACCACATAATTCACTTCGAATCTATTGGGGTGTCCATGGAGTGCCCTTTCAAGGCAGTCAGTGTGAACTGGGGTCGGCCCCCTTTGCAGGGCGAGCCCCAGGGGTTGTCCCTTTTCCTCCTTTTCCCGTTCCTCCCCCCTGTCCATATCGCCCTCGGCTATTCCACTGTTTAGGCCGAAAACAGTTACTTGCCGGGTGTCCTCCCCCGCAATTTGAGCAGACATGGTGAAACCTGCAGGCTGCCCTGTTGCACCTTCCCCCTTTATTATACTCCCAGAACAGGCCTTGCCCCCATCTTCTGTTATCCCCGTGAAAAGGCTCATTTGCAAGAGCAAACACCCCCCCCCCCAAGCACTAGGGGATGCCCACTATCAGATCGTGGTGCATTCGTGGCATCTATCATGCATTCCAGCCACAAGTCTGGTGCATGAATATTCCATCTGATCCCTGCCGTATTTGCTGTCCTATGCCGAAATGTTTCGTTATAGCGAAGCCACGCCCCGGGTGGTCCTGTCCCGTAAGCCCTGCGGACTATGTCTGCATATTTATGCAACTCGAGTCCCCGATCTGGGTTGGCCTGCATTACAACGCCCATGTAGACTGCGAACGCCGAAGTCCAATTCACCCAGTTGTGATCCACCTTCGGCCATTTGTACCTCTCCCTATCTTTCCCGTTGTCCTGCTCAGTGTGGTCCAAAATTGGATCACTGAACAGCAAGGCGTAAAGATCCACATATTCTCTCCGCCATATTTTTTTCCTTCATTGCCATCTGCAAATGGGACCCAAATGGGGCTGTGACTGCTGCAATCGCACCCCCTGGCAGACGAGTCGCTGTCACAGTCACAGTCTCGGCTGCCCCTTGCACCACACTCGCCGACGTCCCCGCGGATGGTGGAGAAGTCATGGTACCCGGGGCCGCCTGCTGCACGGCTGTCCTGGGGGGGTTACCCGCCCCAGGATCAGGGCATGGGCCCACAGCCAGCATGACCCAAGCCCAGGCCCCATTCACCATCATCAACTGGGAGCCACAATTGGCTGACACCCCTGCTGGGGCCTCCCCTATGGCCATCGCCCCCCCCCCCCCCGCCTCCCCGTGGTTCCTTGCTGTGTGGGGATGCCTCCAGCAGCCTGATTGATTACTTCTGCCCCTTCCCCGGGGGGCATCCCTCCTTGGGGCCCCTTCGCTTGCGAGGGGAGGGGCTCCTCCCATGCCCCGGGATACCCTCTTGGCTGCACAACTCACCTTGTCCCCTTTCTATCTGGTGTACCGGCAACCTCTGCACCCCTGTTCCATGTTCGGCCAGGGGCTCCCTGGGTTCTTGACAGAGCTCTCTCTCGAGGGCTAGGTTCCTTCACCACATCTCCTGCTCGTCGGGCTCCTCACGCTCAGCTGGGTCTTCTACCCTCCTTCTGGTCGCCGGGGGTGCCTTGCCTGCATAACGAGATAACAACCCAGGCCCCCTGTCCCTGCCAGGCTGATCACCCAGCTGCTGGGGGGGCAATGAGCACAGCAGCCCCCGAGCCCCCCTGTTGTTAGTAAAGGGCCAGCCCAGGGCCTAATCGGGTCCCTGATTCCTGCCTCATAGCCAGAACTCCCTATAAAGGTGGCAATGCCGCCCTGTGCTGGGTCCTGAGGGAAGGGCCTGCTCACCTATGGGATTTTGAGGCCCAGGCGCCCAGCCTTCCACCGTCTCCACCTGGCTCCCGCCTCCCCTTTGCTTCCCTGCGCTGTGGGCATTCACTCTGCCCCCACTCCCTTGGGCCTGCTCGCCCTCCACCTGGTACCAGGCTGGGGGGGTTATCAGCCTGCCCCTGCAGCACACTGCTCCTGCTTTGGGCGATTCTGACTGGCAGTTTTCACTCCCCCCTTCTTGCAGGGGGGGGGAGGGAGTGCGAGCGCGCATCTGCGCCTGGCACTCTTCCAACCGGGCCCACATTTTGGCTTGTGAGGGGAGCGCCCTCCCCTCCCCCACTGCCTCACCACCAGGAGCCCCTGACATGGTGTGCCGGTCTGGCCCTGCTGCGGGAGTCTTCTTCGCAGGGAGAGCTCCCTTCTTCCTCGTCCTGCCCATCTTTCTCCTGGCTGTACTCGCAGTCTGGGCAGAGAGATCAGGAGCAAAGCAAACCTTTTGCTGCTGACTCTGCCTTCCTCTGAATGCTGCTTCACACGGCTCCCGCGGATCTGCCCCTGCTAAAGGGGGTGGAGTCTGCTCACTCTGCCCACGCTCCACCCATGCGCATGTGCCCCCCTGGGCTAGTTGCCCAGAGCAACCTTTTCAAATTGCAACGGGGCCTTCTAACAGGCCCTGTTGCCGCAGCAAACCTAACCCCGCAGCTCTGTGCCCCCGTAAGTGGGGTGGGGGAGCTCAACAAATTCCCATCGCTGCCACGAGGTTGGAGAAGGGGACTTCTGTGGAGCAATCTCTGTTCAGAAGCGGGGAGGGAAAGGATCAGGGAGTCTGTGTTTTGGGAAGACCCAGAGGAGTGGCAAAGGGAGAGGGAGTGGGGCTTCTCCCCCCATCCCCACCATTATGCTTATCGTCATTGCACCCGTACTCACCACGGTAGCTGCTGTGTTTGTGGCCATATAATTAGTTTAGTAAAAATAAACATGCAGGTGGTGGGGCAGCTCCCTGGCCCAGGATGGAAAAACAAATGTGCCTGCTACTGGGAGAGCCGTCCCACTGCCTGCATGACCAGGGTTGGGGGGGGGATGAAACGCAACAGACGTGCGTGGGTGGCCATGCCCCGATCCCAGCACCCCACCCTCCACAATGACCTGCAGCCATGGTAGCCCCCACTCCATGGTGGGCATAGGCAGGTCCCAAACAGACCTGTGGGCCCGTGTTAGCCTAGGTGGGTGGCCCTAGGCTCAGGATGCGTCTCCAGAGGTTTTCCAGGGATGCGTCCTGAGCCAGCCACTTACCCACCCGGGAGCAGAAGCGGGCCCACATCTAGTGGCATGTGAACACATCTGCCAGTGGTCCCAGGCCACAGTGGGGCAAAGCTGGCCACAGCCCTTAGTTAACACCCTTAGTTGTGAATGATTCAGACAATCACAAGTTTTCTTGTAAAATGTTTCTTTGTCACAAGTTGCCTGGACAATGCTGAGTCCTTATGCTGGAAGTGTATTCTCGTCCGTTCATTATGCACCATCTCTGGCTTGCTACTTTTCAGTCATTATTCTGCTCTTTAGCATATCAGTCGGGGGGGGGGGGAATCAGCCTCTTGTGGGGAATGCTTTCCCCAAAACCCTTGGGGTTAGAAGTTCACTCCACACAATATTTTCTTGTGCAAACTATGGCCCTGGGTTAGGAGTATACATGACACTAATAAGAATGAGGCAAGTGCCAGTGTACTTTCTTGGAGAGGAAAACGCTTCTGGATCATTCTGGACCAATATGGTTGATAAATCCATTCTAGAAATACAGGCTATGGCAGGTTCACAAACAGAGAAAATGGTAGGGATTACTTTCAGAGAACCATTTTCCCTAAGCTTGTAATGAGTCTTTCTGGAGTGTCTGGGGAAACAAAACAGAGAGGAGGCGATCCTGGGTGCAGGGGCAGCTGGTGGGTTTTTAGTTTGGAGGAGTAGTAAGGCCGGCTGGCCNCACTCTTTATTCAGCAAACCAGTAAATCAGGCCGGTGGATAATTGCACAAGCAATTTGGGTCCAGTATGCTAGCTACTTATTAACTTGGGTACTGATCTGGATATGCCCTCCAGTTTCAGTACCTCTCGGAAACATCATCCCCCTTTCGACAGCACCCTCGCTCTGGCCGAACAGGGGGAAACAACAGGCCCAACTCAGGGCACGAGTAAGGAGGTAAGTGCCTGCAAGGTCTGAGGACAGCGCATGTCCTTACTACCCTGCTAAGACACCCCTCCCCTGGAGTCCTGACCCCAGTGCATGCTGCCCCCCGCATTACACTAGGTATCACCTCCCCATCTCTAAAGGAGATGGTTCTTACTAGCCTATTCTCATCCTGATTAACCTACCTTAGCATACTGGACCCCTGCCACAAAGGGGGAGAAACCCACTCCCCCAACACCCACCGCCTATTCCTCCAACACGCACCGTAAGTGTGCAGCTAGGACCCCCCAGGTACAACTCATTCCCGACGGGTGACAAGTGCACCCCATCAGCTCGGAATAACTCTACCCGCTTATGTCCTATCTCCGGATGCAGTAATCACGGTCCCTCCCAAACTGTGCATCCACTTAACTATTTCCCTATTAACATTTTTTAACCTTATCAACTTTCCCCGATTTTACAGCCAATTCCCATTTAACCCGTGGTAATAAACTAATCCAAACTATCCGGGCTCCTGGAAACAATCGGCTAATGGTCATCAAATCCTCCTTGATCTGTATTATCAAATTGATGCCTTTCCGCACTGCTAGGTCATTTCCCGCTAAGTGAATTACAAGTACGTGTGGAGCGGGCCTGTGTCTCATTCCTTCTAACGTGGGAAGCAGCTGGCTCCAGCGCATTCCACTCCTGCCCATCCACTTGATCCATGCCATGTCACCCAATCCCAATTGCGAACCCCTGTTGGTCCTTTCAGCAGCTTCGCCGGCCCAGCGCACCAGGCTGTGGCCCACGATCCATACCCCATGTTGCCTTCTCTCCCTGGGCGTTGGTCCTACAGGGAAAACAATCATTTAGTGCTGCTGTAATCTCACATATTTCTTATAAACACTGGACCTCCATCTCCCCACTGCCTTGATTGCCTCCTTAGGCAATCCAGCGGCAGCTGCTGTTGTGACTGCTCCAATTCTGAAAGAATGGGACCCAAAGTCCGCAGGGGGCAACCCAACACAGACAAGGGGCGCCCGTAGTACCACTGTAAACTGGTAGCTAGTCAACTTAGTTCCATTCCCACGAATGAACAGAGCCCCCGGGACCTTAGGGCGGTTCGCTAGATAACACCGCATCTGCTCCACAGGGCAGATACCTTTATTACCACACTCGTACAGGGCACCCGTTTGCCCCCTTTTTCTCTGATTGGTCTTGGAGCTCTTTAGATGCAGCATCAGGCCCTGAGAGGTCCATACAATATCTTCTATGCCCAGCGTGAGGCGGGCGCTGTCATTCCGTGATCCGGCTACAACCTCGCTAACTCTGAAACCCCTGAAATATGTGGTTACATAAACTGCCATAAATAATTGCACTTCAAAGGCATCGTGGCACACACCAGGGAGGACTCCTATTATCTGCACCAGGATAGGTGTCATTATGGCTGCCGGCTGCCTGGGAGAGGCTCCCACTCCCACTTGCCCAACTCTCAAACATCCGCTTCAGGTAAAATCCCTTGTCTGGGGATGGAAATCCATACATTTTACTAACGAAGGTAAGGGCTGCTACTTTACCTGCAATGGTGTCCCCAGCAAGGCCCTTATCATGCAACGCCATCTCATACTGTATTACTTCAGCCTCCGTCATGGGGAGACTTGTCCCCCATCCTTTACCTGCCCTAAATGTCTGAAATTCACGGAGCACCCTACCGTATGCTGCTTGGGCTGTAGGAGCCAAAGATCCTTGAACAATGTTATGCAACTCTACTTCCCAAGGCTCCAAACCCCGGATGGCAGAGGGTCTGGTGCGTCTCTGGCCTCCGGTGCCATTTCCCGGAATTGGTCCATCTGAAACCGAGAAAGGGCATCGCCTATCCTGTTGTCTATGCCTGGGACATGTCGTGCCATGAACAAAATGTTGTTCCTCAAACACACCCCCACTAGGGTCCTCACCAATGACATGACTCGAGGAGAGCTGGAAGAGAGTGAGTTAACCACGTGCACCACTGCTGCATTATCGCACCAGAAAAGTACCGTGCGATTGGCAAATTCCTGGGCCCACAACATCACTGCAATCAGTATCGGGAACAATTCCAGGAAGGTCAAGTCTCTGGTAATTCCCACCTCGTGCCACTCACTTGGCCACGGGGCAGCGTACCAGTAGGTTCGAAAGTAGGCCCCAAAGCCCGCCTCCCCGGCAACGTCCGAATGTATCTGTAACTCGGTCTGCAACAACCACTTGTCTCTCCAGAAGCTGATTCCATTAAAACCTTAAAGGAATTCCAGCCATGTCCCTAGATCCTCCTGCATGTCCCTGGTGACTCTGATCCGGTAGTGGGGCGGTAGCTCTCCCCTGAGTTTTGCGTACAGTCTGGATAAAAAGGCTCTGCCCGGTGCAACGACACGGCATGCGAAGTTAAGGTTGCCGATTAACGACTGCAAGGCCCACACTGTGATTTTACGGGCTTCCCTGCACTCCCTGATCTTTGCCCTAAGGCCCTCAAGTTTTTCCTCCGGTAAACGCAACAACATCAATTCCATATCTAATTCAATGCCCAAATATGTGAGCTTAGTTGTCGGGCCTTCTGTTTTTTCTGGGGCCAAGGGAACACCCAACTCGGCTGCTACGTCCTGAAACAGCTGCAGGGAAGCTGCACAGTCCTGTGTTTGGGGCTTTCCTATCAGTAAATAATCATCCAAATATTTTGTTGAGTCTCCAGCCCGAAGCCTCTGCCTAAAGACCCACTCGACGACAGAGCTGAAACGCTCAAACGCCGAGCAGGATATGGAACACCCCATAGGCATGGCGCGATCATAATAATACCTCTCCTCGAACTGGAAACCCAACAAGTGAAAACTTCCGGGGTGCACCAGTAGCAAGCGGAATGCCGACTTCACATCGCACTTTGCTAGCAGGACACCCCACCCCATTGACTTTGCTANCCTCCCTCCACAGCATGTCCCATGCGTGCTGTGTACGGAGGAGTTCAGCCACCCAAATTGCATTTTCCATAGGAAAACGCTTTGGGCGACTGAGCAGCTGAGCCTTTTTGTCCCTTCGGGGACCCACTCCCAGCGTGGGTGGGTCCCCGAAGGGAGAAGAACACAGTGACAACTACAGAAACCTCTGCAGCAGCTCAGAGGCTACTGTAGCTGTCAAAAGCGGCAGCGTTGGGGTTTTTTGTTTGTTTTTTAAAACTGTTTCGGCACCGGTGGCCCCCGCAGTGCTTTGGGGGGTCACTGCCCTGAATGCCCTGCAGGGGGAGCCGCCGCTGCCTTGGTGGAGTTTCATTGAAACCCACATTTGGGCAATTAAAATGTGACTTAAGGGACTTTTAAGCACCAGATTATGTTTCTGTTGCTCATGTATATTAGACTTTTTGAAATCCTCCCTCACTGGGAGCACTCATTTCAGATGAGTAATAGTTTATCTCATTGTAGTTAGGGTGAAAACAGACATGACGCTAACCACCCTTTAACCACCCTTGGTGGTCATTTATGTATGTTGCATATGTATTGGTGCCCTATGCCGCCCTGAAACATGCATAAATTACCACCAAGGGTGGTTAAAGGGTGTTTAGCATCATGTCTGTTTTCACCCTTGGTTAAGAATAAAGTTAAACAAACCTAGAAAAAAACACACAAATGAATTTGAAGTGTCACCAGACACTTTTGAATATGGATTAACCAATCCAGTTTAATTAGCTAGGGGTTGGGACTCTGTGTAGAGAATGCCTAAGAAACTTTCCAGAGCCATTCCTATCTGAGGTTGGCACTGTGCATGAGAAATTTCTGCCTGGGAGATATTACGCTTCCAGAGGCTGATAGCAGGGCTAAGGTCTCCAAAATATGGGGCGGGACCTGAACTGGGGTCATGCCATCTGCAGATGAGGTTGGGATACCAATTGATAGCTGAGAGATTCTGCAGGTTTTTGTTGCTGGTTGCGCTCAAGGGATTATGTTGAAGTCTCAAAATAGGGCTGTGTAGAAGAAAAGGGTTTGCGAGCCCCCTGTATTAGGGCATTGGATTAAATACTCGCCTCATTCTCACTTGAGTACTGCCACCGCGATGTACTGTACATGCCTCCTCTGTGAGTTAATCTAGTCATCATATTCTCAAGGTCAC
The DNA here is from genome assembly GCA_003113815.1 of Sphenodon punctatus. Classification (NCBI taxonomy): domain Eukaryota; kingdom Metazoa; phylum Chordata; class Lepidosauria; order Sphenodontia; family Sphenodontidae; genus Sphenodon; species Sphenodon punctatus. The sequence goes on from QEPC01008313.1 coordinate 3,265,769, forward strand.
CCGCTTGTTGACGGGCTCAGGCTGGTGTACAGCAGACTCTATTATTTCTCTCAGGTGATTAAAATTAATAATTTATCTAGATCCAAATTGACTTCCCCATCATTTTCAGCAAGCAGGAATTCCTCATTGGCTGTCCTCAGAACTCCAGAGTAGGAAGAGCCATGCTCGTAGGTAATATGAATGGGGAAGAAGTAAATTTATTTTAAGGCTAACGCTGCTGGGAGACCTAGTATGAACAGTCCCCTAATCCCATGGTTACTGTACAGTGACTGATGCCTTATAAATGCAATAAAGATAGTTAAGATTAGATAATTACCCCACTAATGTCCTTAGCTAACTCGACCATATCTCATTAAAATGCTGCGTTATACTTGGTCCCCTTGGTGATATCAGGTGTAATAGAGCCTCCTGTCCATTAGTGTGATCGTATTGTCCACTGCAGGAACTTCAGAAGACCTTGAAGCGTGCCCTGCACTACAGAATAACAAGGACCTTGTCTCCAGGGCTGCTTGTTGCAGAGGTGGTTTGTCCTGGTTTCACCGAAACCCCCTTTTTTGGGTCTCTGCAAACACTTGTTGCACAGCTCTTGTGATTCGGGTGTTTTTGTGAAACCAACTTGCGTTACCAGGAATAGAGTTGAAACAGCTAACCGCAAGTCACCGGTAACTGTCAGATTTGAATGAATCAATCTGCACCAACAATAATCAGTTCCCATATTTTGGCATCCATTTATTATTCAACAGTTTAGCCAATTTGCCACATTATTACTGCTTTACACACCCTTTGCCATGTTATCACGTTGCCATCCATTCCACGCTTATGGCTAGTTCCTTTTACCCATAATTCCTTTCCTGTCTCCCCTACCCCCACAAAAAAACTGGTTTCAAGTTTAACTCTGTTTCCCATTGGATATCTGGTTCCAGTCTGTTGGATGCAGCTTTGCAATTGGTCCAGAAATAAAGCAGACATGATGGAATACAGAAAAATGGTAAGCTGGTTGTGTGGAAATTGGTTTATGTGGTAACGCAGTAAAGTGGTATTAGTTGATACTTTGGTTAATCAGTTAACTGCTGTGGCATGAGGTTACTGATTGGTTAACCAATTAACTATCCAGCATTTTGGTTAACAAGTGTATTTATGGAAAACTAACTTATCGTTTCAGCTCTAATCTGGAGTTCCTGGCTTCCCAGTATACTGCTGCGCAGCACTTGGCCATATAAACCACTGGCTCTCAGTGGATGAGACACACTAAACCAATCCCCCCCCCCTCCCATAATCTGGGACCCACCTGTAAAAAATCCAGGATCAGAAGTGGCTGGGTGGCAGCAGCAGAGGGAACCAGTCCTGGCAGCAAGGACAGGGAGGGGACAATCTTAGTGGCAGAACTAAGTGGTGAGCTGGAATAAGATGTCTGGAAGTAGCAGGAGATGGGAGCCAGAGAGGAGCCAGGAAACCATGCATGCACAGATCGCTAGAACAAGTAGCGGAAGGGGACGTGGCAAGGGATGTGGTACAGCTTTATCAGGCCCAGGCCAGGCCTCCTCCCCAGGTAGGGTGGCCACTGATGCATCACCAGAAAAGAGGACAAACATTTGCATGAAATGTACGTATGATATTTTATACTAATTTCTGCAGATTTATGGTGCAGAGGGTGGGGCCAACCCAACGGTAGATGGGGTCAACCAAATGTTAAGCTGGACCAACCCAATGGTTAAGCCAGTGGCATGGCTTAACCCATTCAAATCCACACGTGTTCTCACCACTCTCACACACACATCTGTTCAAATCCACACACATGCTCTCACTTCTCTCTCTCTCTCTCTCTCACACAGACACAGACACAGACACACACCCCCAAAGACAATCAGGCTTGTGGCTGGCAGGCAGGGGGTGCATGTAAAGTGATATTATCTTGTATGTTGTAAGGGCCTCCTTGCTAGATTATAGTTTGATATTACTGTACTATTTGGTTTACTTTATAGAAAAAGTCCAAGATAATTATTTTTTAAGAAATCTGCTTTAACTAAGGATGACATACAAGTCTAAATTTTGGCCTATCTTGATTGTACGCTGCTCTAATTTCTTGACAGTAAGGAGCAGGGACTGTGTCTACCTTATTTTCTGTAAAGTGCCAGGTACATCGCTGGCGCTATATAAAAACTTATAATAATAATAATAATAATAATGGATAATATAATATTACAATGTGTTTGTACTAAATGAGGAAACCGTTTCAGGGATGGTGACTATAGAAACAGCTAGATGTAGTGCTTGTCCATGCAGCAGTTCAGCATATCCACAATTGGGTGTTTTCTAAGAGACCCGTTTTGGTGTGATCATACACAGCACACTATACATTATGGTTGCATAAGTATACTTTACTGTTTATAGAGATCAAAGTACTTAAGGTTTTTTTTTTTGTGATAGAGTGGCTTCTGGGTAACTTCAAAAGATATGACTGAATTTCAGGATGAAGCTCAAAGAACTGACTGCCAAAGAACTCCTAAGCCTTTTTTCAGCACTGAGGAGAAATGTGCTTACACTTTGCAGTCTGCAAAGAAAAGAAGTCTCAGACTCAGTCTGTAGAGAAGTCAGGCTGCGGAATAATGTTCCAAGAGAATCAGTAAAAGATGCCATTTACTGAAATTTAAAACAAGAATGTCTAAGGCACTGATAAAACATAATGGATTGACCAATTTTGTCGTTATGTGGCAGTGGGTGTGAGAGCCTAGTATGTCTTTTGCATCTCTAACTTCTGTGCAGGTCTCTTAATGCAGAGTAAGATTTTGAATTTGATCCGTATGAGTGTATTCATAATAATCCTCCTCCTCCCAAACTAAGGTAATTTCAATGATCCCTTGCATAGGATTTAATTCCTACATGTGTACTAGAGAATGCAGATAAAGTCTGCCTTACATATAGATGAATCTTCTGGAAGTACTGAACAATTTAGTCATTACCAAGCACATAAACTGATTTAGGACCCAGTTTGATGCCCATGACAAATTTGTTGTCTATTTTTTTGTAACAAAATCTATCATTTTTGAGGGAGGAAATAGAGTATAGCTTGAGCATAAAATGATAATTTTTAAAAAACAAACATAACTTTTTAATTTTTAAGGGTCCACCACTTAAGTGTATCCTTGGTGGAAGAGTAAACTAGAGAAACTTAGCTTGGGAGCTTTAAAAATGGCAGGATTAAATAAGAGTTTTCTTGAAACATTTCAGAAATGCAGAGATGTGAAATGGCACAGGAAGAGGATGATAGAATTCAATGAGGGTGCGGTTGCTTATTGTGTGAATTCTGTATGGGATGAATGCAAACTTCCTTTCGTGAGGAAAATCAAACTCTCTCCTTCTTGGCTGAGACAGGAACCTCTCTGATAAGTGTGGCGCATGAGCACTACTTACTAACTTGCATCCTTGACCCTCTTCTCAATAAGCTTCCCTTCCTCCTCTACAAGTGCTCTTCTAGATGCGTATTCCAGAAATGTTTCCTTCTATCGCAGGTCTCTCTCTGAGTTATCATGAATCATAACTCAAAAATATCCACAAATAAGTTATGCAACCTTAAGAATGCTGCCCTTTGTCATACGTAATAGCTTATGGCATTGCAGATTATAAGAATCAACCGCAGACTGAAAATTGCACGCTGGAAGAAGCACTGATGAAATGCAACCGTCTATTCAGAAACAAACTACTTTACGGGGCGGAGGGGCAGCCGTCTGAGCTCTCCTGTCACGAGAGGGGGTGGGGGCAGGCGGGGTCCCCTACCTTTTTGTTTTCTCGTCTCCACTCCGTCTCCTGAATGGGTGGGATGATCTCTGCCCTCCTCTACTCTCCATCCTCTCACAGCACTGTGGTTGTCCCACCGCCAGGGCCTTCCTGTCCCTGGGGGCAGCGGCAGCCCCCAGCGGGGGCCAGCCATGGCTCTCAACTCTCAGAGCAGCAGTCAGGAGGTCAAGCACAGGCAGGCTCTTCTGCAAGGGATGGGGGCCTGGCCCGAGCCAGCCGAACAGTGAGCCCTGAGCTCACCGAGTCCCTCCGCTACAGTCAGTCTGCTGCTGCAGCCCAGGCACGCTGGCCTCCTCCAAGCTGCAGCAGCAGGAGAGAGGAGTCAGCCGGGCTTAGCCAGTCCCGACAGAAGACTCACGCTGCGAGGCCAGAGGGAGGAGAGGTGTGCCGGCGTGCCTGCCGCCTTGTTGCGGGCACTTCAGTTTTCCCGCTGCTACACCACACTCGCTGAGTGCGCCTGTACCCAGCCCCAGCACACTGTGTGTGCTACGCCTCCCTACACCACTGGGGACTCAGGGAGGGGAGAGAGCTGAGTGCACATGGTGGGGCAGGCGCGGCGGCAGGCTAATTCCGGACAACAGGGCGTCCGGACAGAGTCCCAATCCGGACAGCCCAAATTCCCTGAAATAGCGGACTGCCCGGCACAATCCCGGACTAATGGCCACTCTATCCCCAGGCTTCTCTGGACCCCTGCTGGAACCCAACAGTCAGTTCCAACCCACTGGTTGAGAACCCCTAAATTAGAAGCACATAGAGTCTGGGTTCTTTTCAGTCCTTCAGGAACTATCCTAAGCTGCACTGGGTCACCAAAGAGAAGCATCTTTTTCCTGCCAGTATATATTCAGGGACTGGGGTGTCAGCCCTTGGGCACCAGCCGAAGGGTGACATTCAAAGGCTGGGCCCGTTTGCTGGGGATGCAGTGGCAGTGCCCTACCCCCTGTCGTGTCCAGGGCAGTGCTGTTGGAGGAAAGGAAAGGAAACGTTGTTATTGAGGACACCATCAGACGGACTCCCCACACCAGCAAGTACAACGTGGCCGGAGAGGGGTTTTCCATCAGGATTTCTGAACTGCCACTGGGAGTCTGGTTTTTTGGAGCCGCACCCAATTGGAGTGCCACCAGACCCTGCGTGCAGTGCTCAGGCACGGTTACTCTTCTGGCCTTGGGTTCAGGGAGCCTGTATTCATACTCCCAAACTCCTATTAGGGCTATACTCTCCGCAGGCCAACCCCGCAGGAATGGAATCTAGTTGAGTTTCCCAAATTGGGTGTGTGTAATTTGGAAGCTTTTGACTGATCCATGCTATTAGAGATTGCTTAGCATTCCTGCATCTGGAATTGCTAAAGACCATCAGATGTTGTCTGTTCTGAGACTTGAAGTTTTGTTCTCTTTTTTTTCAAGTTATTGACTCTATCCCACTTACTCCATGGAATTAAGGTCACATGGTTTACGTCTGCAGCCTTCCCTTGCGGCTGAAATTGTTGAAGCCGAGCGGGGTACCACCATGGGGAAAACTTCAGTACACATCCAGTCCAAACTGACCCTATATTTTCTCCCCTCCCTCCCCCCCCCGCGCTCACCTGGGGTTGTATTGGGTTTACCATGCAGTTCTCCCCCGCTTAAGCAGGGCGAGGCACCTTCCCACTCCCCCCATCGATTCACAGAGCTCTCAGATAGGCTGGCTGATCTTTGCCAGCAATTTTCTGCACTCACTCTCCGGTTTGATGATCAGGTTAGAAATTGATTTAGACACCAAATCTAAAGAGTTAGAGGAAAAGCGTATGGATTTGAACAAACTTATTTTTTTCTATGAAGATTCTGGTTGGGGTTTATGGCTAGAATTCAACAAATTCACCACTGTGCCAGATTCCCTCCCTCCACCTTCACGGCAGGGGGTTCATATGGCCACCCAGACAGAATTTTTGTCCTCCCAGGTTGGTAATCTATCTTATGATAAGGGTGAATCCTACCCCCCTCCCTTTGTTTGGCGTAATGTTATCCTGCCCCCTGCTGAGAGGGCCTCCTGCTCTCGGCTTTCACGGGCCCTGTCCCGATTGGCAAGGAAGGAACCCTGTGCGTCGGCTCTTATTACTTATCCTCAGCCCAATCTGTCAGCTCCTTCTTTCCCTGCGGACCCTCCTGCCCCTTCTGCTTATCTTATTTCAGGGGACTCTGGGCAAGTCCCGCTGAGCTCTGGTTCGGATTCTCTATCCTTGTCCCGGAAGCGGAGTGACCATCCCCTGGGTCAAGTACGTGTCTTCCCTGCGGCGCTTCCAGTTTGGCCGCAGGACGCTCGTCAGCGCTAAGCCTCAGCCCTTATTTTCCATTTTAATCTCAAAAAGAGAGATAGGTTTTTGAGACGGGCAGCCCTGCACTTGGATAGATTTTTAGCCTATATCCATACGACCATGGGCTTGCCTGTTACTCCCTCTCAGATCCTTGATGCATTTCCCTTTTGAACAGGGGCCGTTTCCAAAGGTGGGAAATTATATTTCTGCATGACTCCATTTCAGTAGAGCTTTGGCAGAGGTGGAGACATTTGAAAGCATCTGGTATTTTTATTGGTAGAGTCGAAAATACCTTAGCTCGTGCTCTATGCCATTCTTCCATAGTATCCTCCTGCCTTTTAAATCCCGGGGAGCTTTTTGATAAGGTGGTGCCGTCCCCTGATAGGGTGTCTGAATGGGATAGACACTACAGGATACTCACAGGGTTTGGTTCCTTGTCGAGCAGGGCAGGCTCCCTTGTCTCCCGTACACTGTGTTACCTCCTTAGCAGAGGATGTTTTTCCTGCCTTCTCTATCCCTATGAGTAAGGGCCCTGCTCACTTGGGAACGGATGAGCACTATCAGCAGTCTCCGGCAGATACCTGTCTAGGTACAGCTGCGATTGTTACCGAACTGCCTTTTTCTTCCAGGGTGGAGGTTTCTCAATCGACTTCCCAGGCCTCTGTGCCCCCCTCTTTTGACAACCAGCTCTTCAGAGCTCCCTCCTTTGTATTATTTCCTGGAATATAGAGGGCATTAGATCCAGATTTGTAGATAGAGACTGGATCAATTTTATAGCCAGTTATGATATCATATGTTTCCAGGAAATGTGGGTACCTAAGGGAGTCTCTAACTCACACTCTGGAGGGCTTTCAGGTCTATGACATACCAGGAATGAAGTTAGCTAGGAAGGGCCAATGTTCTGGTGGCTTACTAACCTTTGTTGCTAATAGAATCTATCCGACCATTAGGCATATAGCGACTAGTGTTACGAACTGCTTGGTGTTACATATTAAAACCCCAAGATATGTGGACCTTTTGATTATTAACGTTTATATTCCTCAAGAATCATCCCCTTTTTATGCACTCTCTTTTTGGGACCAGTTTGCCCACCTTTTAGAACAATTGGCTCAAGAATTCCCCAATAAGGTTTTGCTTATTCTTGGGGATTTTAATGCTAGGACAGGCAATTTGGACTTGGAGAGTTTTGATTCTCAGCTTCAATCTTATCTCCAGATCCCATCACGAGGATCTTTGGACTTGCATATGAATGCACATGGCAGGAAGCTTCTACAGTTATTATCAGAACAGGGATTGTTGATCGTCAACAGTAGATCTTGGTCTGTTTATTTCGGCCAATATACTTTCGATACGAATACAGGTGCGAGTGTCATCGATTATGCGTTGATTTCCCCGGTCCACTTCTCTATTATTAAAGATCTTAAAGTTGTGGTCAGCCCAGAGGGGAGCCATTTTCCTTTACATTTAGATCTTGCAGGGCTTAGGAATCTGGATAGTCAGCCCCAAACTATTTAATCTTCGTTACCTTTCCGATGCATTCCGGTGAGATGGTCGCCTGTGTTATCATCTCAGAGCACGCAACTTCTTTATTCTTCTGATTTTCTGTCTCTCCGGGATTCAGTCCTTGAGGTGGAGGAGTATTCTCAAGTCCTTCCCCTGTTGGAACATGTCCTTGAGCTTGTTCTCCCATTTATAGGTAGGAGAGACTTGTCAGCAGGGGTGGTTCGATACACTAATATGTATTCTTGGTATGACCAGGATTGTAGATCTGCTAAGTCTGCCCTTGTTAGAGTTAGGAAGGAATGGACTAGGCACCATCTACTTTCTGATTGGGAGTTATATTGTCTCCAAAAGAAGGCAATATTCTGCGCTGCTTCGGAGCAAGAAATCTGCTAGGGCGGCCCAGTTATGGGCTGAGCTACACGTAGCAGCAACAACTCAGGACGTGCCTCATTTTTGGAGGCTTTTGAATGCCGCACAAGGGAAATCTAGGGGCTCAAACCCAGGGCTGGTTAGCAATGAAGACTGGGTTTCCTTTTATAGAGAACTATATCATGACTCTAGCCCCAATATCCCTGATTACATCATTCCCCCATCGAAGGAGCAGGGGGTTTCTCCCCCTACGTCTTCCCTGATAGTCCGAGAGAGTCAGATCTGCGAGATCATCAGCAGGCTACGCCCTGGTAAAGCATCAGGAGCAGATTGTTTCCCTGCTGAGCTCTTTAAGGATAATATGGGATGGTGGATTCCAGTCTTAGCTAAAGGTATTTACAGCGATTAACATAACTCGCTTACTTGCATCTACATGGGCCATGGCTATCATCATTCCTATTTTTAAAAAGGGAAATCGCAACCATCCCTCCTGTTATAGACCTATTAGTCTTCTCCTTGTCATAAGTAAAATGTATGCGTGAGTGATTCTTACTTCCTTGGAACATTGGGTTGAGTCCTGCTCCCTGATAGCAGAGGAGCAGGCTGGTTTTAGGAAGGGTCGGTCTACAGTAGACAATTGCTTCATTTTGGCTCACCTTATAGATAAGTATGTTCGAATTAGGAGAGCACGTCTGTTCGTAGCATTTATCGACCTAACAAAGACTTTCGACTCACTCTCTAGGAAACTATTGTGGTCCAAATTAGCCAGTATGGGGATAGACCCGGGTTTATTACAACTATTAATTCAGATACATCAGGATTCCACCGCAGTGGTCCAAGTAGGGTCCCATGGACAGACCACCGAGGCTTTTCCCTGGCAGCAAGGAGTCAGATAGGGCTGTCTGTTGGTGCCAACACTCTTTAACTTTTTATCAACAATTTGGTTCATCAGGTGGGGTGGGGGGTGGTCCACGGCACTCCTTCTAAGATTTGGTCGAGGTCCATATCGCTGCTTCTCTACGCAGATTATGTGGTCCTGCTATTGCAATCAAAGCTGGAGTTGCAGCAGTGTTTGAATGCTCTTAACTCTTACTGCTCCCATAATCATTTGGCCGTCAACTCCTCTAAAACTAAAATCATATGTTTTGGTGCATCCCGTCTGAAGTTTATTTGGAGACTTGGTTCCCAGGAACTTTCACAGGTCTCCCATTTTTCTTATTTAGGGATTATCTTTTCAGCCTTGTGCTCTTGGAAGGCAAATTATGATAGCTGGGTTGCTAAGGCCTTGCATTTCATCATTGCAATCTTAAAACTGTATGGGTCCGCTCCTGTTCCATCAAGAGATCTAATTATGGACGTTTATCGAGCTAAGGTACTACCTCAACTATTATATGGTTCTGAACTTACGTTTTATAGCTTTCAGCACAAGTGCGAAATACCTCATACCAAATTTCTGAGGAGCATCCTGCGAGCTCCGAGGGCGACACCCCTCCCTATGCTCAGGTTGGAAACTGGTTGTTTGTCTATGCAATCTTAATGCAACCTTGGTGCCCTGCAGTTTTGGTGCAAACTATCCCAGGGGAAGTCCTCGGCTCTGGCAGCCCAGTGCCATATTGAGCAAGCATCACATCAAGGTAGTCTTCCATTTAGATGGTGGAAGGGGGTTAAGATCCTGTTGGATAAACTCCATCTTTTTCCCCGATGAGGTGGACTCAGTGGCTGATAACATTAGCTTGGCAGAACAAAAGAGGCAGGTCAGTGATTTGGCTGAGAAGCCTGATCTACAAGCCTTTGCTATCTCGAATGTTGTCCCTCTATATGCTCAGGTCAAATTTTCCTGTGCTCAGGAGCATTATCTCACCTTCCTCCAAGACTCCCACCTTAGGAGAATGATCACACTTTTTCAGTTTAACATGCTGGAAACAGCAGTTGTGAAAGGCAGAAGAATGCGCATTCCGTATCAAGATGGACTCTGTAAGTGTGTGATGCAGGAAGTAGAGACTTCTTACCATTTTTTGTTTTTCTGTCCGATGTATAAGGACCTTAGGGAGAGTTGGATTGACCCTCTATTCTTGGACTCCTCTCTTACCATGGAGGCACGTTTTAGAATTTTGCTTGAGGCAAAAGACTGCGACAGTACAAAGGCAGTTGCGTGTTTTTTTAAATGTGCAGAAAGAAGGTGGAATTCCTCTAATGTATAATATGCAATTTGAGCTGTCCTGACTCAAGCAGATCTGAGGTTTCGATTTTGTTTCTGAGTGGAGATGAGATGAGCCGATCTGAACTTTAACATATTGCATGTGGTTCCTTTGAACTGACCTCAACCTCTTTGAGCAGAGATTGTTTCAGTTTCTGTTTGGGCAATAATATTCTCGTGAACGATTATAGTCTTGTTTTATGGAATCTATTCAATCACGTATGTTCTCTATGGAGGTTTTTCAACCATGTTTTTTCTATACTGTTTCAATTTAAATTTTGAATGTTGTATATGGTTTTTATTTATATTGGAATAGCAGAATTGCTGGGAACAATAAACTAAACTAAACCTTTTTTAAAAAGCTTGTTTTAGCAGCTGTATGGTCAGCTCCTGGAAGTTCCCCTCCCTCATTTGTAACAGGAGAAGGTGTTTCCCTCCTAAGGTGCACTTTCTGCTCTCTCCGCATTCCAGCAAATAACTTTTCTACACACAGCTGCTCCTCTAGCCATGCTGTGTAAACAGTATATGCCTCCAGTGACCAGGAGTTTAATGGACCTGTGAGAGAGGAAGAGCCGGTATTTTGCCACACAAGTGATCATATGTTCAAGTATATAGCAGCAGGGGTAGCCAAGCTGGGAGACCCCCATTATTAGGGCTGTGCACAGGATCAAGTATTTGTATCTATATTTCTGTTTATTTGTATTTATAACTTTATCCATGCTCACTACCTTTTCTCCATTGCCACCAGTGTGGAAAATGCAATGAACACAGGTTCCGATGTATGGGTTATTTTGGCACAGAAATGCAATGAGACTCATCCAGTTTGACAGAAGGAAAAGAAAAATGTTAAAACTGCTGCTAAGTCTGCTACCAATTTAAAAAGAGGGATACTGGTCTGGTGGAGGGTGGCGAATACAGCTGGTCTGGTGGGGAGGTTGTTAGCTTGGGGAGGTAAGAGCAGGGCATGGATCTAATTTAGAGGGGATCGGTGGCTGAGGGGGAAGGGGTTTCTAATTTAGGAAAAGGGGAATAGGGTATGTGGACTAGGTTCAGGGGAGGTTGCTGGCTTGGGGAGGGGGAAGGGGACATGTGGCTGGCTCTGAGGGGTGTCGTGTTGTGGGGAGTTGCTGTCTTGAAGAGTCACCATATCTCTCTAGCGTAGATCGTCTCCACTGGGCTGGTGATGGCTGAAGTGCTGGAGACTGCAGTTCTGAGACAGCAGTGGCTCCTACAGGTGGGGAGGGTTCAATACAGGCTCCCCACGCAGGCAGCTACACTGAGAGGCAGAGAGTAGCCAAGCTCCAAGCTGGATATGTGCTGCAGTTTGCGGGTCTAGATCAAGACCTCAGATACCACATTTCCCAGGAAATGTTGTGTTTACTCAGGACCCCGATATACAGCCCTAGTATTTGTGTTTCGGCTATGGAGCCTAAAATGGTCTTTTGTGTTTATTTGTGTTTTATCAAAGCCAGAATGTACAGCCCTCCCCATTATCTGGAGCCACCAGAGGATACAGGCCCTCAGATGGGACTGCAGACTGCCAAAGGCTCCGTGGTCTGGTGCAGGTAGCTGAGGTAGAAACCTCTGCCAGTTCTATGAGGCACAAAAAGCTACCCTTGAAGAGGTAAGCACCACCCTCTTTACCTTGCTTTGACCTTGCACTGCTTGTGGGAACAAAGGGGGGGGGGGAGTTAAAGTGAGGGTGGTAGTACTTACCTCCAGCAAAAGTGCTCTTGCGAACAAGCTCTTGGGTTCTAGTCCTGGTTCAGCCTTTGAGATGACCTTGGACAGGTCACTTCATTTCTTTCTGCCTCTGTTTCCACTCCCATCTGTGAGCCTTTGCTATTTAGACTGCAAAATATCCAAGATGGGGGGCTCTCTTCAGGAATTAACATTTGAGGCCTCGAGCAAGGATTAACATTAGAGATGGGTTTGAGTTCAAGTCCTCCTAACTCTTCTCCTTTCCATAGTAAGGATTCTACATTTACGACCAAGAGCAGGTTTTCTCCTTCTCTCTTCCAACAAGCTGCCGCTCCCAAATCCTCCTGACCCAGCCCAGAAGAATTGCAAGAACAAATTACCCTCCCTTGCGTTTTGGCTCTAATCTTTGCTGTTTTACCAACCCTTTCCCCCTGCCACCCACCTGGCCTCCCTTGTCTGCCAGAGTCACCCCAGCGTGATGCAATGTGTGGGTGTCACGCAGGGACGCACAGATCCTATTCAAAGCAACGCTGACCCTGGCATGCTGACTGTTGGCTTTGTCTCCAGGCAGAAGAGAAGAAGGTGACAATAATAGTAATTTGCTCTTCACTTATTGCGAGTGTAGAAAGGGGCTGGGTACGCAGTCCTGGGGGAAATAGTGCTTTCCCTGACTGCGAATGAGAATCTATGGATCTGAAGCTTTGATTTAGACAAGCAGCTGCTGACAGCCAAAAAGCAGCATAAGGAAAGTTATGTGACTGCTTTTTAAAATCATGTAACTTTATCAAGAGCCAGCTCTTTCACAAAGATTTTAAGCACTAGTCAGTTTCATGTCAATTACCCACTTGCCCATTGCTAGTCAGTTTCATGTCAATTACCCTCTGGCCTCACTCCAGACTCCCATATGAAAAGTCTGCAACTTTTCATACACAGTGAAAAGTCTGCAACTTTTCACTTAAAACTCCATAGTTTTAAATGGGTATGAAAAGTTGCAGACTTTTCATAGGGAGAGAAGTATGGAGTGAGGCAAGTGGGTAATTGACATGAAACTAACTAGAGCTTAGTCTTTGTGACAGAGCTGGCTTCTGATAAGTAACTATCCTTATGCTGTTTTTTCTAACAACACAAATGGTGGTCAGCGGCTGCTCGACTGCACATGCACCAGCTAGCAGAACTGATTTTTTTAATGCTTAATAACTCGTTTTTGGTTGCACCAATCATTATCACACTACACCAGCACTTGATCTAGAGCTCACGCTCCAAGGCTGTGAAGTCTGGGGGTTCAGCTCATCCGGGGGGGCGGGGAGACATGGATTGCTCAAAATCCTCCCCACTGAGTTAATTAATAAAAGTCATGTAACTTTTCATAGTGAGTAAAAAGTAGGGAGTGAGGCAAGAGGGTAATTGACATGAAACTGACTAGAGCTTAAAGTCTCTGTGACAGAGCTGGCTCCTGATAAAGTTACGTGATTTTAAAAATCAGAGTCGTGTAACTTTCCTTAAGCTGTTTTTTCTAACATCACAAATGGAGGTCAGCGACTGCGCATGCACAAGCCAGCAGGACTGATTTTTTTAATGTTTAATAATTTGTTTTTGGCTGCAGCAATCATTATCACAGTACACCAGCACTTGATCTAGATTTCATGCTCCAAAGTTGCAAATCCAAAGACCCAGCTCAACAGTTGCCGGGGGGAGGAGGGGGGGCGCGCTTGTACAAGGGATTGTGGGAAGCTTCCCCATCCTGGGGCTTGAACTTGCAGTGTAGGACAGCGCTGCCTGGCTGCATTTCCTCCCCTTCCTTCTGAGTGGCATCAATGGCTGTTGGGGAAGGGGCAGCAGGGAGAGCCACTCATTCAAAGAATGAATGGGGGGAGCAGTTCTGTAGGTTCATCTTCACTACTCCTCCATCCTTCCATGCAGCATCACACCCACCGCTGCCCCCTTGTGCTGGGGAGGCAAACCACAGACCTGGCTCATTCTGCCCAAGCAATGGCCACAGCCCCACCCTTCACACTGATGGCTCTGACCACACCATGGCCCTCTCTCCCCTCTGCGTAGGGTGCAGTCTGCCCTTCGTTCAATCACTCACCTGCAAAACTGCTAGTGCCAATAAGTCTGAGAAGAGAATCCAATGTACAGAAAGTAGGGTTTGCCACGTCGGTCCCATATATCGGCAATAGAGACAAAGTAGTACAGTGGTCGCTCTTATTGGACCAACTACAGTTGGTGGAGGTATGCAGGCTTTCGGACCTTACGGGGTCCTTCATCAGGCAGGTCTGGGGTTACAAAATCCAAGCCATTATGTGTCTTGGAGGTGACTCTGTGAAGAGGTTACCCAGTGAACTCCAGACTACTTTGCTGGAATATAGTCTTACAAACCTGCCCATCGGTGAAGCCAGTTTAAGGTAAAGAAGGGGACTGGTGTTTAACTCCTTCCTTTTTTGTAATGGTGGGAGGCACAGAAATGTGAAGGTCTGGAAAGAAGAAAACAAAACAAACTTTTTTGGGGGAAGGGGGAGTTTTTCCCTGTTTCTTACCAGGGTCTCATATGGAAAAATTAGAAATTTTGGGGAAATGTCTGGAAATTTTACATCTCTAGGGAGGCAGTTCAGTTGAGAGACTGGGGAGGGGAGGGGACAATACATCCTGCTAGCTGGGAGCCCCTACCTCTCATCCCCTCATCATAAGTGTTGAGCTTGATTTCTGGACGTTATACTGGTGATTTATTTACACACGTGTGACGGGATTGGGACTCTCTGCCCCAGTCTGGCCTAGCTATGACTCCATTTCTCCGCTTATAGCTCCTACTGAATCAGCTCTCTGCAGAACCTGTTAGCTGGGAGCTCCTACCTCCCATCACCTCATCACAAATTTTTGAACTTAATTTCTGGACATTTACTTACACATACGTTACTTGCAATTATTTGTTTGCTCACCATATTTTAATGTATATTAAGAAAGAAAATTATTCTAGATTTTTGCCTGCTCTCCTCTGAATTTGTTAGTAATCATTTCTATAGCCCTTTCAGTGTTCAAAGTGCTTTACAGTTCTTACCTAGTCCAGCCTCACAACAGCCCCTTTAAGGCAGGTCATTATTATTCCCATTTTACGGATGGGGAACTGAGACCAAGGCTGTTTTTATACGGATGCCCCCCACCTCCCGCGCCGTTCGGTGGTCGGACGGGTGTGCGGCTGGGGGAGCAGTCCGTGTGTACAGCCACCGGTGGGTGGGGGGATGGGTGCTTGGCGCGTGTGCACCCGTGTAAACACCACAGGCGTATACACATCTAGATGTGTATAAGAGACAGACCCTGAACCCTCCACATCCTGTCCCATCACCTCCCACTCCCTTGGCTCTCACCCAAGGGACCACAGCCATTAGCCCATGTTCATACCCTCCCCCCACACCCTCTCACCAGGGAGTTGTGGTGTTCTCACTCATCCCCAAAATAAATTGAACATTATATAGAATATAATAAATTCCACCTAAAATATAAATGCATATAAATTCCCCCTAACACTCCAGTCCTCCTCAATGTATCCCATCCC
>QEPC01008313.1:3281242-3347990 GCA_003113815.1 Sphenodon punctatus
CCCCCCCCCCCACTCCCTCTTCTTGCCAGGTTCATAAGGAGGGGAAATTGCCTATCAGAGAATATGCACCTGTACAGGATGACGGGTCACATCCGCTGTCCAGTGACGTGACTCCACGAAGTGCAGGGCCACCAAGGACTTTCTCTCTGCGCATGGTGTCCAGCAAAGAAACTAGATCTCTCTTGCATGTGTCCAGCCCTGTGTCTGGGCAGCTGATTGGTGGGGGTAAGATGTCTTTGCATTTGAATGTGACCGTGACAGAGCTGGTCCTGCTTTATGGGGATTTCATGCTGGCGAAGAGAGCTGACTAACAGCCGGGAGACAGTGACAAATTCATACAAGAACAGCAGCAACACGCGGCCTGCTCTTCTGCTTGCATTGTTGCCTCCACACCCCCATCCCTGACTGGAGATAATTATTATTATTTTATTTTTAGTTTATCATTTTATTTATTTATTATATGCATCCCTTATCCAAAAAATGTTCAGGGTGGCGTACAGCAAAAGAAATTAAACAAATATAAATAATGCATATTTTAAAATGTCCCCAAATCCCTCCTTTTAGCCCCCCCATCCCCATTCCCACTCCCTTGGCTCTCACCCAAGGGACCACAGCCATTAGCCCATGTTCATACCCTCCCCCCACACCCTCTCACCAGGGAGTTGTGGTGTTCTCACTCATCCCCAAAATAAATTGAACATTATATAGAATATAATAAATTCCACCTAAAATATAAATGCATATAAATTCCCCCTAACACTCCAGTCCTCCTCAATGTATCCCATCCCACCCGCTCCAACTCCCCTGTCTCACTCAGGGGAGGCCCCTTCCACCCCCTTGTCTGCAGAGGGGACCAGCAGCACCAAGAAACGGGGAGCCTCACTGTAGCCCCACAGTGTGTCTCTGTCCCTTCCATGGGCACTGGATTAGGGAGAGCAGGAAGCATGGGGAGGGGGGAAGCACCTTGCCCCCTACTTGGCTTAGGCCACTTGCCCACGTTACCGGGGCCGGCGATTCTCCCGGCGGGGAATCTCCCGGCCGGGAAACTTATGCCGAGCTCTGCACTTGTGCGCAGATCATAAGTCACGTTCAACGGCTTTTTTTCCTCCTAATGTCAGGGCTGGATTTCAAGCCCTGACTTTCGGAGGGGAAAAAAAGCCACTGGATGTGGCTGCTGATGCTTTCAGCCCCACACCCCCGTGCGGAGCTCAGCGTAAGTTTCCCAGTGGGGAGATTCCCCCACCAGGAGAATCACCAGCCCCGGGTAATGTGGGAAAGTGACACCAACTTTGTTGGGGAAATTGTGGGTTATGGGGTAAACCTCCATGAAAATTCCCTGCTGTGTCAGGTCGGGGGGAGAAACACACACCTCACACACCACTCGCACGCCTTGGTCCTTGGGTCCCTTCAGAGGGTGTCTAGTCGTGGAAATACTGCCCGCCAGGATAGTGTGTGGGCCACAGGGTCTTACAAAGACCAGGCCCCTATCATCATAGGGCGCGGCGAACTAAGGGAGGACAAGACCCACACCGCTCACTCGTCTCTTGCACTCCCACGCTAGGAGGGGGGACCTGGAAGGGAGCTGAGGCTGAGAAGTGGGGGGGGGGTAACCGGGGAGAGGGTCCCAGGTTCATGGGTACAGGAAAGACTGCTTGCGGAGGAGGGGGAAGGGGTTCCTAGACCAGAGAGGGGGAGGAGGGGTTCACACTGTCACAAGCACCCCCACACACACTCACTCAGACATGTACTCACTCTATCCAACTACCAGGAGGTCAGGGAAGGGAAACCACATCAAGCAATACACCGTTTCTTATCACAAATATACAACTATGTCACTTAGCTCTAGGTCTCGATCTGTTCACCAGCGCCGGCATTTTAAGGTGTATGCCCCCCGCTGTGCCACAAGCCTTGTGGAGTGCCGCACGGAATGCGGATGATCCCGGATGTTCCGGCGGCTCCAACGGTCCCGCGGGACCCCGGCAGGGCGGGCCCTGATGTTGGGGGGGGCGCATTTTGCCCCCAACCTGAAGAGGAGGAGGATTGGGGCTGAATGATTGAGACAAAGTGCAGGTGCACAGAGTCCAAGTTGTAAGCGAGCACAATATGTGAGACTGTACAATGTCTTTACTGCTTACATGATGTGTAAGTTAAGGTGGGAGCCATAACTTATTAAAACTTCCATGCTTTTTGGAGCATGGTTAAATTTGTACGAGCCTTAACTCCACTCTTAAATGGAAAGTTTTTGATCCTATAATTTCCATTGTTTTTGAAAGGGGAATACACTAAATTCCCCCGCCAACGTGGAAAAAATAGACTGACTTTGGCACTACTTTCTGGGACTTTCTGAGACTTTTTAGGACTGTCCAGGACTTTTCAGAACTTTTCAGGATTTTTAACATGGGAACTTTTCTCAGGAGCGAGGAAGCTGCTGCAGCCTGTCCCCAGGTGCCACTCAGTTCCATCCCCTTCAGCTCTGGGACCTACCAGTTCAGTGAGCGACTAGCCCACAGCTTCTGCCTCTTCTCCAGCACTATTTACCCAACTCTAAACTGTCCTAGTTCAGCTCCCACCAGTGATACTCCAGAGCAGCTTGCAGCTCCCAGAGAACCCAGAAGTCTTGGCTTCCAGCCCCTTGTAGATAATACAACCTGTGCAGGTAAATGGATTATCTGTTCAACAAACATATGTACATTTTATGCATGTCTCCCTCTACCCTCTCATGGAGAAATGCAGAGAATGGGTATCTGTACGTAGCATATACGTGTAGCATCTATGTATAATAACCTCTGTACCTATATCCTACTCTCAGATACCCAGTCTCTTCTCTTCTATAGGACAACATACAGGGAGACATACATTAAAAATATGTAAATTTGTTGTATGTATAATCCCACGTACATCTTGACGTTGGATTAAATTCTTACTCCATTCGATAGTATAGGAACTTCAAAACATCATAACTTAAAAACTACATGATGGATTTTAAAAATCCAAACTCAGGAAATGACTAGAATGCACACTTGAATTTTCTGACACCTCAACACTTCGAGGCAGGTAACTTTAAACACACTTTACCTGTCAAGATAAAAAGTTGCAAAGGGGAGAAAAACAGTTCTGCCTTTAAATTCTAAAGTCTGTAACTTTCCTGTTTTTATCTGATTTTCCTGAAATTTGGAGAGCTTGTACCCCTCACCCTAATGATCCACCCTGCAATATTTGATACTGATAGGATAAATCATCTCTATTTTATGAGTAGAATGTTCATGATTTTAACAGAGTGCAAGCCACCTTAACTATAGGGTTGCTTCTGCAGCTCTATAATAACTGTCTGGCTAGCTTGCTTAAATACATCTTAGAGCTGCCGGCCAGTCATGGTCTATTTGCTCTTACAGGGAACAGACTGATTTGCTCTAAAAGGGAGAGGATTTTAGGTGAATGAGCCTCGGCAGCAGGCACAACAGATACCGGAAAGCGCTCAGGGTATGACTTTTTTGTGTTCTTTATATTGCCAAATTACTGACAGTGCACTGGAGGCTGATGTCTCTGCCGAGATCGTGGCTGTTGTGCCATCTGGAATACAGATGGCCTTTATTTGTCGTGTGCGTGTCCTCAGAATGGTAAAGCGGCTGCAAACTAGAGAGGAAATAAAAATCAAGAGGGAAGAGAAGCAAGCCGATGCAGATCAGGAGGGAGTGTTGATTGGAGAGGGATAGGGGGAGGGAAGGCAGGCCCTCAGAATACCTCCGTGCTTACAGCTGGATTCTTAGGGCATGTTCTAATGGACAGTGTTAAACCAAAGTAACTACATCCATTTAATTAAATCAAAGTAACTACTTTCCTTCGGTACTGTTTGCACTGCACCTGCAAACCGATGTAGTTACTTTGCAATCTTCCCCCAACAGCCATAACAAACAATGTTACATTTCTCTTTTTACTTCGAAGTAAAGTGTTCCCATTACAGTTATTTCAACCACATTCTGACGCACAGAGGTAAACTGAATTAATTGCTTTGAGTAATTAAATAGAAGTAACTACTCCTCTTCGGTAGTGTTCAGACAAACACTGTAACCAAGGTAGAACTGTACCAATTCCCCCCCCCCCCCCCCCGAGATATAGCAATTACTGAACCATGGTGATAACTTTGTGCATGCAAACATTTACCGAAATACAAACAAGCAAATATAAAAAAAACGAAGGGGAGAAAGTGCTCCTGATTTTTCCAGGAATACATACTTCTATTTCTATTCATGAATAGCTTTGATTTAGGGCTCTGTGCATGTGAATGATTCAGAAGTTAAAGTGAATCTGGGTGTAGCTACTTTGAAGTATCTATCAAAGCCTGGCTTTATTTTCAAAAGATCTTGGCTTCCATTTGTCCAGAGTGCCACGCTCTTCTGAAAATATAGTTTTAGGGCAGATGATGGAAGTTGCAGGTCATAGGTTTTTTGGACCCGGGCAAAGTCCTCAATTTGGGTCCTTCTTTAAAAGCTATTTGTAAGCCACTGAAAGAAAATCAGCCAGTCTGAGACCACAATTCTCTGCCATTCAAGTCAATGGCAAAACTCATGTTGACTTTAATGATGAAAGATTGTCCTTCCTGTCTCCCAGAATGCCTGGTCCCAGGACAAAATTCCTGGTTGATGACCCCACTGTCCCCAGCCCTGCCGCTGGGTGATCACCCTTTTGAAAATCTGGCTGTAAGGGACATGGAGGGAACTACTGGGTGCCCTTTGCTTTTGAAAGCCTGGCTCTTATTCTGGTACCTGAATGGGTTCTGAGGATTTTTGGAAATCTGGCCCTGTGCATAGTGCAGCAGAGGAGATGAAAATCCCCATGGGCCTAATGGGAATTCTGTTAGTGACTTCAGTGAGGAAGGATCAGGGCCTGTGAGAAAGGATGGCAGGTATTAGTCACGCATTTTAAACGATATGTGTACCTCACTAATGTATCCCCATCTTGGGAGTTGTTGCCTATAGTGGGCACTGGATGCTGAGTGTAAAGTTGCCACCTCTCCTGGTTTTGACCCAGAGTCTCAGGGCTTCAAGGAGAGCCCTCAGTTTCTCTGGGTCAACCAGAGGAGCCCCAGTAAACTGAGGCAGTCGGGGTGGCCACATCAGAAAGAGGATGGGGCATAGGGACTTCCCTGCCCTTTTTCTGATGTTTCACAACTTCTATGGTGGAGATACATCAGGAAGGTGCGATAACCCGTTTGTAGTCGCACCCCATCGATGTAGTCGCACCCACTCTGGGACTATCGACGTATGTGACGGCGGAACACCACCATCACAAACTGATCTGGACTGGGAAGCTCCTTGCTTCTCAGTCAGAATCCGGTCCGGTCACAGAACAAATGTTCATGTGGCTTCACCCAGCGGCCCACCCCCCATGATGGGCAGCCATGGCCAGCCATTATGGTTGCGACTCTGGGTCGGGCCAGGAAGAGCGGGCTACCAGATGGGATCGCCCACTTCAGTTCAGCCAGGCAGGCAGGCTGTTTCCCGGGTATGTTGGCAGCTAGCCCAGGCTGTCTTCGGGGTCACAGTTCAAGGCTAGCCACCAACATGCCCAGGGAAACTCCAGGCCACACATCTGGATGACCCTTAACAAACATGACAGTAGCCTCCGGGCCAAAGCGGAAATGGGACTAAGCAGGCCACCATCACGTTTGTTAACACCCCCGGGTGAAAGCCTAGAGCAAGGTGGTAACCCTAGCTGGGTGAGGTAAAAGGGCAGTTGAACCAATCTGTTCAGCCCCTCTCCCTGAACATTGATGTAAACTCTATACATGGAACATGAGCAGAGCACAACTTTCCGACGATGATGTAAGACTTGCCTGTTCCGCCAGGCTTTTGGTGAGGGTGATGGGAGGGGGTTGATTATATTTTAAAACTTCTTTCTATTGTTTTAATGTATGTTTTTATATTGCTCATATATTTATATTGTACGCCCCCCCCATGCACACACACACACACACACTGCCTGTGGCAGGAGGGGCAGGATAAAAATTCTTTAAATAAATATGGTGCTTCAGCATCAGGAATAAATGTGCCCTAGTTCTAAGCGGGATTTTGTTGACTGCCTCTTTCCCTCCCAATGTATATTTACAGAGCAGCTCCATACACTGATGTATGGGGAGAGCCTGTGACCTTGGTCTGAAAAAACCTGCAAGGTTAATAAATCTTAACTACACAAGGACCATATGCTACCTCTGATTTCTATGTGGAGCCTCATAGGGAACACAGCCATGGATCAAGGGTATGGTATGGCCCCCATCCCTCGCTGAGACTGTCAAAGATCTGAGGAATTGCATGGTCTTCATGAAGAATGTTTATCAGGAACTGAAAGGCCTTTACTGTGACTCTAGCTGTACAAACCTGAAATTTGCGCCATAGACACTGCCATAGTTTCCCTGCAGTGAGCAGATGCTACACAGAATCGACATCCTCCGGGGACTCACTCCAGAAGGTGGAGGGAATGAAGTGATTCACAGTGTTAAAAATAAATAAATAAAAAGAATAAGGAGAGACATCACAGCTTCCTGGATGCCGTTCAGCTGGCAACACAAGGTTTGCAGAATAACAGACACCCAAGGGAACTAACATTTTAAGCCAAAACAATTTGGGTAACAGAACAGGCTCGGAAAGAAAACATTGCCAGATTTCAGATTATGCTGCACATAAATGCTTTTTTTTAAAAAGAGAGAAAAGAGAAAAATTACATGTATTCTTAATTTAAAGACGAACTCTTTTTGTACAGAAACACTGCATTCTATACAAAGCAAGGTTAGTTATTATGATGGTGATTAAAAGCTTGTTCTCTAGTTTATCCTGCCTGAATGATTCCCATTGGAATTCCATATTTTTAACAAGGAGATACAGTGAAAATAAACACATTATTGTTGTTGACCATTTGCAGATGTTCAAATGCTCCAGGAAGCTTTAAAAATCTTAGGCTTTTCAGGGCTAAAAGTTTTGGAAATAATTGGTAAACAGTAGGGATGGGCAATTCGGATTCAGATTAATCAGCAACCATCCAAAAATGCCCGATTTGGATGACTGTGGCTCAATCTGCAATTTGGCATAAAGAACTGCAACAGTGTGCTCAAACAGGCAGGCTCTGCCTTGGCGTGTTTTTGGGGGTGCATTTTTCAAAATTTGAAAAAGGCAGCCAATGGCACGAGCCTTTGGCTAACAGTCAGCCAGAGGGCAGGAGGAGGGTGAGAAGGGAGGGGGGCAGACAGGGTCTTCCTGGCCAATTGCCGGCCAGTTTTAGGCTGCCAGCTTCTGGTCAGATGGAGGCTGTGAAGTTAACAGCTTCCCCAGACTCTAAGACAGCTTGAGCCGGAAGTTGGAGTCCTGCGGAGGAGACGGCAGCTCCACTCAACGAGCCCAGCCTCGGAGACTGGAGACGGAGCTGCAGACAATCGGGTGCGACTGTTCTGGGCTACTGGGAACCACGGAGGATTTGGCTTAGTTGGGTAGAGCTGCCTTGGGGACTCAAGTGCACTTAAACTAGGAGATGTCCCTAAACCCGGAGGACTGGGACAGACAGAGTGCGGAGGCCAAATAGCTGTCCCATCCAAGCTGAGGGTGTACAGCTGACTCAGGAGGACTGAGTTTCAGCCCATTGGGTGGCGTCAGGCCAGCTAATTCCCCAGAGAAGGGTGCTCGGTATCTTCGGGAAGGACTGTGCCCTGCCCGTTGCCCCAACCCCTACCCAGGCTTCCTCTCCACCCCCAAACTCCCCCACCCTGCTGCAGTTTGGGGGCTGCAGCACCCAAGGGTCCCTGACTCCTATTCTTCTTTGTCACCCCAAGCGTTCCCCCACAAGCCCCTGCCCCCCAAACTTCACTCCTGCCTCTGAGTGCATTGCGCCTTATGTCTCTGCACTCTGCCCCTTTCTAACATTATACCTTCGTGTTGGAGTAGCCAAGAATGTGTTCCTTTCTTGAATGTAATTGAAGAATGGGTTTTTTTAACTGAATTGCCTATGCCATTGAACTGAATTGTTCTGCTGCCTGTTCTTCTCTGTGCTGGGAGCTGTAAGCATTTGTGATTTGTCACTGATCTTCTGAGTTCTTATTTTTGTGACCTGACTTGCAATTTTGAGCAAGATTCTGAATTCTTGTATTGTAGCAGCACTGACTGAGTGAGCAGCAGTCATTCCAGGACTTCTAAGCTTTGTGTTTCTCTCTCTGTGACGGCTCATCTGTATTTAAGGAATGTCCCATTGAAATGAATGGTGGTCGCAGTTTGGCCATTGAAGTCCATGGGAGATCTGAAGCTGTAATAAATCGGGATCCAGTGAATCCAAATCAGGAAAAGTAATGAAATCTGAATCCAAATTTCAATCTGAATGCCCATCCCTAGTAAATAGGGGTGTCTGAATTTCTCGGCATTCAACTAAAGGCCCTTCAAAGTCTCCTGATTCTCAAAAGAGACACAGTGGTTTGAATGAGATCTTTTATTGGACCAATGGTTGTTGGTGGAAATAAGCAAGCTTTTGGGCCACACAGAGCCCTTCCTCAGGCATGTACCGTAGCTAGTAGAAATATATAAAGTGAGCAAATGTAGGGCAGGTACATATTTAATTTACAAATTTTTACCCTGCCCCTTCGGGCAACGCAGCTCAGGGCAGCTAATAAATACAAAAGATAAAAATACCATATAAATATAATAAATACAAAACTATATAAATAAATAAATTTTAAATTCATTGCGTGACAACAGTCATTGCAGTTTCAATATAAATCCAGTACATAACAATATAACATAAAACCCTAAAATACAAAGAACATAATACATTATAATCAACTATATCAAGTCCCACCAAAAGACTCTTCGTTAGGCATGGCATTAAAACACAAAAAAACTTGTTGACGCCGCATCGCAGTGACCAAAAATCTAATAACATCCAACGTTTTCTCCCCAAGGTGATCAGCTAAAAGTCATTGAAGCAAAAAGAGGTCCGGCAACCCATATGTTTACTAAGTAGTGGAGCAAGATAAGTAATTCGTAGGTCATCGTACAAATGGCAACGCAAAAAGAAATGCTCCAAGGTCGCCGCCTCCAACATATCATAGGGGCAAAGCCGCCGATGAAAGGGAGTCCCATCGTATCGTTCCTCCAAAATCCTAGTGGGCAGGGCATTACACCTGACTGCTAAATAAAGAGTTTTATCCCTCACTGAGCAGAGGTACAAAACTATATATAAAAACATACAACAATACAGTCCACCAAGGGGATGTTAAAGAATAAACAAAAGAACCTCCCCCACCCCCCCAACACACACACACTCTAACCCCCCACCCTATCCATCTCCCTCACTTGAAAGCCTGGTGGAACAGCCAGGTCTTACATTGTCGGCGGAAGGAGGGGAGATCCGGGCCCACCCAGGCCTCCACTGGAAGGGAGTGCCACAGCTTAGGTGCGGCCGCTGAGAACACCCTCTCCATAGTCGCCTCTCTAGCCACTTGGGGCACTTGAAGAAAAGCACTCCCGGCAGATCGCAGGGTTCAATCCAGAAGGCAGGGGTGAGGCGGTTCCACAGATAGGTGGGGTCCAGGCCGTATAGGGCTTTATCGGTAAGCACCAACACCTTGAATCGGACCTGGAAAACTATCGGTAGCCGGTGCAGCATTCGGATGTGCCCTGGTTGGGTTCCATGTAGGGGTGTGTGAAAGGCCAATGAGGGTTAGGAAATGGTGCCTGCCCCTGGGCATCAGTGCTCACAGTCACAGCTGCAACATGCTCGAGCAGGGAGCTGTGGAACCAAATGGAATGGGACAGGCTGCTTTGCGTCTGCGTCCCCATCTCACTCATTTCCTTGTTCACCCACTCGCTCATGCTGTCTGATCGTTCAGACTGCTGCCAGAGTGTCAGTGGGGGTAGGGGGGAAGACACGCACGCACCACTGACTCACCCACACGCCACATACGCCTCGGTGCTGGTAGGTCGCTAGGAACCTAAAATGCCCGTCAGGATAGTATATGGGCCCTGAATGTCTCAAAGAGGCGAGGCCCCTATCATCATTGGGCGCCAGGCACCGGAGTAGGTCTGCGCCTCCCCACTCCTGATCAACACCCCAGTTGCAACAATCACACAGTACAAGGGGGTTCAGGACCTATAGGGGTGAGAGGGTGAGGGAGACAGGGCAGGGTTGCAGGGAATGTAGGGAAGGAGGCGGAGACACGCAGCACGGGGACTGGGGAAAGGATGCCCGGGAGGGGGAAGGGAAGTATGCACAGTCACTCACCTTTCGTGGGACACTCACCGGTGGGAAGGAAGGAACAAGTAGGGAGACCAGGCACACTCACACAACAGGACACTCGGTCAGTAAGGCAGCAACAGTTATTCAACGGGATTCGCACAAGGGGGACAGTTTCTCCTCAGATTACTGGCGCTGGGTGCTTTCCAGCGCCGGCTTTTCTACAGATGGCCCCACCTCCCTGCGTGCCTGAAGCCACACAGAACGTCGCGGTGGCTCTGGCGTTGACCCCGCACTGTTTTGGTTGCAGAGAAATACACATCACCTCAACTCAACTGGATGCAGCCTGTCTCCGAAAGGGCCAAGCACCACTGATGGATCAGACCGTAATTAATTTTCAGTCCTCAGTTAAACAGAACATCCACTTCTGGAGCAGGTGACTACAGGCCCGTATGTTACTCATATGCAGTTATTCCTAGTTTAGTGTTTATTCATGGGCCTCATATGTTGGGTCCCTCTGTCATGGGCTGTTGGGGATCAGAGAGCAGTGCGGGATCAGTCCAAGGGTCCACCTGCTGCAAGGGTCCAGGAGTTCAGGGCAGCCTCAGGACCAACACATGGACAGTGGAATGGAGAGACAAACATGAGACAGGCCAATGGA
Source organism: Sphenodon punctatus (assembly GCA_003113815.1). Taxonomy (NCBI): domain Eukaryota; kingdom Metazoa; phylum Chordata; class Lepidosauria; order Sphenodontia; family Sphenodontidae; genus Sphenodon; species Sphenodon punctatus. Next base: position 3,292,110 of record QEPC01008313.1, read on the forward strand.
CCAGTTTCAGGGCAAGGGGCAGATGGACCAGTTTCCGAGCAAACTTGGGCAGGCTGACTCTGATCCAAACACAAGAGTGGATCCAAGCAGAACAGAGCCAGGCCACAGGCAAACAGAACTGTTGGGAATTTTTATTAATGGTTAGAAAAACAAAACCCCAAAAGCAGCTTGAATTGTTAGTAGCAACAGCTTAGTAGTAATCAACACCTTGGAGATTGTTTCTAGGTTAAAGTAAACTACTTTATTGAGAAGTACATTGTGATAGGAAAGGCCTATCCCTAGTCTTACTAGCTAGGTGCCACCAGCATGGTGGCCAGACATGTTGAAGGTCAGAGAGAGAAGTTAGGAATAATGGAGAATGGTCAGGAAGAAGGAGGAAGTCCAAATAGGAACTTCCTGGGCACATCCCACCTGGGAGGGGGGCTTAGAAGCAGAGATCAGGAAAGGTTAAAGTGACACACACACTAACTCACTATCTCTACTCCCAAATGCCCCTAGTGGTCATTAGGGTTTGTTGGTGCAAAAGGTGATGTCATCTGGAGCTGTTTTTCCAACACCCCTTCTCATCGCCTGTCGCACCGGCTCACGACTCCCATTCGCTCACGTAGCATCTGGAATCGATTCCTTGGTAGTGGCTTGGTCAGTCCATCTGCCACCATTTCTTCAGTTGGGCAATACTTCAACTCAATTAGCCCTTCTTCCTGTGCCTCTCGAACATAGTGGTACTTTATGTCAATGTGCTTCGTTCGAGACTTGGACTTCTCCATTTGTGAGAGCTTAATGCAACTCTGGTTGTCCTCAAACATCGTGGTAGGCTTTGGCTCTTCAATTCCAAAGTCCAACAGCAGCTTGTGTATCCACACAGCTTCCCTGCATGCTTCACTAGCTGATATGTATTCTGCTTCTGTTGATGAGAGTGTAACAAGTGACTGCTTCCTGCTAGTCCAACTTATGGCTCCATCTCCATAGAGAAACAGGTGTCCACTGGTGGACTTGCGATCAGCTATGTCTTCAGCCCAATCTGCATCCATGTATCCCACCAGTCTAGGGTTGCTGCTTACTGGAATCTTCAATGCGTAGTGCGCGGTACCCTTCAGGTATCTCCCCAGTCTCTTGACTGCAGTCCAGTCATTCTTGGTTGGGGCACTTACTTTCCTGCTTAAGATTCCCACCGCTGTGGCAATATCTGGCCTTGTCACTGTGGCTATGTACAAAAGCTTGCCAATCGCTTTTCTGTACTGGTTGTTGCCTGCCAGAGGCTCATCATCTTCCCTTTGTTTCAGGAAATTGACATCCATTGGTGTTCTGGCCTCATTGGCATCTGTCAGTCCCAGACATTCCAAAAGATCCTTGATCTTTGCTTTCTGGTTGAGAAGATAACTTCCATCTTCTTCTTTTTCTATTTGAATGCCAAGGTAGTGTGAGATGCTTCCAAGTTCCTTCACCTCTACTTCCTTGTTTAGGTGCTCAACAATCTCGTGACTGTCTTGCTCCTGTTCACAACAGATGATCAGATCATCAACATAAGTCAGGATATAAGTCCACTTATTGTCTCTGAATCTTGAGTACAGGCAGGGGTCAGCTTTTCCTTGTGTGAACCCTTCCTTAAGCAGTAGCTGATTCAGTTTCTCATTCCATGCTCTAGCTGCTTGCTTCAAGCCATAAATGCTCTTCTGGAGTTTGCATACAAGCTTCTCCCTTCCAGGTTGCTCGAAGCCTGGTGGCTGCTGCATATAGATGTCTTCCTCAAGTTCTCCATTCAGGAATGCAGTTTTGACATCTAAATGGTTAACATGCATCTTTCTGGAAGCTGCTATGCTAAGTAGTGTTCTGATGGAAGTGTGCTTGACAACTGGTGCAAATGTTTCATCATAGTCTTCTCCATATATTTGGGAGTATCCTTTGGCTACTAGTCTGGCTTTGTAGCGCTGTACATCCCCTTCTGCATCTTGCTTGATTTTGAAGACCCATTTGCAACCTACAGGTTTTCTTCCAGCAGGTAGTTCCATAAGTGTCCAGGTTTTGTTCTTGTGTAGAGATTCAATCTCTTCCTTTGCTGCTTTCCTCCATTTTTCAGCTTCATGGGTTGGCATCCTGTCAACATCCTTCCATGTGCTGGGTTCTTGCAGCTCTGCACTTGTGGTGAGGTAGGAGTATTTCAAGGGTGGAACTCCTTTGTTGGACCTCTGTGAGCGCCTGGGTTCTGGCTCAGCTTCTGTGACCCCTTCTGAATCTGCAGCTTCTGTAACCCCTTCTGAATCTGCAGCTGGTTCTGGTTCACAGATTGGCATTTGGTAGCTGAAGGCCTGCTCACTTGGTTCCTCTTGCATCTGGATCCTTGGCTCCAGGTCTGGTAATTCACCTTTGGTTGGTCTGTGTCTTTCATCAAAGTACACAACATTGCAAATTTCAATATTACCAGTTTCAACATCAAGAATTCTGTATCCTTTGCCTCCTAAAACATATCCACATAAAACTCCTTTCTTGCTTCTGCAATTCAACTTGTTTCTCTTTGCCTTTGGTATATATGCATACACATCACAACCAAAAACTCTGATGTGATTTAGGCTAGGCTTGTGTCCAAACCACAGTTCAAATGGAGTTTTCTCTATGGCTTTAGTTGGCAATCTGTTCTGCAGATAGCTGGCAGTCATCACTGCTTCTCCCCAGAACTTGCTTGGCAAACTTGCATCTTTCAACATACATCTTGCCATCTCCATTAGGGTTCTATTTTTCCTTTCTGCAACACCATTCTGCTCAGGAGAGTATGGGGCTGTAGTCTCATGCTCAATTCCCTGTTCTCTCAGAAAGGATTTCATTTCGTTTGAGGTGTATTCGCCTCCATTGTCTGACCTTAGTCTCTGAGGCTTTCTCCCAAACTTGTTGCTGACCAATGCAACATACTCTTTAAACTTTTCAAACACTTGACTTTTCTCTCTCAAAGTGTAAACATAGGCAAATCTTGAGAAATCATCAATAAAAGTAACTATGTACAGGTTTCCTCCAATGCTCCTTTGCAGAGGACCTGATACATCACTGTGAATCAACTCTAGAGGGCGCTGAGACTTTCTCTCCTCTAGCTTGTGGAAAGCTGGCTTAACACTTTTTGCAGAAATGCAACATCCACATTTGTCTAAGTTCTCAGTACACAGTTTCAGTTTAAAGTCTTTAATTAAATTCCTCTTCTCAAGTTGGCGAATTGAATTAACATCTCTATGTCCCATTCTGCGATGCCAAGTTTTATCACAGTCTCTGTGGGTGCACTTGAGATTGCTTGCTAAATTTGCATTTTCACTGACACTATGGACTTCAAAGAGCTCACTATCTCCCAGAGATGCATACAGGATTGAGTCACCATCTCTTGTTACAAGGCAATGATCATCCATGAATTCAAACTTGCAGCCATTTTTCACTCCATATTTCACAGAAATTAAATTGTTTTTCAACGAGGGCACATACAGAGCCTTATGTATGATTACTTGTTCAATTTCACCATCTGGGAGCTTACAAAATATTTTTGCTTGACCACGCCCTTCTGAAAAGACCTTTCTCCCATCTGCTAGAGAAATAGGTACTTTGTGATCCAATTCAATTTCTGAAAACATTTCTATATCCTTGAGGAGATTTTCAGTTGCTCCAGAATCAATATAGATCACATCATCTTTTACTTTTGACATGGCGTTAAAACCTTTAATTTTCTCTTTCTCCTTCTGTTTAGAGCTAGCAGTTTTCTCCAGGCTCTCTGTCTGGCTCTTAATGGGTGCTTTAGATTTCCCCATTGTCTTGGCACTTGGGCAATTAACACGTAGGTGTGTTTCACTACCACAGGAAAAACATCCTTTCTTTACTCCTTTCTTTGAGCTAAAGGCTGTAACTTGATCTGTAGAGGTTTGCTTTGCCCTTTTGATAAAGCATTCATGCAACTTGCTAGATAGATAGTCCAATTCAATAACTTTATCTGAAATATCTATAGCAGTTTTCAAATATTCATAAGAAGCTGGTAAAGAGTTCAAGACAAAAGCCACAATCCCAGTGTCTCCAATATCTATTCCCAAAACCTTCAGTCTTCTTGCTAGGCATTGTATTTCACTTATATGCTCAGTAGGATTTTCATTTTCTCTGAGTTTCATATTGCACAGTCTCTGTATTATAGAGATGGCTTCGCTGGGGCTCTTTCTGTTATAAAGAGTTTCCAGCCTTTTCCAGATTTCACTGGCTAAAGTAACATTTTCAAAATGTATAAACAGCTTAGGACTTACATTGATTCCTAGAATCCCAAGAGCTTTTTCATTTTGTCTGTCCCAATGCTTTTGTTCAGCTCCTGCAGCCGTTGGTCTTTCTGTTGTTAGCACCTCATAAAGACCTTGACTCTTCAAGCAAGATTGCATGAGGAAACTCCACTCTTTGAAATTCGCTCCTTCCAGCTTTGGAATGTTGAAGTTCCCTTGAGTTTTCTCCATGCTGCTTGTCTTGTTCCAAAACAAAAACCAGGTACAAAAATAAGCTGTGCTTTTCTCCAACGAGATTCAATTCGAATTCCAAAAAATCTGTTAGGATCTTCAGGAGGATTCTGGGCCCATAACCCTATGTTGGGAATTTTTATTAATGGTTAGAAAAACAAAACCCCAAAAGCAGCTTGAATTGTTAGTAGCAACAGCTTAGTAGTAATCAACACCTTGGAGATTGTTTCTAGGTTAAAGTAAACTACTTTATTGAGAAGTACATTGTGATAGGAAAGGCCTATCCCTAGTCTTACTAGCTAGGTGCCACCAGCATGGTGGCCAGACATGTTGAAGGTCAGAGAGAGAATTTAGGAATGATGGAGAATGGTCAGGAAGAAGGAGGAAGTCCAAATAGGAACTTCCTGGGCACATCCCACCTGGGAGGGGGGCTTAGAAGCAGAGATCAGGAAAGGTTAAGTGACACTTACACTAACTCACTATCTCTACTCCCAAATGCCCCTAGTGGTCATTAGGGTTTGTTGGTGCAGAAGGTGATGTCATCTGGAGCTGTTTTTCCAACAAGAACAAGGCGAGGAAAACAGGTAGAGCAGAGCAAGTCCCAAGGAAACTGGAAGGAAGGATAATACAGATGATTCATTCAGCTTTCTGTGGCTGCAGGCCTGCTTTCTATATAGCAGACAGGCAACCAGAAAATGGAGGCATGGGGTTCTGCTGAGGAGAGGCATGGCCTGACAGAAGCCAGCCACCATGTTCAGGGGCTCAGTGGCGCTGGTTCATACCCCGGTTCCTTATGCCCTCCTTCTGAATTACTGCAAGTTCCTCACAGGCTACAGCTCCCTGCGTTTGAAACTATGTAGGCCTGTATTTTACACCAGCGCTGCTTAAACTCATGTTGCCATTTATTCATGGACTCCGTGTATGGGGGCCTCTGGTGATCCCCAAACACATTGGACCGTAGGCGGTCGTTCCTATTCTCGATCCAGCCCTGCAGGTCAAAATCATGGTGCTTTTCACATTTTACAAGTGCACTAGTTCAACTGGCTTCCCAACATACAGGAAAACTGGCTCACATTGAGAAACCCAGGAAGATGTCCTGGAAAGTGCCAAAGGGCCATTGGGAAAGTGGTGGTGCTGATGATCAGCTCTGAGTTAGAGATTAAACTGTTATCTGCGTGGATATTGATAACCACTAGATTTGTGGTAACTGAACCGACATAATGACTGGTTATTGAACTGCAGCTATTAAGCAATGGTTTAAACAACTGATTGCATGACTGTATTGCCGCTTTGTACCAGGTTGCCACATTCTATTTCCCTGTCCGTTCTGCAGTTACCAGATAATTCTTCCATTTGCCCCTAATTCCTTTCCTGTTTGGCCCCAGCCCCAGATTATGGTTTCAAGTTTAATTCAGTTTTTCATTGGCTGCCTGGTTCAAATCTGCTGGATGCAGCTGTGCTATTGATGGGAAGTAAGCCAGAAATGATGGAACACAGAAAAACGGTAAATTGGTTATGTGGCAACAGCAAAGCGGTATTAATCGGTATTTTGCTAAATCAGTTAACTACTGCAGCAGGCGGTCACCAATCGGTTAACTGATTAAATATGCAGAATTTTTGTTTAACAACCAGTGACAGAATGAACTTCTGGTTTAAACTCTTTGGCTATGGCGGAAGCTGATGCCGTTGAATAAACTGAACTGGTTTAAACTCTAGCCCTTTTCACACAGACTGCTGTGTGAACACTGCTGAAATAGGTGTTACATTTTAGTATACATGTTGCAGGGCACCCATAGAGCACACCTGCAACATGTATACTAAAATGTAACACCCATTTTATCAGTGTTCAGAGCGTCTGTGTGAAAAGGGCCTCTGAGTCAGCACCTTAACATGCAGCTTTCAAATCCCACCAGCCTGGCATCTCCAGAACATCTGCAAACTTGTGTTCCACTCTGATGGTTTACCCCACTGGCTGATAAGACCTGGCAGTATTTCCCTTCCTAAATTCCCATCAGAGTGAGGCAGAGTGGAAAAACTACAAAATATGCCAGCATCTAGCGCAGCGTCTGCTGGTGGGGGGAGCCACCGAGTCAGTGCAGAACGATTGACCTGTCGTCCTTTATTACCATGTTGGCTTCTCATTCGAGCGCAGTGGCAGTAATAAGACTCTGTGACCTCTCGGTGTCTGATCAAAATTTCTCTCTCAAACATTAAAAAAAAAAATTATTATTTGATTGAAAGTTGTCAGGGAAATTGATCAGGCTGAGATCACCTGCACCATCAGGAGCAGAGCCCCAAGGACTGTAGCATTTTATTCAAGGAATAACCTCTGGATGGAAATCCCACACAATCAGAATAGATGTGAGCGTGGCACTATCGCTCTCTCTGAACTTAGAAATTAAACCCATCCTCTTTGATAGCTCCATGTACATGTGAAATTCATATTCACATTCCACTGGGAACCAGGAGAGAAGGAAGCTGCAGCAGGATCCCTGGATTCACGGAAAAATCCATCCCTCTGAGAAAGGTCCCGAGAGAGCCCCGGCCTGTCAGGTTCTCTGTAAGCCTGCCATCTCTCACATCCGAGCCTGACACAGCCCAGAACTCATCAACCCCGCTCGGGGAGGCAGCCACCAGCATCACAGAGGTAAACTGCAGCCAGGAAAATGAGCAGCATAATAGAGCAACCGCAACTGCGCTGGGATGCACTAACCCTTCGTTTGTGGTAACACACCCCTATGTACGGTGTAACCGATAAAACCACAATTAAATTGTGGCATGCCAGCATCTCCTGCCCTGCACTCCCTGGGACTAACCAGCATTCAAGAACTGCACCTCGGGCCCTGCTAGGTTTGCCGCCACCTTCTGGGATTTCATCCTGAGGGGGCTGGGCTGTGTCAGCCAGAGCAGGACAAAGGAACTGTCAACACCCCTTTCTGTCATAACTCCGCTCCTTGTGAGGGTCAAAACATCAAACACTCTCTACAGGGGTTACAGCCACGTCAAAAAAGAGGTAGGGCTTAAGGAACTGTCATCGGGGTGATATTCTAACCAATCAACAACCGATTCTCAAAGAGTTTCCCCACCCCTACCCCCTCTCGTATTCTGGTAGGCTTAATTGGTGGATGAACCCGGTTCTTGCCGAGATTTGTTAGGGCGAGTTTCAGCCCTAGTTCTAAGGAGCTGCAGGTCCTGGAATAAGGGACATCCATCATTGCTGGACCAGGGGAGCTGGGACCCTTTATGAAATGGTCCTGTGAGCCCTCTTTTAACGTAGTCATGCTTGATGGACAAACCCACTACCCTAGCATTTCAGCATGACTAGAGTTTCAGCTCTAGTCGTGATCCATAGCTCTGGGTCAGACGTGGGCCCTTCTTAAATTGGCTGTGGCTGGGCGAGCAGTCCATTGGCACACCCCTGTGGGGGCGGTGGAGGTGCACGCAGGTGCACCCCCCCTCCCTCAAGAAGTAACCTGCGTTGTTGTCGATTGCTCCATTCATGGGGTGGGGTGGGGTATGTGTGGGTTGCGGGAGTGCACACACCCCCACCCACCCTTCCACAGGATGCTCCCCCACATGGACGATGGGTGTCCGTGCGGGGTAAGCGTCGCTTGTAAATTGTGTAGTTCCTGTAGAGAGAGTATAGGAGGGTACGCTGACTAAGCCACCTGGTTACTATTGTACTTTGCACGCTGTGGGGTCTAGCGGAAGTGCTTTGGAGTTCCAAACGCTGCGGGGGTAGCATTATGAGAATGTAAACACTTCCCACCCCCTTCATCCTGATTAATGGAGGCTCCCAAGTGCAATACCAAGCAATGGGATGTATCAGAGTTCTGTGTGGCAACTTGGCATTCTATGGTTGTCCGTAGCAACCAAGCCGCCTCGCAACGTTGTGCTCTGTGTGTGGGCTTGAAATGATGTGGTTGTTTTTATTCCATTTAGGGGGGGAAAAAAGACCATCTGATTTGTGCATAGCTCTGAATAAATTCCTTGTTAACCTTTACAGCCATCTGGAGGGAGAGGAATTTCTCTTGCCGCAGGAGACCACATCAGTCAGAGCTGGCATCAAGGTACAACCAGGGCGTTATTCGACAGACAACCGGTTAGCATTAGCGGGGCTGAAAGTGGAACCTCCGCTTAGGCGCTCTGTCCACAGAGAAGCTAAGCCAGGGCTTGTCCTGATGCCAGTGGCAGCAATAATAATGGCTTCCAACAAGAGAAGAAGAAAGGGGGGGGGGAAATCTGCTTGATTTCACCCCAAACTCATCCTGAACAGGAAATCCCGCTCCTATATCATCTCCGGATGTGCACGTAAGTGGGTTCCCATGGGCCAGGCAGTCTGACTGGCTAATGGTAGGGTTTTGCCAGATATGCAAAGTTTTCAAGGGCATTTATGAGAAATACAGGTTGCAGGGCTGCATTGACTCCAATTGACTCACTCTGCAGCTCACCTGGAGGGAACAGACTGTTTACTCTAAACAAAGACATGTGACGCCCTCACTGTCCCCATAAACTAGATCTAATGGAGTTTTTCGAGCCAAACCTAAATTGTTTGCCCCCACGTTCTGGGACTGCTCAGTGAGCTCAGTGATTACCAGGCATGGGGAAGAGTCAAGTCTGTAAACAAATACCATGAACCCAGCCTAGCTCAGGTCAGTCCTGTACCATCTAAAGCAGCTAACAAGAGCGGTCTGTGGACTTAGCTTGACGGGGGTGTGTGGGCGTTGCAGCGTGGGGGGAGGAGACTCAAACTTGGGCTGGTCCCTTCTCCCTTGCTTAGCTGCAGAGCATTCTGGAAAAGGACTCCTTCCCAGCAGGGACTGAACTGTAAGGGCATTTATAGACGAGACCAAAAAGGCGGCTGATCCTTTGATCAGCACCTTTCTTGGCACTCGTCTACTTGCTGGGGCCGCTTTTTAATCCGCGTCGGAGGGAGCAGGCGAGCCTGCCCCTCCGACGCGGATTCCCAAAGTGCTGGCTTTACGCCGCACTTCCTGGTTCCGTGGGCGAGTGCGCATGCGCAGAAGGGCGCGCATGTGCACTCGCACTCTGCGCCGTGTCTGAACTGCAGACACGGCATGCAGAGACTGCGCGGGGGGGAAAGCCGGCGTTTGGCGATCCGCTTGTAAGCAGGATCGTCTATAAACGCCCTAAGGCTCCTGAAACTGCTTTACTTTCTGTTCCCCTGTACCTTGACTCCTCACTGCTACCTAGAGTTCCCATCTCTCCAGGTTTTGGCTGGAGTCTCCGGGCTCTGAGAGAAGTCCTGGCTGCTTCATACCAGCCAGGGGCGCCCTGGTAACCCAGAGAAATCTGGGATGGCAGGGCATAGCCATTTCAGAAAGGAGGCAGGTATGGCCCTCCCCCTTTCTGACGTAACCCTGCCCCTTATGGAATGTCATGACATCATGGCACTCTGAAAGGGGCAGAGTTATGTCAGAGAGTAATGTGCAGCCCCTTTACTGCCCCCTTTCTGGATGAAAGCCTGGAGGGAGGTAGTAACCCTACCACTTCCCACCAGGAGGTCTGTACCGGGCCCACACATCTCGTGGCCAGGAAACAGATGTGCGGGGTGAGACGCTGGCCCAGGCAGGCTGTAGCGGGTGAACATGGCCAGCATCATGTCAGTTAACACCCAATGCAGCTCTGGTATCCTTGCTCCTGCTCTGACTTTAGTTCTCCGGCCCCTGACCTGGCGCTATCCTAACTATGCTTCAAGCTCATCCCCATGGCTTTTAGCACAGCTCTAACTAAGGTTGCCACTTCTTGCAGTTTGACCCTGAGACTCCTATAGGCCAAAATGGGAGTCTCAAGGTCAAACTGCAAAAGGAGGCAACCCTCGCTCTGGGCTGGCCCAGCACTGACCACAACCTGCAGCCTGATACCGCGTGAAGCGATCACATGGACAGAGATGGGCTCAGCTACTTGTATCCATTGAACACAAGCAAATCTCCCTGTATACACGCTGCAGCACGGCAGCCGTTGTGTTAGCTTCTGCCCATAGGTACAGCAACTTCCATTAGAGGGCCCCCAACCCACTTAAAGAGACCTATTGTTTCACAATGCCCCACCACCACTGTTTTAAAAAAGTTTATGGTTCTCAAAATTTCCAGCTTAAAAAAATAATGGGGAAGGAAGGCTGTTTCCAGAGGTCAGAAAGAACTGGGGAGCGTTTCTTAGCGAGTTCTCCATCGTGAACTTACTAACCCACTTGTTTTAGCTAGTCTAGTGAAGCTTTCAGGCAAGGCCGGCCTTAGGATTTGCGGACCCCAGGTTGAAGATAAAATGCAGGGGCCCTGGTGGCCCCTCCCTCTTGGGGGCAGCCTCTACAGTGCCCTGAAGGTGATGATGTTTGAGGCCCTACTGAGAGGAAGTGGTGCCCCCACAGCCTGTCCTGGTGAAAATAGAGGGCACTGCGGAGCCTTCAGAAAGAGCGAGGCCCAGGGCTGTGCATTCACGTTCTCTGTGCCTATCCCAACCAGGACGAATGAAGAGCTAAGCTTTTGGTGTGATCCCAACTTTCCTAAGGTGGGGGGCATTTGGTTTCAGGGATTTGGTCTCTCCTTTTTTTCTGATCTGCCACCTCCTCTGTGGTACCTGGAGGACCAGCTTTAGCAAATGTGAGACCCTGTTCAAACTGAGTGTAGAGCAGGGGTAGAGGACCTGCGGCCCGTGGGCCAAGTCCGGTCACCTAACTGATTTTTATTGGGTCTCTTTTCAGTCCCTGGATCCAGTCTGTCCCCTCAAGCACTGAAGGAGCGAGCTCAGGGGAAGGGAGCAGAGATGGGGGCATCACGAACTTACTTGGGGACAAAGAATGGATCCATGGTACGTATCTATGATTTGGATCCTCCTTTGACTCCTTTTACTTGCCCACTCTTGAAGCATCCCTGCTGCCAACTCCTAACCAGTCCACAGAGCCTGTACTAATTTGCAAAGCGGCACATGGGAGGGGAAAGGTTCCCCACTACTGCACAGGAGAAAAATTATGGGAGGAGGAGGAGGGTTGAAAGCTATAGAAAACACATAATGTTGGGTTGAAAAAATACAATTGAAAAAATAATTCTTCAATAGGCTAACTGCTTCCTAAAGCACAGGGCCCTGTGTGGGTGCACAGGTGGGTCACCCAGGCTTAAAGCCGTGTCTGAATATATGCTGATTCCACAGAATGCGTGCATCTAGCATCTTACTATCCTATTATGGATAATGAGCTTATGGAAAATACATGGTGTGGGGCTGCATTGGTTCCTGTGCAGCCCTGCACCATGTATTTTTCATAAGCATCCTCTTTTAAAGGGGAGGTCTGGCCACCCTAAATGGGATACATTTTTTACATCTGAGGTAGAGCTGCCGAAATGGGAACACCTGTTGAGAATCCAAACAATGTGAAATGAACAAATTCTATCTAACCGATCTCCTTCCATTACTTGCTTTTCATCGTTCATTTCATTTCGTTGATTGCACTTGGTGGCTGGTTTCAGGTGACCGGTCTGGTTCCAGTTTTTACCCCACATATTTTTTATGCATAAGTTGATATTTGGCGAATACGCATAGGGGTCATTTTATATGACGTGCCTGGCGTAGGGAAGGTGGGTGGGGGGAAGCCACGTTCAACAGTTTACATGCACTTGTAAACCAGAAGTGGCAAAAAGTGTGAAATTCCAAAAGCACAAACTCAAACAAAAACAGATACAAAAAACAAACAAAATAATTGAAATTGGGAAAATTCGGTTACTCTAATGCCATGAGGAATGAATATTTATTCTGCATCCCGTTTCAGCTCTAATCTGAGGGGTGGGGGGAGGCTTGGACTCCTTTCTTCTTCCGATCTTCTGAGGCTTTCTACTATTCCATGGCATGCCACTTCAGACACAATGCAGATAAAGCCCCAAATGGTCCATCAACAGTCCTTTTACTGGATTCCCTTGCCAGAGAAGACTTTCCATTCCTGGGTAGCCTGAGATGCATCTTGCTTTGAGCCTGCCCTTCAGTAGGACCTTAATTCAATCCACAATACTTAATAACACTCTCTGCTGCATTGTACCTAGAGACCATTATCTGCCATCTCTGCTATTTCTGTTGTTCTCTCAGCATCCTGAATTGATCAGATCAGAGAGTTTATCGTCATTTCAGCAGGAACTGCTGCATCTAACTGTGTAAGAAATAACTGCTGAGTGGGTATTATTATTTTTTCTGAGCAAGCATGACATGTCCTTTGATACGTACGTTCTCTGCCACTTCTTTATGATGCTCACTCAGCTAGCTGTATACGGGTGATCTCTCTTGAAATTCATCATAGGTTTGCCTACACACCGTGCTTAATTTCTACAGATCCAGTTGCTATCGTTAACACAAACCTGATCGCCCTGCTCTTTCACCCATGCTACTCCACTCAGTTTATTTATTTATGTATTGATTTTATTTATTTATTCAGTTCCTACTCCATCCTTCCGACCGAAGCCTCAGGGCAGCTCACAAAACATAAAACTATAAAAACATAAAACCTAGGCTGCTTTTAATCAAGCGGGTCGCCGTTGCACGACCCGCTCACGTGATGTTTCAAAATCCCGCAAGGCGGGTTTAGACGAGAGAGAAGTCGGGATCATGCGCATAGAAGGCGTAGCGCATTGTTTGCAAACCATGAATTAAATACCTCGATTGTGAGGTATTCTGCGACCAGAACATAGGGGGAGAGGTGGTCTTCCAGATACTGGGGCCCAGGCCATTGTTATCAAAAGCCATTCTCCCCGTATGTGTTTTCTAAGGGAGAAAAGTACATAGTAGTCAAGTATTTCCTTAAGTTCTTAGAGCCTATACACAGTATTATTGTTTGTTGCCACATCCATGGTGGTTTTTAGGAAATAGTAACACATACTAGGTTTAAGAGTATTGTCCATTAGGTGACCATTTGTCAGCAATGGGATGAGGGACCAGAAATGATGTTTCCATGAAACTGCAGGACTTGGAAGATCTCACTTTCAATTTTTTTGTTGTTGTTTTGCTTTGTTTTAATGTTAATCTTGTTTTGTTCTTAAATTTTTAGGGAGGATGGAGGGAAAGTGGCAGGGAGAGTCAGTAGGATAGAGTTGGGGCTGGGTATGCCGCAATTTATTTTATTTATTTATTTTTACAATTTATATGCCGCCCCCTCCTGCCTCAGGCATCTCGGGGTGGTGCACAATATATTTAAAACACTAAAATAAACCATATTAATTTCAGTTAAAACAAAATAAAACCCCATCCCCCCACAATGCCCCTGGGAAGCGGAGGGAGGGAGGTATATTGAGGAGAGGTGTATTTGCGGATGTTGTTTGAATATTCGGATAGCGTACGGGTATTCGCATAGCCATTCATTCCCTTTATTTCATTTTATTTATTCAGTTGTTAAGGCTTTTTTGGTTGTTCGGTTACTCCATTTTGGCACTATATAGCACTGTTGTGCATGTGCAATAGCCAAAACAGAGTACTGAATAATAAAATAACCAAATAAATGAATTACCAAAACATAATATCCAAAATGGATATCTGGGTGAAAAGGGATGAATATCTGCTCTGTCAGATTCAGTTTGAAGGAGCCGAATTTGATAGATAATGTAAATTCAGTTCACATTGTATATTCATGTCATCTCCACTCCATTCTGCTTGATTTCATTCTTCTGACACTAATTCTTAGCCCTTGTTTTTATCCTTAGGTATCAAAGTGTCTCAAAAAGGCAAACAAGCATCATTACCTCATTCTACAGATGGAGAAGCTGGAGCGCTGAGAAATGAAGTGTTTGGTTTTCACAGGTTGGCCTGTGAGTGTCATCATGGAGTGGACCATCCACGAGGGACAGCGAAGTTCTGCTATGGACAGCAGACTGAGGTAAAGCAGGTTGTCATGTTTTATGGCCCGCTTACTCTTACCCCCCCATCCGGGTCTGCATGATGCTCCGTAAGGGGCAGGGTTACATCAGAAACAGGCGTGACATCCCCTTTGCACTGCCGCCTAGAAAGAGGCGGTAATCCTGATAACAGGGGTTCAGAGAATTTAAATTCTGCTCCTGACACTGGCATTGACCTGCTGTGTGATCTTGGGCAAGACTCATCTACTCACTTTACTGATTTAGTCTGCAAGGTCTTTGGGACAGGGATGTACTCACGCACACGATCCACGCAAGATGGATTGAGCTCACTGTCTCTAGGTGGTGAGGTATCAGTTGGAATTATGCAGTGCAGAGATTATTCAGAGTGATCACTAGAGGGTGTGCAACAAGGAGGTTGGTTGGTGTTGTGTGCAGCAATAAGAAAGAATAAAGGCATTTAATCATCACCCTAACCATGGTGCTCAGACTCGAAGTATTAGCACTGATACTTTGGTAGTAATCTTGCTAACAGTAATAGTCTACAGAGGGACCAGAGGCAGGGGAACCAATGTGGTTCTGATGCCTGTTGAGGGAGGCAGTATTTGGGACAGGGGCATCCTGTACGCATGTGACTGATACAGCTACACAAGGCCCTAACTCAAAAGGGTTTCTCCAGGGTCTTCAAGCACAACAACCGACAGCAACCCTGTGCTAGGAGGGGCACCACCAGGGTCTCTGAGCCCACCAACCCACAATGGGCCTTTTCTGGGAGGGGCACCATGAGGGCCTCCAAGTCCACCAACCCACAATGGGCCTACTGGGTGAACCAACACACAATGGGTCTGACTCTTACACTAAGAGGGGTGCAAAGACCACCAAGGTCTTTGCACAGAACCCCCCAGGGCCCAGAATTCCTAAGGATGAGGCATGGGAAGACCACAGAAGGCCTCTGCACAACCTAAATACCATTGAATCAGTTGGGTGTTTCTGGGGGAAAGGACCGACAACAGCAGGGGTAGGGATGATGGATCTGCCAATTAGGGGTGTGCAATTCATTTTCATTATGATAACAAAAATGAAATTTTTGATTTTCTTTTTCGTTATTGTACTAACGAAAATGGCAAATAATAATAACGAAAACAAAACAAATTTTTTTATTTGGAAATAATGGAAAGAAACCCCTGAAAAACACATTTCCAGCTATAACGTTTTGCTTCTTATTCTATTCTGATGAAACTTGGGGAAATTATACCTCCAACCAAGGGCACTATGTCTACCAAATTTCAGAATGATTGGATTAAGGGAATGCTTTTAGAAGTAATTTCATGTTGTGATTAAAACAAAAGCTCCATCCACATTCCCGGCTACAACTTTTTATTATTATTATTATTATTAGCAGCAGCAAGCATTTCTATAGTGCCAGTAATGTACCTGGTGCTTTACAAAGTAATTGAATAGACATGGTCCCTGCCCTAGGGCTTACAATCTGAGACGGGGGGAGATGAAGGAAGGGGAACAGAGGGTGATTTCAGACGTTACGTGAACACGGTGAACCACGGTGAATACCCACCTGTGGTCACTGTGTCCCGTACGTCTGTTCGCGGCGCGCCAGATGTTGGCCACGGTCAATCCCCACATGGGGTTCGTTTGAACCACGCTTCCCGGGCTAGCCGGGGGAAGGTCCCGGGAAGCGTGGTCAAACGGACCCCGGGCCGTGGCCAAGGAAAAGTAACGTCTGGCCGCGTGCCACGGCCCGGGATCCCCGGCGGGATCCCGGGCCGTGGCACGATCGGCCGGACGCGGTGGCCGCATTGGCCCCGCCGCCCGCCCGTCTCCTTGGAGGGCGGGTGGCGGGGTGCGTGGAGGGGGCGGGGCCGCGCGGCCGCACGTTGCGCCGCGCGGCCCCGGCCCCTCCCACTTTCCCTGCCAGGATCCCCCCGGCACGTCTGTTGTGCCGTTATGGGGTGACCCCGGTGGGGAATGAAGCCGTTGGTGCCGGTACGGGGCCAACGGCCCACGTATCATCTGAAAATACCCAGAGGGAGAGACAAGGAGTGTAACATTCATGAGGATGCGAAGTCCCAGGTGCATGTGCTTGGCTTGGTTACATCAAGAATGATGGCTGGCTGGTCCGTGTGGTGAGGATAAGAATATACCGACCTCAGGTAACAGATTGTACTGAAGGTATCAACAAGAGTTAGGTGAGGGGAGCGAGGAGTCGGGGAGGGCAAAATGTAAGAGGTGGGTCTTGAGGAGGGATTTGAAGGTACGAATGGAGGGAGCGAAGCGGATATGGGCAGGGCAGGAGTTCCAGGCATGGGGGGCAGCTAGGGAGAAGGGACAAAGGCGGTTAGGGGAGCGGGGGAGGTGTGGGAGGGCGAGAGAGGGGACAGAGGAGGAACGGAGTTCACGGACTGGAGTATGGAGGTAACTTCTTTATCTTCTATTCAATTTGCACGAAACCTGGGAATATTATGTTGCTCCCCAAGATTACCAATTCTGCCAAATTTCAGAAATATTGGACAAAGGGTCCTTATGTTATAAGCCATTAACATGAAAATGCATTTCTGGCTGTAACATTTTAATATTCCATCCTGTTTACAAGACATTTGGCAAGAATGTATACCACTCCTTCCCTGTCATCTCTGTCAAACCACAGGACAATTTGATAAAGGGCACCAATTTTATAAGCAACTGCAGTTGTCCACTTGAAGACCATTATTCAGATAAATAGCAGCACATGCAGTGCCAGTCAGAAGCAGGCACCTGGCATGGCAGGGGGAGGGAGGCTGTAGAATGGAGGAGGGAGAGCAACCCAACAGACTGAGAGACACATTCACTAGCCAATTACTGCATGCCTCCAACTTTACAGGACCAATCAGTGGTGGCTTTGAAGCGGGCATAGGGGGTGCCCTGAGGCAGACACAAAAGGGACACAACTGCTCCCCTAACCGCCTTCATCCCTTCTCTCTAGCTGCCCCACACACCTGGAAATCCCTCCCTGCCCACATTCACCTCACCCCCTCCCTTTGTACCTTCAGATCCCACCTCAAGACCCACCTCTTCCGCTCTGCCCTCCCTGACTCCTTGCTCCCCTCACCTAACTCCTGCTGATACCCTCCATCCAGTACAATCTGTTACCTGAGGTCTGTGTACTCATATCCTCACCACATAGACCAACCAGTCATCGTTCTTGATGTAACCAAGCCAAGCGCGTGCATCTGGGACCTCGCATCCTCGTGAATGTTATACCCCTTGTCTCTCCCTCTGTTCCCCTTCCTTCATCTACCCCCGTCTCTCAGATTGTAAGCCCTAGGGCAGGGACCATGTCTATTCAATTACTTTGTAAAGCACCAGGTACATTGCTGGTGCTATATAAATGCTTGCTAATAATAAATAATAATAATAATAATAGCTGGGACTTTGGGGATATCATCCCAGCAATCAGGAGACATGATTTACACATCCAGGCTGGCCAATTATCACAATCGTATCCTGCAGCACTGTGACAGAGGACATAAGAGAATCTCTATTGGCTCTTTCCTAAACAGGTGCTTTTGAATTCCCAGTAACAAGTGGGGGAGAGATGTTGGGATGGTCACAGCACAGAATGAGGATATTTGGTTGATATTTCTGCTGACTAATTGGCATCACAAACAGATCTTATACCACAGCGACACGTAAGAGAATCCCTGGCATAGGCTCATTATCTGCATATGCTGTGCAGGCTTATAAAGTTGGGACCCTTTATCACATCTTTCCAATATTTGTCAGAGATGATTCTGAAAGTGTGATATATAGCCCTGCCAAATTTCATGTACACGTGTTGGACCAAAAAGATGTTACAGTCAGACATACATTTATACGTTAATTGTTTATACCACCAGAACCCTTTATCCAATCCTTCTGAAAGTTGGCATAGGTAGGAAAAATGGGAAGGGATATAAATGTGCCAAATTTCATAGACGTTAGATGGGAGATAAAGACATTACAGCCACAAATGTATATGCAGATTTCTGCAAATTAACACAATTGAACTGCTTATAAAATCGGATTCCTTTATCCAACCTTTCTGAACTTTAGTACACTTTAATACCTTCCATTTGAAGTACAATCATTCCATGTTTCATCCACATATAATGAAAAGTAAAAAAGGTACAGCTGAAAATGTGTTTTCCATTGAAACCAATGGAAATCAAAAACAAAAACAAAAACGAAATTTTGATATTTATGAAAACGAAATATTTAAATAACAAAAATGAAAATGAAGAACAACATGGGTCCCTGGTGCACACCTCCACTGCCAATGTTTCCTGCCCTTTCTTGGCTGTTTGGGGGTGCTATGTATGGAAGGTGAAGCATCGGCCTCCGGAATATACAACAGGCTGGTCTGTGGCAGCCTAGACAATGAGATTAATTACAACTCCCACTGCTGCGAAAGAGAGGGAGGAACGTAATTCAAACAAACACAATGCAACTTTATTTTCTTTCTTTTCCTGGGCTTTTCAAAATTTATAAATATTTTGAAAACTTTCCAGAAGACAAAAAAAGCAATAGCATGTTACGCCTCAGTGATTCGAGCCCATATCACTGTGTTTGTTAATAAAGAAGGCAATCAAATCGTTACTGGAGTTAATAAAGTAAAATCCCTTGGTTGACTACGAAAAGGAGGGGGTGGAAGGAGATATACAAATATACTTTAAACAAATCGGATATAATAACAGCCCTGCTGGTATCCAGCCATGCTGAGATCTGTCTAAAAGTCTTAATTATAAGCAGCTCAGAAAAAGCTAAAGAGAAAAGGAATTTACAATACAAAAGAAAAAAATTAGATCTTGGATGCTGTATACATATTTAATCACTGGGCTTCAGATGAAGAAGAATCTTTAATATCATCTGCCACAATAAAGCCTTATTTGTGTAGAGTTTTCCACTCAGACTCTGTGTCCAAACACTTTCCAAAGTTAGAGAATAGCACTTAAAGTGCGAAGCTTTGCGTCTGTCATTGACAGTAGCATGAGCAGCCAGCTGGGGGGATCTCGGGGAAGTCAAAGGGCAGCCCTATGGACACAGCAGCCCATGATATTGCTTATGTGTTATGGTTGGTGGACTCCATATATCTGAAACTTCCTAGGCCCACATATCTGAAAGACTGCCTCCTTTCCTATGCCCAATCATTGCCTCTGAAGTCAGCACTCCCCTGCCCGTAACCATTAATGGACTATGTTCATACAGCAGTGGCGTGTAGAGAAGCATTCTCAGTGTCTGCCCTGCCATTATGGAATTCCCTTCCCTTGTAGGTAGACGTTGACTCCCCGGCCAGCTATTGGCCTGTCTCTAACCTTCCCTTTTTAGGGAAGGTTATTGAACAGGTGGTTGCCCAACAGCTCCAGGCTCATCTCAATAGCATTGGATCCTGCACCCATTTCAGTCAGACTTTCATTCTGGGTGTGGCATGGAGACTGCACTTGTGGCTTTGGTCGATGACATGTGCCTGGAGATTGACACGGGGAATTCTACCTTGTTGATATTGTTAGATCTGTCGGGGGCCAGTTGTTCATGACGTACTGTTGACATGACTGTGTGACCTGGTGGGGGTGCGCGAACCATTCTCAAGTGGTTCTGTTCCTTCCCATCAGGGAGGACCCAGAGAGTGGTGATGGGCGATTGCTCGTTTCCTCTCGGGACCTTCCCTGTGGTGTCCCAAAGGGTTGTATTCTGTCTCCCCTCTTGTTCAAAGTGTATATGAGGCTGCTGTGCAAGGTCATTCGGAGGTTTGGGGTGAAATGCTGTCAGTATGATGACACTCAGCTCTACCTCTCTTTTTCATCTGAGCCAGGCCCTGCAGTCTCCATTCTTACCCAATGCTTGACTGTTGTCGGGGACTGAATGAGGATGAGCCGATCGAAGTTGAATCCAGACAAAACTGAGGTGATGATGGTTGGCCAGCCTAGTGATCTGGAGGGGACTGGGACTCCTGTTGATGATGACATCCAGCCCCCTCTGGTCAGTCAGGTTTGCAGCCTTGGCGTGCTTCTGGACCCTTTGCTGTGCCTGAATTGTCAGGTTGCGGCGGTGGTCAGGAGCTCTTTTCACGAACTCCATCTGGTGAGGAGGATGTGGCCTTTCAGATTCAGATCTGGCCACTACCATCCATGCTTTCATCACCTCGAGGCTAGATTACTGCAATGCGCTCTACATGGGGCTGCCCTTGAGAACTGTTCGGAAGCTTCTGTTGGTGCAGAATGCGGCAGCTCACCTTCTTTTGGGGGTGGTGTGCCGGGAGCACATTACACTGGTGCTCCGAAGTCTGCACTGGCTTCCTATAGCTTTCCAGGCACAATTCAGGGGGCTGGGTTTGACCTTTAAAGCCCTAAACAGTCTGGGCCCCACGTATCTGAAAGACCACTTGTCCTTTCATGTCTCAATGCGGCCCCTGCAATTGACCGGGAGTGCCTTTGTGTGGGTACCATTCGTTAGTCTTGTCCATATTACAAGGGCTCACAGGGAAGCGTTCTCGGTTGCTGCCTCAGTGCTGTGGAACTCCCTTCCCCCAGAGGTTCATTTGAGTCCGTAACTGAGCATCTTCCAGAGGCAGCGTAAGACTTTTCTGCTTGAAAAGGCATTTGGTGGGGAGGGATAGGAAATGGGGGGGACTGGTTGTTAGTTTGGGGTTAGGGGTGTGAGGGAGGTTTGGATGTGGGGGGATGGGGAGGTGATATTGGGTGGGTTTTGGGGGGGGGGGTTATGTTTGTATTTTAATGTTTCTAATTTTTATGTTTTATTTTGCAAGTCACCCTGAGCCCTTTATATTTATAAAATGAACATAATATAATGTGTGTGTGTGTGCGTGTTGTTATGTTGTAGTTTGCCCAGAGCTCATGGGATGGGTCAGATAGAAATTGAAATAAACAAGTAAATGAGTTGTGTTAAGTTGGAAGATTGTTGTTGGACTGAGATTCTCAAAAGAAGGGATTCTTGTGCCTGCTGCATGCCTTGCCCCAGGGCTGACGTACAAGTGTAAGCAAAGCACCTTACGCTCAGGGTGCTATCTTTAAACCATTTAGTGCTGGGGTTAGTCTATAATAATAATAATAATAATAATAATAATAATAATAATTAATTAATTAATTAATTAATTAATTAATAATTCATTTTATTGTTATAGGACCCCACCGTCAGATGGTGGTCAGAGCACTTTACAGGATAAAAATACAACATAATACAAATCTATGTAAAGGAGGCTAGTGGGGAAGGACAACACTCATTAAGGGAATTCTACAGCAGGGCTTAATTGGGGGGCATAGAAGACTTATGGGGGGCACATGCCCCCCCAAATGTTTGGAAGCCCTATAGAACCCCTGCCCAGCCTTGTACCCCCTACTATCGGCAGTTACCAGTCACCTGTGTGGGGGGTGGGGGTGTAAAATTCAAGTGGGAGAGGCTGAGCCCCGGGAAATGTTTCCAGTAGGAGTGTGCACTTTGAAATGTGAAAGACCAGGAAAAGGCCAATATAGGCCATTTCATGGTTGGAAATAAAAGCTAGAAAAAAACTGGGTGGTTTATTATAACGACTTTCCTGTCCCACCCCCTGCGCTTGAGCATCTTTTAGATTAAATCACAAGAACTCCTGCCTTATATTCATCTGGAGAGAGGCAGGTTAGTTCAGTGGTTGGGTTGCTAGCTGAAGAATAAGTTCATTGTCCTACTCTGATAAGCTCTGGGATGGGGAGGGGGGTGGGGCTTCTGGGACCCACTTGGTCCCCAGCAATTCACTTTTTACAAATTAAGTGCTGTCCAGCAGTGAATCCTAAAAGCACCTAGAAAATAAGTAAGTTTTCTGTTTAAAGGTGAGGAGGGAGGAACTGAGATGAACATCTGGAGGGAGTTCCACACTGAGGGCTCCTCAGCAAAGGCCACTCCGAGTGCTCACCGACTTTAGTTTCCACTGAAGTGAACAAGCAAATTTTTGATAATTTAAATGATTTGCAGTCTGTCAGGTACCTGGTCGGTTCTCGAATGCCGAGACAGGTACCCAGCAACCTGAAATGCCATGTAGTATCGTTACTAAGTTACCGACTTTCTGTTTTACTGTTTATTGCTTTCCTGCCCAGTTCTGACTTACCATCTTATCCTTTTAGTGTCTTTCTGACGTAGAACAATCAGTACATGAATAGAAATCGACAAAAAAATGGTCAATTGTTAATCGGGGGAAATGGCACAAAACAAAAGAGCGGTAAATTGGTTACAGAAAAATGGTAATTGGATAATGGTAATTCAGAGCTGGTAACAATAATTTAGGTAACTCATTGGGCACTAAATGGGTTCTATTTAATACCAAATCTGCCCCCAACAACTCAGTTTTGCAATGTCAACAGGTAGACGATCCATCTTTGCAGGTACCCGTTTCAACTCTTGTCCCATGACACTACCCCTCCCCAAGTGCCCAGAGCCTAAGGGGGCCGGGTCTTCCTGACTGGGCGCGGGGCATATAAGGGAACAGGTCCTAACAGCCCAAAGGAGCGCTAAGCGGGTGGGTAGCCACTGCCAGCCTGCCCTTGCCCACCTGCAGAGCACTTGGGCAGGCCTGCCAGGTCCCACCTCCCTGCCCCAGTGTGCCTTACTGTTCTGCTGTGGTAAGCATTCCCGCCACTTCCAGTGACCCTGCCTCCTCCATTCCCCCTCCCAATTGAATGCTTTAATTTTCACAACAAAAGTTTTTGTTTCAGTGGAGATGTCTCACTCGGACTTCAGGGAAAATGGGGAAAACATGCCTGGCAGGTGGTACCCCTACTCTGGTTTGTCTGTGAACTCTCCTTGCTCTCTATGGAAGTCATATCTGTGTCTCCTCATTAGCTGTCTCATCTCCTAGGATGTGCTCTAGTCTTTTTTAAGGCATTCCTCTGGTGGCTTGATCGCAGATGCCAAGCTGGCAATAAATTTGGAGAAATAACTGACCTTTCCGATAAGTCTTCGGAATTTTTAAATTTATTTTTAGCCATTTAGTTTATTGCTGCAATTTTCTTAATTGCCTACAGACTGTGATGACGTTAGGAGAGAGACAGTATAGAGGATACAGGGCTTAAGACAGAGGGTCCCAAACTATGCTCCGGGACTCCAAGTGAGATCACGCTATTTGCAGATGGGGCTCCTAATCATGATGTATACTTCATGGTTGGCTGCTTCCCTCCACCATCACCATCAGGGGAGGCACCCAACCCAGCTGGAGAGAGGCAGAAGGTCTTGCTGACATGTTTCCTTAGGCTTACCCCACGGTCTGGACCCTGTCTCCCTGCGGGACCACCTCACCCCCCATGTCCTCAATCGACCCCTGTGGTCATCCGAGGGCGCCCTGTTAGAGGTCGCTCAGGTTTCTTGGGGGGGGGGCACATTTTAAAGGGCGTTCTCGGCCGCACTGTGACTTTGGAACCCCCCCTCCCAGCAGAGATTCGACTCCCTTGGGACCTCTCCTTATTTCGCAGATGATGCACGACCTGACTGTTTTGCCAGGCATTCGGTGGTGGGGATTGGGGGGTGGGGCGGGAGTTTAAGTTGGATTGTTTTAATTTAACTTTTAATGTTTATTTTATCTTGGATTTTATATTTTATGGTAAGTTGTTTGTTGTACACCGCCCTGAGTCGCTGTATGGCAAATAAGGTGGTATAAAGATGTTGAATTAAATTAAATTAAATTAAATAAATAATGCTGCTGGCTCTCCCCAAGGGTGGGAGAGTTGGGAGTGCAGCTGAAGGCTGACACTGGTGGCCATTTGTGGATGTGGGGGGGATTAGCTTTAAGTTTGGAAAAATTTGTTTAATTTATTGTGTTGTAAGTGGGATATGGAGTGGGAGAGGGAATGGGGGTGTGATAGAATGCTGAGCTCATGAGGAATGGGAGAGTGGGAAGGCTTGGGCAGGAAGCCTAGAAGATGGATGAAGGAACTTCCCCAGGTACGCAAGAGGGGAGTGGGAGCATATTTGGGGTCAGTCCCACTAAGCATATTAGGGGTATGCCTAATACTGAAACTTTGTCTTCAGGTAGATTCCATCTTTGATGGAGCCTCCCACTCCGTTCTGGGTCTCCTCAGGGGCAAAAAGGCCTTCTGCACATACAGAGAAGGTCTTTCCATTTATTTTGCATGTGCTCAAGGGAGTGGTAAGCAAGCTCCGGCTGCCCTTTTCCCCAAATCGGAACAAATTGGCAGAGATTCAGCAGGCACAGCACATTCGATGCACCAGATTTCCGTCAGCTGCTCTGTCTCTGTGGAGAATCTCTGTGGAGACAAAAGAGCTGATTTGGTTCATGTTCACGCATGCCTACAGGAGGAAAAAGGGGTGTCTTTAAATACATGTGAAAATCCTACTGTAGTCATCATACTAAGGAGTTATTAGCACAATGCAAAGGATCACTGCAGTCACATGATATTGATTCTTTAGCCTGATTGGAAAGATGTTGCTGTAATAAAGGGAGAGTGTCTGATAAGAACCCTAGTGACTTCCTTAGGTCCTGTCTCAGTCAGTGCTGGATCCAAGGAAGTTGGGTCCCTGTGTGAATGGCGGCATGAGCCCCATCCTAACATAGGTATATTTGATAGTGTGAAGACTCACCCTTGACGGGCCCTGCTGGGCCAGCCGAACCCCATGTGATGGGCTCCTCCCCGGGCCGGCCACAGGAAACCTCGCCACCTGGGACGTGCCGGAGACACTCCCAGATGACATGATCAGGTTGTACCCGGTTGCTTCTGGGCGGGGGAGGCCCCGGATGGAAGGGGGCGGAGCTTCCAAGCGCACCTGGGTCAAGAGGCCTGTCCCAGAGCCCTGCAATGGGGGCCGAGAGAGGAGGAGGCGAACAAGGCGGCTGCGCTCCCTCATGCTTCCCTTCCCCTGACCCCGGCCGCACAGGCCTTTCAGCCCAGACAGCGCATAGACCTCCCGGGGAACAGCAGAGGCCATCCCAGGGAGAGAACAGACGAGTCTGAGGGCCACCTACAGGCCGGCTGGGAATTCTCAACTCATGACCTCAGCCCAGGTAAGGAACAGGGTTATTGCCACTAAGGGGAGGGAATAGGGCCACGTCTGCCAAGGGTCTGGGGTGCCTGTCCCCTGATTGACAGGGGCCTGGTTGTCCTCCCAGAGTAAAGTACCACCCGGGTACTGCCTGGGACATGCCCTGTGAGGGGCTGTAGCCCCTGTGGGGCTTCACAGATGGATATATGCTGACTCGCCCATTAGAAAAAGAAACGTGTTACTGTGATTAGCTTTTGATGTCCAGCTAAAAGTAGCATTTCCATTAGAGGGTGTGACTCTCTGTGGGCCCATAGGTGGTGGTTTCTAGTTTACACATGGTCCTCATTTATTTATTTTATTCATATTTTTATGCTGCCTTTCCTGCAGAGGCTCAAGCTTGGGGCCTGGACCATTCCTGAATGGGGCCCTACATAGACTGGATCTCCCTGTGTTTGAGGACTTGTGAACCCATATGTTATGTAAGAAAATAAGAAGTGCCATACTGGGTCACACTAATGGTCCACCTAGCCCAGCATCCTGTCTCTGACAGTGACTGCTCCCGGTCACTTTAGAGAAGTACACAATAGGTCACATTAGCCCTGTGAGGTAGGTCATTCTTCCCATTTTATAGATGAGGGACTGAAGCTGAGAGAGAGATGGTGGGTGTTAAGTTAAGAGACATGACGCTGGCCTGCTTAGCCCCACTTTGGCCTGACCAGGCCAGTGTCATATTTGTATGTTTGTTTCAAGCCTGCCAGATGTGGCAGGTGGGTTCAGACTGTGGGCCTGGATCAAAGCTCTCGCTGCTCCCGGTGTGGGGGTTTGCCATGGCTGCCCATCATGACAGGGAGGCAGGGCGACATCGAGAGCATGGTGACGTAGCCCCCCCCCCCCAACGGCTGGAGCTTGTCCAGACGGGAAGTCCAGGAGAACATCTGTTAATACCCAGTATGGCACTTCTTATGTTCACTGAAATGGGCAGATTAGGAATTTAAATAAACTATATAAATATTATGGAGTCGCATTAGCGGCTCCATAGTTAAGGTGGAGCTAACTTTTTTCATTGAGAGTCCCATTGAGTTCAATGGTAGTCCCAAGGGAAATTTCCTCTGGGTTGCAATCCGCTGTTGAAGGGAACCTGCAAAGGAAGACGATTGGGGCTGAAAGACCAAGGCAAAGTGTGGGTGCATGGAGCTGAAGTTGTAAGCGAGCACAATATGTGACCCCATACAACAACTTCACTGCTTACAAGGTGTGGAAGTTAAGGCGGGAGCCTTAACATACAATTTCCCAGTTTGTTAAAGTTTGCTTGATGTGACTCTGCCTTAACTAGTTTTTTTAAACCGTAGGTTTTTTGTTTGTCTGGTTAGATAGTACATTTTCTCTTATTGCAT
This sequence comes from Sphenodon punctatus, assembly GCA_003113815.1. Lineage (NCBI taxonomy): Eukaryota > Metazoa > Chordata > Lepidosauria > Sphenodontia > Sphenodontidae > Sphenodon > Sphenodon punctatus. Next base: position 3,318,816 of record QEPC01008313.1, read on the forward strand.
TCACACAAAGTAACCACACGTAGTGTTTGTGGTACCAGTCATGAAAGGTGAGGCCAGCTTTAGCTGTACAATGTGTGCCTGTGTTTCATCAGCAAACGTCAGCCTAGAAATTACTGCATAGAGCTGGATGGGGAAAAAATAATGTATTTGGATATTAAAAAAATGAAATTTCAAAATTGGAAATGAATATTTTTATTTTTATTTACCATTTTTCAAAATATTTTCACCTGCTAGAATTTCAGAATGAGAGGGTGGGAGAGGACGCTGCCCCCAACTGGCACTGCTGGTTTGGGGTACCTGAGAATGCAGAGCTGGCAAGCACCCAGGTCTGGTGGGATAGTCCTAGAGTTCCAGCTGCTGGGGTTTCCCTATCACCCCTGCTCTAGCTTCACACAGAGCTATAGTCCCAGGTTTGCCAGCTGCCGCCACCCCAATATTAATTAAAAAAATTCAAGCTCTCCATGAAATTTCAACCCAGTTCTAATTGTGAATCAGTAGGTGGTTTGATCCACGGAGGCTGAAAACTTACACTAGTTCTGCATTCTGCTTGGATAATAGGAAAGGGTGTTTACATACGATGAAATTAGAGCGGAGAGAATGCATCTCCCAAGCAATTACGGCTGAGAGATAACATGTAATTCCTGGTGTCACAGGAAACTGACAGCCTTCCAGGCAAAAAGCAAGAGGCTTGAATTAATGACGGTATAATTTACGAGATGAAAGAATTTCACATTGTTTTTAACATAGGCTTAAGTGACATAAGAGTTTACAGTAAATGGAGATTAGGTTTACAAATTACTGACGGTTATGCCTCCTGGCAAATTACCTCAAACGACAAGTAATTTGAATGATTAAGGGGGTGTTAAGAAATGAGTCCAGGTTCTGTCCCTGCATCCCTCACTTACAGGTTTCGCGTGTAGAGCCTTCTAAACGGCAGGCCCCTGCGTGTAGTTGCGTCCGTCCATGCAGCCCCAACTCACCGGTTTAGCACGACAGCCCTAATACACAGACAGGTGTACTTCCCCACCCACGCTCTGCTCACCAGCCCCGCAGTCTCAGGATCCTACATCCTGTCATGACTCGCAGACGGGGTAAACCATGGGAAGAAGCAGCTGCACCATGACTCTAGGAGGTGGCTCAGCACCTGCTATCCCCACCCACCCACCCACCCACAGAGATTCCTACCTGGGTTGATACCTGCCAGCACTTGGCAGCTGGAAGTAACCTCTTGCTATGCACAGAATGCTGAGTTTACTGAGCAAATTGCACACTTTATTGAGCATCTCTTGTGAAAACCGAAAACAAAATTAAAAATTGAACGTGAAAGCAATCAGCCTTTGTCTGTCATCGCCACCCGGTTTCTGGCATCCACGGCTCATAGCGATGTACTGGCAAGTAGCAGCATACAATTGTATTGGGGGTCTCACCCGCCTTGATGTTGGAAATCCCTTTCAGTTCACATAAAACCCCCAAACATGTGCCTCTTGCATCCTCTCTATATCATCTTCTACATTGCCATACAGTGGGGCTGAAAACATCCCCGCTCCCCAGGGCAATCTGCACTTCTCGGAGTGTCCAAACTTGGTATAGGGCAACAAGCTCCTCCTCCGTCAGTTCACATTCCCTGTACTTGTTTCTCCAAAAAGATTCATCTCCGCGATCCGATCAAGGCACTCCAGGCAGCCCCGCAGGTATCCTCTCACTGTCATCAAGGCAGTGATGAGAAAAAATAGCAGGGAAAGTCCAGCCACCGTTAGTGACTGCCCTACTTCTGGCAATGCACAAATGTCCAGAAAAGTTGAGGTCTCATTTCAATTCCACTCTCTCATCAATGTCCGGGGTCCCATATTTCCATTCTGATGAACTGGGAACTGCAGCAGAGTTGTGTAGTGTCTGCACTCCATCATGCATGCATAGAATCTCATTGTGTATATGGATCACCCTATGAACACAAAGGTTGTCTTGGAGGATGGGTCTGACAGTTCACTCTGCACATTAGGCCTCAACCAAATGTCAGCAAAGGCCAGGGTATCCATCACCCCCCAAATTCTCTGAGCCCTGTGCCCCCAGGTGACTACAGCACCCACAGACAAAAGGCAAGGCTGTTTGGCTTTCTCAGACAAACAACCCGTAGCAATAGATTTCTGTGGCATTATGACACCTCATAATGCAAGCAAAAACTGTTAGTTTTAAAAGATAAGAAAATATATGAGTAGTTTTTAACCAATGGGCAGCTCTGCTCCCACATACATTCTGAGCACAGTAACCTTCCCTGCCTTGCAGATCCCTCCACCTGCCCATTTCTTAACATTCACTGGTTTAAAAATGCCATGCTTTCGTGGTGCTAACATCTGTAACATTTTTAGATGAGTTGTCATGTGCACGGACGTGCTTGTGACAGAAAAGTCTGTATAGTTTAATAGTCACCTGGATTGGCAGTGCTGGTGCAGCAACACACGCACCCCCCCAACATAAGCTTGGCAAAAAGAAATTTCAACCAATAGCCACCCTGTTACTACAGTAGCAGCCAATACCAGATCACGTTCAGTACACAGCCAGTCCTGTAAGGACATATGACCATTATTGGGCAATAACTAGATAGCCACCCAGTTGTGTAAGCTCTTCGAAACATTTGGCACGTGATCTGCAGAGTTCACAGATGCCGGTACCGCAGTCAGGGAGATGCATGCTGAGCACTTCCTTGTGCCCGTTATCACGCTCCCGGCATTCATTATCGCTGCTGAGCAGAACCTGTGAGCAATCCAACAGACCCATGCCTTCTGCTATGGCCCTGGTGGCCTGGCGGGGCCACGTTGGAGAACTCCCTGCCAGTTAGCTCCAGCGAGTCAGGGTCCCTGTTTCAGGACCAGCTAAACCGAGTGGAGCAGTGCACAGCCAGAGAGCTCCAGGATGCCTTGTGTCGGCACATCAACCCAATGCTAGCCAAAGCACCCACCATCCGTGACAGTTTAATGAGCATCAGTGAACTGGTTTTCAAATGATCTTTTCGTGTTATCAATAAAGCCTTTTAAAACATTTTCTGCGTGTCACTGTGTTTTCCTCTGACCCATCCAAACTTCCCTCCAACACTGGGACAGCATAGTTTCCGTCATTGTCCCCTCCCCTCCCCATGCTGTTTCCCACCGGGTGGCCTTTCCCTGTGTGTTCCCTATAGGCATTCACAGATTAGCCAGCTCCAGGCCTGAGCCATTGCATTTCCTATTGGCTTTCACTGGCTAGCCAGACCTGGGAATGACCATAGGAAGTGCAGAAGCACAGGCCTGCAACTGACTACTATGGCCCCCCTGCCCACAAGTGCATGGCCAGCAAACTCCCTCTTTATGGTACATCTGAGACACCCCTTCTCTTTAAACCCCCAGCCCCCAAAGTGGCTTATTGCTGTGGCATACTGCCACTCTGAAAGGCTCCCATCCCTTCCTTCCCTGCACCACCTCCTTCACTTCCCATCCCCCAGAGTGGCTTCATTCAACATGCCCCACCCCCCACCAAACTTCCCTCCTTTCCTAAAAGAAGCACAAGAATCCTGGGTTATGAAAAATAAAAGAACCCTAACCTTGAATCTTGGGGTCAGACTGACCCCACCGAGCACCAAAAACATTAAAATATGTTAATTAGTAGCTCTTCAAGTTTGAGCTTTTAGGACATTGTCACCGGCACCACTGGACATAACATACTAAAATTTCAGCCTGATACCTCTTACCGTTTGTCTCCTATGACCAAAAAAGGGCCATTTTGCAAATGGACCCCAGGTTTCCATAGAGTTTTCCTATTGGGGTCCAATAGACCCCAGCCAATGCATTTCAATAGGGGTCAAATGGACCCCAGCTTAAAATAAACCAAAATAAACAATTTTCAAGGACCATTCAGATAGCAAGGGGACATGAAACTCAAGGGCACTTCAGACTGGCAGCAGCAATGAAAATTAACCCCTTCACTGCTATTATCTTGTGCCTTTTGTATCATCGTTGAAAAAAACCATGAAAATATGCTACGTATTGGGTCTACAACTTTGAGCTTGCAGCACATTGTCACTGGTACCTCTGACCATAACATACTCAAATTTCAGCCAGATATCTCTTAACATTTGTCTCCAGTGCCAGGGTGCAAACGCACACAAGGTGTCAATGGAGTTTTCCTTTTTGGTTTTACACAAACCTTTTCTGTTTCATTTCTCATTTGTTCAGGTAATGTTAGGTTTAATTTCTTCAACCTAGGTTTAAGTTTCCCTTCTGGGGTCAGTTTGTGGAGACAAGAATCCTAGGTAAACAAAGAAATGCAAACAACCCCTGAAGCATCCTAGGCAACAACAACAAAAATGCAAAAAGCAGGCTATAAAGGTGCTATGAAGGTGCTGAGTGTACTCCACTGTCCTTAGTAAAGCTTGACTATAAGCCACAGCCAGTAATTTGCAGGAGAGGATTTTACCTTGGGTGAAAACAATCCCCATAAAACAGACTCTTTCATGTGTTTCTCTGTGTGTGTGTGTGTGTGCGCTTCCAGGGCTTAGATTGAAGGTTTTGGGACACAGACTATGTTTTGGGGATAAAATAGACCCCACCTATAATGGGTTTTCCCATAGGGATCCATATGTACCCCAGGACCTGGCGAATGCAATTTTTTTAAAGTCCAAAGTTTATAAAGCTTTATTGTATTTTATTAAATTAAAGAACTGTCAGTATAGAACTATAAATATCAAACTGTTTAAATATCAAATTGCTTCTTTTTCCACCTGTTCCTTTTGGGGGCTGCTTGGTGTGCTCACTTGGGTGGAGGGACTGATGGGGGGGGAAGACATCTTCCTGTCCACATCCTGTGGATCCAGTTGTGGACGAGTGTTTGCAGGAGATGTGCAGGAGTGATTGGCAGCGGGGAAGTTTGCCTCGCCCAGGAACTGTTCCTTGGTGTGAACGCTGTGCAAAGAGGGGTTTTCCTGGGGGGCTTTCCCAGTGGGGGGACCAATGCTGGCAGGTTCCACATAGGCATGTGTGAACAGTTGATGGGGGTTAAAAAGTGGCAGCAGCGCCTGAGCAACAGTGCGTGCGGTCACAGCAACATGCTTGAGCAGGAAGCTCTGGAGCTGAATAGACTGGTACGGGCTGCTTTGTGTCTGTGCCCACATCTCACTCATCATCTTGCTCCCTTGCCAAATTCTCCCTGCACCATTGGTTGCAGACCTGCAGGTCCTGTTTCCACTGGACGCTTGTGGCCCAGAGTTCTGTCTGTACCCGTTGGAGTGGCAGACCTTTCGCAAGGCAAAAAGGAAATCTGTTAGTTCAGACCACTCCACCCAACTTCCCACCCCAGTGTTTCATGCTCCCGCCTGCCAAATGTTCAGCCCTCCCCTGGCGCAAAGGGAAGCATGAATCGGTACCTAACCTATGCAGCTGCTGGAGCGGTTGCTGCTGCGGGATCTCATGCCACGCAGCTCTCCTCCCATGATTGCTGTAGAGAAGTGAAGAATGTACAGAAGTCAGCCATGGCCACTTGTGCCATTTCTCCCTGGCCAGCCCGCAGTCCTGCCATAGTTCCTCCCACCCCACTCCCCTCCAGCCAGCCTGTCGTGCCACTATGGGGGTCTTCTCTCTCCCACCCACTTCCTGCACCTACCTTTCTCATCTGGTAGGGCTGTTTCCCGGTGAATTCCCTGCTGCTCCTCCGCATTCTCCTGGCCATTTGTCAACACAGTAAAAATTAACAAACATAACTAGATAACAATAAATGGAAGCCGTTATCATGCAGCTGTATAAACGCCCCCCTCCACAGGTGCATTAACCTACCATTCTCCTCAGCCTCCACTGCCTTCTCTATAAACATGGCATCCGGGTCCTCCTTGCCCTTGACCAGAACCTAAGGTGGCTCCATGAACAAGGTCTGGCTCTCAAGCTTGAGGAGATACACCATGAGAGTCATGATGTCTGTGTCCATATCAACCTGTGCTGGCTCTGGTGTGAGGATGGCCATGGAGGGAACTCTACTGGCAGTCACGGCTTCTGTGGGGGAAGCGGAAGCGGTTGCAGCAGGAGCAGGCAGTAGAGGAGCCATATCCACCTGCGTCTGGCCCCTGGCAAAAGCTCAGCCATAGATGCAGGATCGCAATAGTGGCTCCATCCACACAGAGGAACCGGTCAAGGAGCTCGTCATAGGGCAATGTTTGCCTCGAACAGCCAGAGGCAAAGCTTTTGTCCCAGGTCTCCTTGTACCTGCACCTCAAGTCCTGGTGGGGCTGGGTCGCCGGGAGCACATTACACCAGTGCTCCAATCTCTGCGCTGGCTGCCAATAGTCTTCCGGGCCCAATTCAAAGTGTTGGTTTTGACCTATAAAGCCTTACACGGTCTGGGCCCTGCCTATTTGTGAGACCGCCTCACTCCCGGGCTCTGGACCGGCCCCTTCAGTCATCTGGGGATGCCCTGTTGGAGGTCCCTTGGGTTTCCCGGGGAGCCATGCAGGACAGGGTGTTCTCAGTGGCTGCGCCACACCTCTGGAACTCCCTCCCGGTGGGGGCCTGTATGGCCCCGGACCTCCTGGCTTTCTGTAGGAATTGTAAAACCTGGCTGTTCTGTCAGGCGTTTGGTGAGGGTGAGGGTGGAAGGGGTTGGGTTGGGAGGGGGTGGGTAGGATTTTTTCTCCTCACTTTTTACTACTTTTTACTATTTTTATTATTGTTACATGATGTTTTATATGTTTTATTGCATTTTATGGATTTCAATTTTGTTAGCCACCCCGGGCTGCCTGGCAGGAGGGGCGGGGTAAAAATCTTTTAAATAAATAAATAAATATAAATGGCCCACTGCTGGCACTGGTTAACATCCCAGGTGTTGCCCTACTATGCTATTTGGACTGGGATTTCTTGAAACACTGCTTTGTTCCTGTAGCACTTCACCAGGGAATATTGGACTTTCTGCTCCCTCCATAGAGCGATGAATGCCTTGGTCTCTTCTCCTCAGTTCAGGGACTGCATTGTCCGCAGGTGGATCGGTAGGCAGACAGTGACTGCAATTGCACAGTGTGGGACCACTGCTGGTTGTTGCCTGGCTGTTGGTTTGAGTCATGTCTGCGGTGGTAATCCTCTGCAAGTCGTTATGGAGAATGCAGAGGCTGGGAAACAACAAGTGTCACTGGGTGTACTGCCAACCAAGCAGGACGAGCTGGGAGAACACAGGTTTGTGCTTTTAAGGCCAATGTTACATGCGTGCCAGTGAGAGTGGAGAGAGGGACAGGAAGTGGTCATGCTGTCGGGGACACGGGGAAGACGCCGCCAACACCCATAAAGGCTCCCCGATGCAGGGGCAGCAGCCCCGCCGCGGACAGTGGCACCACAAACGGAGCCCTAACCCCCCCAACGCAAACAACGTGCGCTGCCAGACACCAGCCCCGCCCATGGGGGCTGGCACGCTGGATGCAGCCCCACCCCCTAAGGCCCAAGCTCCACCCAGGGTGGCGACACAACAGCCTGCGCTGCGCCGTTCAGCACGCTTGAAGGCGCAAGAGGGGTGTGGCTCTGAGGATAAAAGCCGGCGCCTTTTGACAACACGGCGCCGGTGAACAGAGATTCCTAAGAGACTGGCCCCCGAACAGTGAGTATACTTTTGCTTGTCCTTGTGACTTCTTGAGTTGGTTGTTGTATTTGCTTGCTCCCATTCCCGTCCTACCTGCATGTGAGTGACTGAGTGTGTGGGCGCGTGAAGAGTGTGTGTACACCCCCCTCCCCTGCTCTGGGTATCCTCGCTCTTCTCCCTTTTCCCTTGTGAGAATTCCCCCTCCCCTTCTCCAGTTTGGGAAACCCTTACCCTGACACGGAGGACTTCCCCCTGGATTGTGCCCTGTCCCCCCTGTGGTGTGATAGTGCGGTGCATGGTTGGGCCACAGAGTATCTTGGAGTCAGCCCTGTGCCCTATGATGAAGTAGGCCTGACCCCTTGTGGGTCTATAGGCCAAAACGCTACCCCGACGGGCATTTTTATACCTCTGGTATTGGCAGGGCAGGACCCCAAGATTGGCCCTGAGTGTGTGAGAGTGAGGAGACTCGTTCCCTTTCCTGGTTCTCCCTTCCATTCCTTCCCTACCCCCGTGACGCATGCCTTGGAATGCTCTAGGGTTTTCACCTGAGACTCCATAGTGCTGGCAGACCTGTACGCAAAGAGGATGCACGCAACCTAATTGACAGGATGTTGACACACATTAGACTGCATTCACCTGTACAGTGAGATCCACGCATTCCAGGACCCCACCGTGAGTAGGGGCTGCATGTCCAGTGGTGGTGGCCACATGGCCAGTGGGGAGAATACCTAATTGGCCACCCATCTGCTGTGGGCTACCATCTTGTTTGTTAACACCTAAGGGCGTTTTTAGACAGGAGAGCCTTCTCCTACTGCTATAAAATGTGGCTTGGTGAAACTCCCACCGGGGGTGGGGGAGAGGGGGAGTCAGATGCTCCTCGCTAGACCAGAAGTCACCCAGACGCTGTTGGAAACGGGCACTGGGTGACACCCAGAAGTGTTGACACACAGACTAGGTAAAACCTGGATTATTGGGGACTTACCTAGTCCGCGTCACAAAACATCTGAGAGTCACCCAGCGCTGTTGTTTCCAACGGTGCCCAGGTGACTTCCGGTTCAGCAAGGATCATCTGATTTCCCCCCTGCGGGGGTTTCCATAAGCCGCATTTAAAAACTCCTGTCTAAAAACGCCCACTTTGTATGATTCCAGGTTACTGTGTGTTAGGTATGTGGGTGAAGGAAGAGAGAGGGCGGTCTAATAAATTATGCTCATTTTCTGAGAAGGCAAATTTGAATCAAATTGGCATTTTGATAATCTGAGTAATTTTATCAAATTACTAACTTTAACATTACTTTGGGTTGAGTTGACACTCCCAGAACTTTTGATTGTCATATTGCAAACTGACGCATAACTCTTATCCAAGGATTCACAATATTCCACCAGTACTAAAATCACCTGTAACATTTATGGGACATCAAGAATTTGTTTTTAAAAAACTTTGTTACCAAGTGGAATAAATTTGAAAAATGCACAATCTTTCCCCCCAGTTTATCTATTTAGCTAGCTTATTTTTTGTAAAAAGAACTCTTGCTTTATATTTCAAAAACAATTTTTATCAGCAATGTTATCAAAAACGTTTCTTTAAAAAGCTGATGATTTTGATTTTTAAAAAGTTGCTCCATTTTTAAAAGGGTCCACTTCAATCATTTCCCAGTGCACAGAGTCTTCAAAGTTTTGCAAATTGTCATGCAAATTTTCAGTTTTTCAAACCAACTCGGCCTGGATAGTACAGAATCAGAATAAGCTTACCGCTCTGTAATATCTCTTCATTTTATAGGGGTTTGATTTATTACTTTTTAATAGGCTAACACATTATGCGAAATTCATTCATTTAAGCTTTTTAAACATTATCATAACCATCTGTGTTTCACTTGGGGCTCTTTTATACATTCTGAGTTCTGTGTGAAATCTTTAGCACTTCCTGTGCTCCTCAACAATCCTGGGTTCTCTGCCACCAAATGCAAACCATGTCTCTACATGTAATGCTTGCCATCATTCTAGCCCCTAACATGGGGTAAGTGTTAATGTTTGTTCACTCAAAAGGGACTTGGAGATGTTGCTCTAGTTCCCATCTCCATGATTAATTAGGGATGCTGTCATGAGGAGACATGTAGTCCGCATGTGTAACAAATATGTAAAGGAAAATGTTAAGACAACATGTATATAATGTAAGCTGAGAACTGAAAACTCACTTCAGGTAGGCAGTGTAGACCAAGAACTGCTAAGTCATCACATGAAGGAAATGATGCAGCCAGGAAACAGCCTAACACCTTCTGAAGACACCAGGAATCAGCTATTGGCTTGCTAATAAACTTGATCCTGCCTACGTTCAGAAAGTCACAACTCACCTAGGCGGGAAAAGAAACAGAAAATCCCTGGAAGAGTACCTAAGGGGTGATCACAAACCATCTTGAGCATTTTCATCCATCTTGGGTCACTCATCTTAACATCCCATCTTACCAGTCAGAGAAGGGCTGAACCAAGCAAGCCATAAAGTAAGGACATGATCTCTTGGAAACTCAAAGACTTGTACCCAGCCAAGCCTCCCATCACTAACTGAGAAATGGACTGAATTATTCTTTGGACTTGGATTTAGGGTAAGCCTAGTTAAGAGAATTCAAGTACAGATAGGAATGCGTTATTGGTTATGTTGTTTTGATTTACTGCACTCTGAGTATAATCTAGCACTATGTTTTTCATGATTTATTCATTAAACTTCTTTTAACTGAGCCTAGTGTGGTAAAGTGAATTCCTAACACTGGACTGACACAGTTTGGGTCAATTCTGTGTTTTCAAATGCAGATGAACCTAGAGATAAGAGTGTGCTTGGGGAACTCTGAGGCGCAAAGGTGACAACAAGGGTTAACCCGTTGCAGGTTGAATCAGTTCTAGAGAGAGAACTGATCCAGTGAGAGCTGCCAGCCAGGGAAACTGAGTCACAAACTGCCTAGATAATGCACCTAAGTTTTCTGTGTGCTTGTCAATTTCAGTGCAAGCTCTGGGCTTTGTCAGTTTCACTGTGGATCTTCCAGATTTGTCAGTTTCACCGGGGATCCTGCATTGTCAGTTTTGTGGGAACTACCACCTACAGTCAGTGGCTACCCATGAACTGTTGTGATGGGTGCTTACCAGCACCAAGAAGCAGCAGTGGTGGCAGCAGGAAGAGTCATGAGTCCCAGGGAATGTCAGTGAGTCACCATTGCTCCTGCTGCTGCCACTTGCTACTCCCTGAGACCTGCCTGTGCTCAGGGGTCCAAGCAGCAGCAACAGGAGTAGCAGTGGCAGCTCGTTGATGCACCCCAAGACTCAATGCTTCTTGGACCCCTTCATGGAGGCAGGTCTGAGGGATCAGTAAGAAGCAGCAGCAGGAGGAGCAGGCAGTAGCTGCTCACTGATGCTCTCTGGGACCTGTTATGGATCTTGCCAGTGCAGTTTGCTGCTCCCTGAAACTGGTAAGTATATGGAAGCAGGGAAAGCACAGGGGCAGCATGGTCTCCGTGCTTGTCCCTGTCTCCATGTCATGACATCTACGTGTTCATGCTTGCCCTGCACAATTGGCCTGGATTCAAGCTCACTGTGCAGAGCAAGTGAGTAGCCAGCACGTAGCTGCATAATTTAGGTTTTAAAATACCTAATGTATGCATTCTGTATATTATGCTAGCATAATGTAAAAAGCACCCTGGAGTTCAGGAAACCTGGGCTCCATTTCTGACTCACCCACTTATTTGCTTTAAGGAGGTTGCTTTCCCTCTTCCTGAGATTTGTGACCTCTCCTCCCCCTTATTAGCTTTACTAAGCTCTTTGGAATAGAGCTTTTCCCTTGCTGGACAGCCTTTCCCCAACACAACTGATCTCAACTGGGACCTCAGGGAAAGACTGCGATACATGAAACAGGATCTGTTGAACCATTTTAAGTTGATACTTCCAGATCACTTAGGGAAAGTGGAACCTTGGGAGTTGAGATGAAGGAAGGCTCTTGCAAAACGTGTGTCGGAGAGAGAGATATGGAGGATGGTACTGTGTGTGCTTGGCAGCTCTCATAAACTGAGATCATACAGAGATGGCAATCATTCCTTGAGGCTGAGCTCTCGTTCGCATCTGTCTTATGATGCAATGACATCTGTTAAATCAAGGAAGTCCACTATAAATGGGCTGCAATTCTACTGTTCAGAGAGGATGATGACTTGATCCTCGACTTCTGCCTTGGACCATCCAAAGTCCCACCCATATCCTAAAATTCCTATTCTCTGCCATCACCCCCCTTTCCCCAGCTTCTGTCTCTGTTGGGATTGCTGCACAGCAATTCCCTTCTCGCCTCCACTGTCAGAGGTGGGGGTGGGAAGGGGAGACCCTAGGGTGGCCAGCTATGCAAAGTTTAGAGGATACTTATGAGAAATACAGGTTGCAGGACTGCATTGGTCCAATGCAGCCCTGCAACTTGTATTTCTCATGTCCTCTTAAATTTGCATATCTAGCCAGCCTACAGAACCCACAGTTCACCTGTGGAACTCTCTACCTTGTGATGTTGTGAAGATCAATGTTGTAGCTGGTTTAAAAAAATAATCACTTCCGGGAGGACCAGTCCATCAATGGCTCTCAGGCGATGAAACCTCTGCTCATGATTTCCACCATAGTAGCATTGTTGCTCCCTCTTCCTTGAGTGGTGGGAAGCTTTGCAGGGCAGCCTTGTCTGGGTTAGTTTTCTTTAGGGGAAGGGTGGCATATGAATTGAAATAAATAAATAAAATGTGGGGAATAAGATCTGGGATGCTGTTTTAAGTGGGAATTTTTGTATTTTTATTCAATTTGGGTTTTTTAAAAATCAGTTTTATTTTAATGTATGTTTTTGATTGTATACACACATTTTATCTGTCCTGAGCCCTCAGGGAAGAACAGGCTATAAACTGAAATAAATAATATCCATCAGCGTCCTCTTTGTTAGTCATACCACAGTGATCAACGATTTGTATTAGTGCCAAGGAAGAGCTGCCATACTGGGTCAAACCAGTGGTCCATCCAGCCCAATATCCAGCATTTAATACTTCATGGGGTGAAAATATAAAAAATGGCATCTATGAAGTGCCTAAAGGACAGAACAAACATGAAGTCTCAATTTTGGGTGTGGGAATCTGGTGATTTGGGAAATTCTCCCAAATGTAGATGCTTGGCTTTAACAAAACATCTCGGCATTTGGGGAAACATTTTTAGTTTTCTGGTTATTTCTTCAAACATTTTGCCCCTCATCCATACAGTGATGGAGCAGAGGGCCCAGGAGATTCTGTGTCGACAGCATCACTCATACAAATGTCAGGACTCGGCCCTCAAACCTGCTTCTGTGGACGTTCCTGGAGCAGTGGCCAGCCCTGCAATACCACAGCTTGACCATGCCTCTGGCTGGCCATTCCCCGCAAGTGGCTTCTCTGCACTAGCCAGGCAACAAATGGCTACAGGGCCCTTTGCTCCATCGCTGGACAATAAATGAGTATTGGTCCCTGACTCCAGCCCTTGTCACGCCCCTTGCTCCCCTCCTTCCTGTTCACTGCTTGCCAGCCTTGTTTCCTGACTCCCGTCTCCAGTCCTAGTCTTGACTCTCTGATCCAGATGCCCCTCACCCGCCAAGTCCCTTACAATCCAACAAGAAATCTGCAATGCTAAAAACTGGGTTGGAGCGAACATCCCTGAATGTGTCAGCCAATAAAATTTGGGGCCTTTCAAGAAAGAGGCTGCGGACAAAGGAGACAACGAAGCCCAGGGATTCTTGAAGCCTCTCTAAAGAGCCATTGGAATTTGCTGTCCTATGGATGGAGGGCCCCAGCCAAGGTGATGAGTTGGAAACTACTACTTTACGAGACTGTGTACTGGATATAATGGTGCCTATTTCAGCAGCTCTTACCATGCAACTGTAACTAATGAATAACTCCTAAATGGGTACAGGCACATCAGCCTCTGAGATCTAAAAGGCTGTAAGTGCAAAAAACAAAAACAAAAAAAAGTTAAATCTAGAAATGTAAAGTTGCAGCAAACTGGCTGTGCATACCAGCACATCCGCCAAGAAACATTAGGGATTCTGGGAAGAGTGCCTGGAACTGCAAGTTAAGATGGTAAAAGTCTTAGCCCAGCCATTGATTGTTACCCCAGGAAATGATCAGGTTAGTTATGTGCTCTCTAGTAAAGTGCATAAGGTAATGGAAGCAGACTGAGAGGCTATGCATGAAAAATAGGCATCTGGTGTGAAATTGCAAATAGAAATTAGTGACTGGAAGAAGAATCCTGCTGTGATTTGATGACATCTTAGTCCTAAAATGTCACAGGGACAAGCCAGCAGCCCCTCTCCTCTACAGGATGCTGGCTGAGCAACACCTTCAAGCTTGAAAAGTACCCAAAGCTAATTTCCAATTAAAACCGGTCAGAATTTCCAACAAAACTTTATACTGATGGAAAATGTTTTTCTTCAGAAAAAAAAAAAAAAATGTGTTTACAATTTTTTCCACTGAAATTTTTCATCAAAAAATGTTTGGTTGATCTGAAATGTTTTGTTTCCATCTCTTTTGGGCCAAATTGGAATTTTCAAACATGTTGCACATGTGACAAACGTTTCAACAGAATTTTGAAGCTTCAATCTTGTTTTGGAATTTGGAACAACTATAACAATTAAAATCTTGATATTTTTTTATATTTTTTTCTCTCACACAAGACACAGATTCTGTCTCCCAGCAAGCTCTATTTCTAATGGAAAGCTAGCATAGCAAATAAACTGTTAGCAATTCTGGGTGTTAACAAATGCGACGGTAGACCGCTGTCCACCTGCCCATTTATTAGGTGTTCACCCCCCACTGCCCACATGGTCACCACCCACCAGACACGCAGCCCTCACTCACAGCGGGGTCCTGGAGCATGCAGAGCCCACTGTGTGGGCAAGTGCAGGCTAATGTGTGTCCACGTCCCATCAATTGGGTTGTGGGCAGCCTCCACACATACAGGTCCACCAGCACCATAGAGTTGCGAGCAAAAAGTCTAGAGCATTCCAAGGAGTGACCACTTCCAGCCCCTATCTCCACTTTTGCTCTCACTGGTGCGCATGTAATTTCTGCCTTTGAAGACCACCATGCCATTTTCAAACGTGTGTTCTCCCAGCTCTTTCTGGTTCACAGTACATGCCTGATATTTGCTCTTCCCTAGTTGTTGCATTCTCCATAATGATGTGCAGAACATTACCATCACCAGGGCTGTGGCTCAAATTGACAACCAGGCAACAACCAGCAACACTATCACCACTGCCCAATCTCCTTCACTGTCCACCTACCGATCTGCCCACCCGCCAACACTGCATTCCCTGAACTGAGGAAGAGATCAAAGCCTTCATCATTCTATGGGGAGAACTAAACTTCCAATATGCCCTGGTGGCATGCTACAGGAACAAGGCGGTGTTCCAAGAGATCTCAGCACAAATGGCACAGCAGGACTACACCTGGGACACGAACCAGTGCCAGCAATGGGCCAAGAACTTGAGGCACACATGCAACGAGATCCAGGAAAACAACTTTGCCTCCAGCCACGGGAGGCAAATGTCACCCTATTACAAGCTCCTCGACTGGTTCCTCTGTGTGGATGGAGCCATCATTGCATCCCATGTGTATGGCTGCGTCTTCGCAAGTGGCCAGAAACAGGTGGATATGGCTTTCTCACTGCCTGCTCCCACTTCAACTGCTCCCACTGTCACCATGGAAGCTGCAACCACCAGTGGACATCCCTTAATGCCAGTCACCATCCTGGACCCAGCATGGGGTCAGCACATGATTCTCACGGTGCTTCCCCTCCTACTCAAGAACTAGCCCTTGTTTGAGGTGCAACCTGAGGTTCTGGTCAAGGGCACAGAGAACTTGGATGCCACCTTTTGTAGAAGAGATAGTGGAGGTGGAGAACAGTAAGTTGTTAATACACCTTGTGGGGGTTTAAACAGCTCTACAGGATGGGAATGGTATGCATGGAAGTCACCATGGTGGAATGGTGGGCTGGCAATGTGGGGTGGAGGGGAAGGAAGCCAAAATGGTGGTGGGGGAGGGGGGAAATGGCGTGAATGGCCGTGGTTGGTTTCTGTATGTTCTTCACCCCCAGTGATTGTGGAAGGAGAGCTGCGTGGTGCTGAGATCCCACCACAACAGCTGCCTGAACAGCTGTATAGGCCAGTCACTCATTCCTGCTTTCCTTCAGGCAGGCAGTGGGCTGAAGATTGGGTGGGTGGCAGTCTGAAACGCCAAGGCCAGAATGGGGGTGGGGGGGGGAGGAGGGCACAGTCTGAACTAATAGCTTTCCTTGTTACCTTGCTACAGATCTGCCAGTGGAAAGGGCATAGACGGACCCCCCTGCCATAAGCGCCCATTGGAACCAGGACCTGCTGGTCTGCAACTAGCAATGCAGGGAGGATTTGGCAAGGGAGCTGCTTGGGAAGACTACGTAGCAGGCTGATGAGATCCACAACACCATTAACGGTACGTCCAGGAAGCATAGGAAGCTGTTGCGGCAGAACACCGCAGAATGCAAGACCTTTGCTGCTGAGGCCTTCCTGGACTGCTGGCAGGAGTCCTCTGGCAGCAATGTGAGTGGTCAGACTGCATGATCAAGCAGGCTGATCAGGACCGTATCAAGGAAATGAGTGAGATGTGGGTACAGACGTAAAGCAGCCTGTTCCTGTCCATTCAGCTCCAGGGCTCCCTACTCGAGCATGTTGCTGCCGTGACCACGAGCATTGTTGCTCAGGGGCAGGAGCCATTTCCCAACTCCCATCATCTGTTCACGCCCCTCTATGTGGAATGTGACCACCCTCCCTGGTTCCCCTACACACTCCAACTCCCAGAGAAAGCACCCAAACCCTCTCTGCACTGCACCCACACCTACAAACACTGCCTGGGCCAAGCACGCCTTCCCCCCCCCCCCCCATCATTCCTGTATGCCTTCTGCAAACACTCCAACACAGCCGGCTTCACGGGAGGAGCATCAGGAAAGCGTCCACCCACCCATCCTGCCACCCATGCGATCGCACCAAGCTGCCCCCAAAAGGAGCAGGAGCAAGAAGAAACCATTCTATTTTTTAAAAAAACAACAAAGTTCTGTTGTTTTAGAATAGCATGGTGCTATTCTATTTTCTGTGCTCCTTCTGGGAAAGGAGGGAACTTTGTGGGGTGGGGGACTATGGAAAATAGCAATATGGCATAGTGATACGACACTTAAGGGTTGGGGGTTTGAAGGGAAGGGAAGGCGGTATGGGTGCACCAAAAACGGGTGGGGGAGGCTGCTGGTTTCATGCATTTGAGGGTGGGGGGGGCATAGTAGCCCAATGGGGAAAAGCTCAGGTGGAAAGGGAACTTCCATAGGGAAGCCACAGGCAAAGGCTGGGTGCTGGCCAATTGCAGAGTAGCTGTGCCTCTGTGCTTCCTATTTTATTCACAGATCTGGCCGGGCCTGTGCATGCCAATAGGAAATGCAGAGGTTCAGACCTGCAGCCGGCTCATCTACGCATGCAGATAGGCAACGCACAGGGAAAGGTCGCCAGGCGGGAAAGGATACGAGGAGGTGGGGGCCCAAGAAGGGCAAAGATGACGTCCCTGTGTTACGGAGGAGCTGGAGGGGCCATAGGAAAACCCAGTGACACACAAGAAACATCTTTAAAACAATTAGGGATGGAAATTTCGGTTTCGGATAAAACCGAAAGTACCCAAAAATGGCCATTTCGGATTAATCCGAAATTTCGGTTCTTTTTCGGTTTCAGTACTATCGGATCTTTTGCATTGATTTTTGTACTGGATTTTTAACATTGCGGTTTGTCCCCCATTGAAAAACCGCAGTTAAAAATCCGGTACAAAAATCAATGCAAAAGATCCGATAGTACCAAAACCGAAAAAAACCCAAAATACATGAGAACCGAAACCAAAATTTTGCCCAGAGTCCCATCCCTAAAAACCATTATTGAAATCACACCCAAAAAAATCATTTAAAATGAGGGCTGAAACAATTGCTGCTCACAAAAATGCTTGCAATTGCAAGCATGCAGACCGAGATCTTGCTTTTCTCGATTTCTTGGTGAGCAGTTAAAAAAAATGGCTACGGGGGATGGGGGATGCTTGTAAGTTACAAAGGCCTGCTGCATGCTTTCCCCGCACACTGCTAAAGAGCTGTTTGACTGGGGGGGGGAGAACCTTCAACCCCCCTGTCCTCCACACCCATGCTCCTTGGGCTGACTTCGCCTCACTGCCTGGCTGAGGCTCCTAGTGTCCCAGTCACTGCTCCCCTCCCCAGTGCTCGCAACTGGTGCTTGTCAGTTTTGTTTTGTTTTAAAACTTGTTTTTTGTTTTGCGTGCCAAGAGCTTGGCGAGCACATCCTGGTGCTTGGTTCGTCCCAGAACAGAACGAGCACCAGGATTTTTGATGAGATTTACTCGGCTTATCGAGATCTCGGTTCAGCCTTATTTAAAATTGTCCACTTACACTCTTGAAACTGTCACCGATGGAGAAACAGGAGTAGGTGGTGGATGGGTGGAAGGAAGGGAAATCAGGGAGGGGTAGAAAGAGGGGGTGGGTAGGTGGATGGAAGGGAAGGGAAGCCAGCGAGAGAGAGAGGCAGAAACAGAGGATTGGAGGGAAGAGGAGGAGGAGGAGAGGGAGGGACGGAGGAGTAGAAGAAATAGGGGGAGAGTGACTTAGGGAAGACAGGGAGGAGGAAAGAGGTTTAAAATGGGGGTGGGTGGATGGCAGGAACGATGGGGGAGGGCAGAAAGTATGGATGTCAATTAATTATAGGTACAATTATAGATTCATCCATAACCGCCCGTATGCCGTATCCCATACCAGTCCGTAGCTGCGGCCCACAGAGTATCCTGCCCCCTGCTATGACTCAATCAAGCCGCCTGAAGACTAGAACTGCCTTCGCCCTCTTCCCTTCTCCTACATGCCTTCTCTTGGCTCACCAATGGCAGCCATTGGGCTGTTGGCCGCCACCGGCTCCGGCCCCACATGCTTCCTCTTCCTCAGGCTGCTCAGCCACAGTGGGATGAGAAGGGGCCAGCGAGACCCAGGGGGAGCATCGGGTGGCAGAAGCAGACCCTGGATTCCGCTGGGTCCTAGAGGCAGTTTCTTCTATCCCGCATCACTGCCTATGCCCAGCCAGAAACAGGGGGCAGTTGTGGAGGCCCACCAGTCCCGGGGGCCCTGGGACAATTGTCCTTGCAGTCCCTATTATAGCTATGTCCCTGTCACCTGCTGGTGGACTTTGCAGTTCTGGTACCAAGGTGAGCAGTCAGCTGTCAGCACCCAGGTTCCTGGACTCTCCAGAACTGCTCAGCGGCCACCACCTGACCACCTCTGTGAAAAAGACTTCCTGAATAGTGGGCACTGCAATTGTGTCATTGTGTAGTTGTCCCCCATTTCCCCACTAAATCAGGAAGCCCATTCTGCAGAAGCGAGAGGACCAACCGTCATCTTGATATATCCTTGCCCACAACTGATCCAGGCAATCAGTGGAACGGAAGAGATGCGACAGTTAAGTTACTGCCACTGTGGGGATCGTGAGAGAGGGAAAAATTGAGAGGGGATTTCCCCCATGACCCACACTCAGGGGGATGTGGCCCTTCCATCACCCACCTCTGTTTTAATGCCCATGATCCAAGCATTCAAAAATCACGACTCAGGCCCTAATAGTTAATCTATTTTTAAAATATTTTTTTGAGATAATACAGTCTGGGGTAAAAGCCGATGAGTACTTGATGCTGGATTTTGAGAAGTCTGTGGAGACATGCAAAAGGGAATGCATAACATGGCCAGCGAAGTGAGCCAAGACAATGATGTTCGCTGCAGTCTTTTGAATGCAAATAAATGGAGAGAGGGGATTTGCTGGGGACAGAGAAAAGAGAATGCTGCAGAAATCTAGACTTGAGTCTGGACAAGCGTTCTAGCTGCGGTGTTTCGAGAGAGAGAAGAAGGCATTGTACAGGAGAGATTGCCATCAGTGCCAGATTCAGAGAAGTTGGGGCTTTATACATAATTGTGGTGTGGTCCCCCTCTTACTATAGAAATGTTTGACCACACACCCACTGGGTCTGCACGCTATGATAACCCTGAGGAAAGATCAACCCTGTGGTGCTTACTACAACATCGCTATCGTCCCATAGTGGAGCAGCTTGAACAAATGCCGCCATCCTATGGACTCTGACCAACAGGGGGAGCCCATCCACTGCCAGCATAAATGAGTGAAGACCCAAAGACCATTTGCTGAAAATGAATAAGACAAAGTCTCCCTCTGGCGAAAAAAGAGCCAATAAAGCTTAAGCTCCCTTACAGTGACAACTAACTCAGCAAAGCCCCACTAGAGCGATTGACTTGGGAGAGCTCTGCCGGGGGAGGGGTGGGTGGGACAGACGTCCGTTGTACGCTGTGCTGTTGGCTGCTCCATGGGTCTCTTGAGAAATTCCCTGGATTTCTTCCAGACAGCAAGCCCTCTGTGGCTAGCTCTCAGGTTTGACTGAACAAATGTAACACCCTCATGTTAGGTGGCTGGACCAGTGGCAAGCGTTCTATGTAGAGACACCCAGCAATTCATCCATTAGAAAAAAAGTCAAGGGAAATGTTACCACAAAGGATTTGGATGTTCAGTTGAAGATAACATCCTCTTCAGAGGCCAGGGCTCCTGGCATTGCAGGCCGGCATCTTATGCGTCTGCATATGTTGGTGTTTCAACATAGGTGGTATTGGCAGAGATGGGTGGCGAGGGGCCTCCTGAATCTCCACAGGCCAGGGCGCTCTCTGTGGTTCTGTATTTTACACTAATGCTTTTCATACTCTCGTTCACATTTCAAGGTTATGTCAACCTTGGAACCTTATGTCCTTATGACATTTCAAGGTTATGTCAACCGTACGTCCTTGTCAATCATGGACCCCAAATATTAGGAGCTTCTTGTGGTGCTAATACATGGGCGCCTGTACGGTGACACAGTCTATACTATTCAGGCCCTGGCGAGGGTTGAGAAAGAGGAACAAGTCTTGAAGCAGTCAAGCACCCGTGGCAGTAGCAGATCTGCACTATGCTTGGGCTTCCCTATGGGACAGTGGCTTGCCTCCTGCACTGTTGTCAACAAGGCATCCTTGGCCACGTTGGTGCAAATCGTTCATTTTCAATCTCTTGAGAGCAGTGGCTGTCATTTGGGAGATCTAGGCAAGTCACAGTCATCCAGCTACAGTTGGCGCAATCCAGCGAGGCAGAGATTTCTGGCGGGATTGTTATGTCTGGCTACTCTCCATTAACTGTGGGAAATGACATTGAAATATGCCATTGAAGCAGAGGCTGTCTACAGCTCCACTCACAGTAATGGTACAGAGGCAGTGTTGGAGCAGGAAATAGGAGGGGGAAAGGGCTAGCGGTAGGAAAGGGTGTGGCCAGTGGCAGAAAGCGATGTGCCATGGACATTTTCTGCTTCCTGCCATTTTACCTCACAAAGTGAACTCCGGTACTATCCTGGCTAATTGGGTTTAAAATGGTTAAAAGCCTGGAGCTGTAGAATTGGCTTTCTTGTGTGCATTTGGGTTTCCTAATTTTCTTCCTTTGCTTGGAATGGTCTCTTTCCCAAAATACATAAACAAAAGAATACATACATAAACAAAAGGCTGCATTTGACCTAAAGGTACGTCTCTGGCGCTATATAAATGCTTATAATAATAATAATAATAATAATTAATAAATAATAATGCAGTCATGTTTTTGATGCATCTGACAATGATACATGAGAGCAGGTGAGGAAAAGCTGGTATAGTCCTTAGGTTATCACACTTCAGTTTGTTGTTTGGCTTTACACTAATACAGGAGTATTACAGTGTCATGAATACATTCTTGCAGACTAGGTCCTCTAGGAAGGAAAGTCTTAGAGAACTGGTTGTTGATTGGGTAGAATATCACCTGGACGTAACTGTGCTCTGACCCTTATGGAGCATCATGATGGAAAGGGGGCAGAAAGGTCCCTATGGCCCAGTCCTTTTCTGACATAGTTGTGACTGGAAGTCCAAATTTCTCTGGGTTACCAGGGATATCCCTGGCTGACCCAAAGAGGCTGGACTTCTGGAGCTCTGAGAGTCTGGGTCAATACCTGGAGAATTTGGGAATCAGCGTGTGTGTGGAAACACCCAGTGTGGTGTAGTGGCTAAATTTGCAGTTCCTGGACAGGGAGGTAGAGGGAGGCCCTGGTTCAAGTCTCGGCTTAGCTAGAAACTCACTGGGTGTCAAGCCCCCCTGCCAGCCATGCCGGCTGGCGGGGGGCCGCTCTGATTGGGGTCTGCCCTCAACACCGACCAGGACACCCCAGGTCCCTCCAACCCTGCACTGCCCCCGCCGGTGGCGCAAGACACTCCCCTCCCACACAGAAACCCCCACCAGCCAAGCACAGACAGGCGCAGGGCCCTCCAACGCAGCAGACTTGACCACACCCCCAGTGCGCCGCTCCGCACGCTTGCGGGAGTGCGCAGGGGGTGGGGCCTCAGGGATAAACACCAACGCTGGGAGGCACTCGGTGCTGGTGATTGAAGTAGAGAAACCGGTCGACTGAGCGAGCGCTAAGTAGTGTGCTGTTTGGGTGTCTTATTGGTGAGAAGTCTTAGCGTCTATTTGTTGTTACCCTATATTCTTTCCGTGTGTGCTTGAGAGTGTGAGTGAGTGAGAGCCTGAGGAGCACAAGCAAAGGAGTGCGAGCCCCTTCCTTTTTCCCCAGGAGCATTACCCTTTCCCCCGCTGGTGTGCAAGCCCCCTTCCCTAGCCCCCTTGTTCACATGGCCCCCTATCCCCTGTTACCCTGTCACCCTTCCTGCACTACCTTCCCTCTCCCCCTTTCCAGTGTGGGTTCCGTGTGTTGGGTGAGAGAGTGGGGCCCAAGACTCCCTCCAAACGCTTGGCGCCCTATGATGATAGGGACCTGGGCTCTATAAGGCCTATAGGTCCACACACTATCCTGACGGGCATTAAACCTCAGAGAGACCACTCCAGCGTCCTGAGTCCGGGCCTGTGCGTGGGTAATCTGAGTGAGCGAACACGTGAAATCCCTGGTCCTTTGCCCTTTTCCCCCACCTTAGCTCTCCCCCAGTGACCGAATCACCAGCACCTCTCCCCCCTTTCAGGTATTTGTGCAGATGGATATAGCAAAGGAAATAGCAGACCTTATTCAAGTGGTTCAATCCGTGGCCCTTGGAAGTTCGGGTCTTACAAGAAAACCAACAGGCCCTGACTGGCGTGATGGCCCAGCTCCAGGCTGCCCCCGTGGCACCTCCCCCCACCATAGTCTCCGTGGCAGCCCCCATCCCAGAGGCTGCCGCAGCGGCTGTTCTGAGGGAACCCTGGGGCCCCTGCATTGAAAAGTTTCTGGAGGAATGTGAGACCTTCCAGGGCTTCATGGCCCTGTGTAGGCTGACCTTCTCAATGCAACCCCAGACCTACCCTACCGATACCTTGAAAATCACCTACATCATAGGGAACTTGGGGGGCACCGTCCTGGAATGGGCTACCACCTTGTTAAAGGGAAACAGTCCCTTATTGTCTAACTATGCAGACTTTGTAAAGGAGTTCACTCTCCTTTTTGATCACCCCCACCGGGTGCGGGATGCAGAAAACACAATCATGTCCATCAAGCAAGTCCGTAGGGGGCTTTTGGAGTATATCACTCAGTTCCAACAATTAGCTTTAGAACTGCAGTGGCCCGATTATGTTCTTCTGGCTATGTTCTGGCGGGGCTTGTGCAAAGAGCTAAAAGACCAACTCGCTCTTACAGCTCTACCCGAGACATGGGAGAAACTTGAGAAGTTGACCCTCCAAATTGATGATTGCTTAGCAGAAAGGCGCTGCGAACGCAAACAAGAGCCATGAAGTTTCGTCCCCTGGGCATTGGCCCTGCCACCACCTGGGACAGGCGCCCCAAAGACTGCAGATCCGGAACCCATGCAGCTCAGCGCATCGCAAGGACCTCTGACGATGGAGGAAAAGGAGAGATGCCGCCGGTCGAGGGCGTGCTTGCTTCTACTGTGGAGAGCCGTCCCACTTCGTCCACAAATGTCCTTCATTACCCCCACACCAACGAGACTCGGGAAACGCTCGGGGTCGGGAAGAACCATAAAAGTAGCCCCTTCTACACAGGGGACACATTGGACACATCTGTGCATTCCCCTCACTATTCATCTGGATCCGGGATGTTCTGTTGTGACCTGGGCCATGGTAGACTCTGGTGCCTCAGGCAACTTCATGGATAATAGTCTGCTGCGCAAACATGCGATCCCTACCCAACCCAAGAGAAGCCCAGAATTGGTTCGTTCGATCAACAGTTATCCTTGGTCTCCAGACCCATCACTCTGCAAATGTGACCTTTATCATGGGCAATGGGGCACACCATGAAACTGTATCATTTGATGTGGTCTGACTCTGAACCCCTCTTTTTTTGGTCGCCCTGGGACTGCCCTGGCTTACGCTACACAGTCCGCAAATCAATTGGACTGCGAGGCAAGTGCAATTTTATTCCCCCTATTGCAGTGAAACATGCCACTACCCCAGACCCAACCGGACCGGGGTTTTGGCAGCAACCAGTGAAGCGTCCCAACCCATGTTTCAATTACTACCCGAGTATGCGGATTTTGCCGATGTGTTCAGCAAGGTTCAAGCAGCGAAGCTACACACACACACCTCCCCATCGAGCCTACAACTGCCCCATCGACCTCCTTCCAGGCAAAGAGCCCCCGTTTGGCCAGATTTACGCCCTTTCAACCCCAGAGTTAGGAACTCTCCGCCAGTACGTGGATAAGAGCCTCTGGAATGACTTCATCTGACACTCCTGTTCGCCTGCGGGGGCCCCCATATTCTTTGTGCTCAAGAAGGATGGAGGCCTCCGCCCGTGTATAGATTATCGGGGCTTGAATGCGATAACCATAAAAAACAAATATCCCCTTCTGTTAATCTCTGAGTTGGTGAACTGCCTACAGGGAGCTACCGTCTATACAAAGCTCAGTCTCCAGGGGACCTATAATCTGGTACAAGTGCGACCTGGTGATGAATGAAAGACTGCGTCCCGCACACGATACGGACACCATGAGTACTTGGTCATGCCATTTGGACTTGTCAGTGCTCCAGCTACGTTCCAGCATTTTGTCAATGATATTTTGAGGGATCTGCTGGATGTCTCAGTTATCTCCTGTTTGGATGACATACTCATTTACTCCACCTCCTTAAAGCAACACATTCTCCATGTACGACAGGTGTTACAGAGACTCCAAGACAACAAAATATATTGTAAAGGGGGAAATATACCTTTCATTTGACAACGGTCGAGTTCCTGGGTTTTGTGATTTCCCCCATGGGCATCCATATGGACATGCAGAAGGTAGAGGCGATCCAACAGTGGTCAACCCCAAAGGCCGTGAAACCCCTCCAGCGCTTCTTGGGAAGCACAAATTATTACAGACACAATATTCCTAATTACGCAGCTATCACCTCGCCGCTCACACTTGTTGAAAAAGGATCAGTCCTATCTCTGGGGAACAACTCAGCAGCACAGCTTTGAACTCCTTAAACATGCCTTTACCTTGGCCCCTCTCCTTCAACACCCTGACTTTGAGCGCCCTTTCTGTGTGGCATCCGATGCATCTAGCACCACTATTGGAGCGGTATTGCTGCAGGGCACCCCTACCTCTAAACAACACCTACCATGCACATATTACTCCCGCCAACTCACCCCTGCGGAGTGGAACTATACTATCTTTGACAGGGAGTTGCTTGCTGTTGAGGCAGCTTTTGAGACCTGGCAGCACTACCTTGAAGGGGCAAAACACCCCGTCATCGTAATCACGGACCATAAAAAATTGACCTTCTTACAGACCGCGCAGATAAATAATGCCCAACATGCCCGCTGGGTGTTATTCTTTGCATGGTTTACCTTTCACATTCAATATCGCCCAGGGCACCTTAATGTGTTAGCGGATGGACTCTCCCACTGCTACGAGCGACAAGACAACAACCCCAAACCAAAAGGAACCATTTTTAACTCCAAGGTATTTGCCGCCTCCCATGTAAACATGGAACAACTCCAAGAAGCAAACTAGAAAGAACTACCCGATCTCCCCGACCCCAGATGTCAACTGACAGAGGGGCTGTGGACAAAAAAACGGCAAATACTGGTTCCCCCCTCTTGTAGGCCCCAAATCCTGTGGGCACACTGTGATGCCACCCTAGCAGGACACCCAGGGCCACAACACATTCTGCAAATGATTCACTGGACCTTTTGGTGACCATCTGTAGTTCGGGATGTTCACCAACACATTGAGCAGTGTACTACTTGTGCCTAAACGAAGGGTCCCCGAAAGGCCCCCGTCAGGTTCCTCCAACTTTCTTCACTCTCACAGGGACCATGGCAATGGATAGGGCTCGATTTTATTGTCGAGCTCCCCCCCCCTCTCGCTCTTACAACATTATCTTCGTCATCGTGGATCATTTCACAAAGATGGCACACTTCATGGCCTGTGAACGACTGCCTTCGTCTCGTCAGACAGCACTTCTTTTTGTCTGACATGTGATGAAGCTACACGGATGTCCCCAAGAAATAATTAGTGATAGAGATTCCCAATTCACCTCACGTTTTTGGAAAGCACTCTTTGTGGCCATGCACGTGACCTTGACCCCGACAACTGCCTACCACCCCCAAGCAAACGGTCAGGTGGAGTGAATCAACCAGAACCTGGAACAGTGCCTCCGGTGCTACATGACAAACCTCCAAGCTGACTGGTACACGTGGCTCCCCTTCGCCGAATTTGCCCTCAACAATGCCCCAAACGCGTCCATTGGGGAATTCCCATTGTATGTCTCACATGGGTTTCACTCACAAATAGGTGTTCTGGACCTCCCTTCTTCACAAGTCCCTGCGGCAGGGGCCCTAGTACAATGGATCCATGAAGCCCAACGCGTAGCTAAATGTACCGCGCAGCAAGCGCAGCAGCGCTACAAGAGCACAGCAGACAAGCACTGTACCCTAGCCCCATCTTTCCATCCCAGAGCTCTCATATGGGTTAACCGTCACCACTACCCAACCTTCCGTCCCTCTACCAAATTGGACTTTCGATACATAGGCCCGTACCCCGTTCTTCGCCAGCTCAATGAGGTCACCTACAAGCTCCAGTTACCATCCCACCTTTGCATCCATCCCTCCTTCCATGTGTCCCTCTTGAAAAAGGCACACCCTGCACCCCAGTCCCCGGCCTCCATCCCTCCCGCACCCATCCCGATCTCCCATGGGCCTGAGTATGAGGTCCGAGCCATCTTGGATGCTCGCTGGCAGTATGGGCACCTGCAGTATCTCATTGATTGGGCTGCCTATGGTCCCGAGGAGTGCTCCTGGGAGCTGGCCTCCTCCGTCCATGCCCCTCGCCTGGTGTGGGCCTTTCACCGGTGTCACCCGTCCAAGCCTCGCCCCCCCTTGGGGGGTTGGGAGGGGGCCTTGCTGGGAGGGTACTGTCAAGCCCCCCCACCAGCCACACCTGCTGGTGGGGGGCCGCTCCAATCGGGGGCTGTCTTCGGCCACTGACCCAGACACCCCAGTTCCCTCCAACCCTGCGCTTTCCCCGCCCTCGGAGACGGTGCAAGACACACCCCCTCCCACACAGAAACCCCCACCAGCCTGAGCACAGACATGCGCAGAGCCCTCCAATGCAGCAGACTTGGCCACGCCCCCAGTGCGCCACTCCGCACACTTGCAGGAGGGGGCAGGGCCTCAGGTGAGATAGCATCTATTTGTTGTTACCCTATATTCTTTCCGTGTGTGCTTGAGAGTGTGAGTGAGTGAGAGCCTGAGGAGCGCAAGTAAAGGAGTGTGCGCCCCTCCCTTTTTTCCCAGGAGCATTACACTTTCCCCCGCTGGTGGCCCCCTATCCCCTGTTACCCTGTCACCCTTCCTGCACTACCTTCCCTCTCCCCCTTTCCAGTGTGGGTTCTGTGTGTTGGGTGAGAGAGTGGGGCCCAAGACTCCCTCCAAATGCTTGGTGCTCTATGATGATAGGGACCTAGGCTCTATAAGACCGACGGGCATTAAACCTCCAAGAGACCACTGCAGCGTCCCGGGCCCGTGTGTGGGTAATCTGAGTGAGTAAACGTGTGAAATCCCTGGTCCTTTGCCCTTTCCCCCCACCTTAGCTCCCCTCCCCCCCCCAGTGACACTGGGTGACCCTGGGCCAGTCACAATATTCTCTCAGCCTAACCCACCTCACAGGGTTGCTGTGAGGATTAAAAGTTGTGTTAATTAGTTCTTTGTGAAGTGCTCTGAATGCCATGGCAGGGGGGTGCTGTATAAACATTATTATAGTGTATATGACCTCAGTATTTAGTCCCAGGTGTTCTCTTAGGAAGGGGCAAAATACAGGTCTTGGATTTAAAAAAATCAGTTTGTCAATTAAAATGTTTCCTGGAAAATAGTTCCCATTTTTGGTCCAGCACCATGCATAGATCTTCCCTTCATTTGTGGGTTAAAAGTTCCCCCAGTTCATGAAAGAGCTTTGCATTTGCTCCAGGCAGGCCCAGTGCCCTGGTCCTCCAGAATCAGCAATGCACTGAAAATTACCTCACTAAATTCCACATTCTGAAACACACTCCTAACTAGGATTGCCACCAACCTGGGTTTCACTCCAAATCTCTGGGCTCTGGGAGAAGCTCTGATTGCTCCAGGTCAGCCAGGGGTGCCGGAGAAAAATCATGGTGGCAGAGAGTAGCCACATTAGAAAGGGGGCAGGCCCCGGAGACTTTCCCAACCGCTTTCCAGAGAGCCCCCCCCCCCTTATGGAGTACCGTAATGCTCCACAAGTGCGGAGTTGTATCGGAAAGGGGCATGACAATCTCTTGCCCTGCCATTGGGCATTTTTATGCACACCTTCATAAAGTAAGTGCCAGTAAGTGAAGCGCAAACCCATTTGTGAGAATGTTAGGAGCCATCTCAAAGAACCTTGTTTACAAGGTAGCAACCTTCTGTTCCCTGAGCCTGCCGCTCCCCCCCAATCTGCCGCTCTAGGCGGCCGCCTAGGTCTGCCTAGTGGCAGGGATGGCCCTGCATGACACGCTGCCTGTCTGCCCGCCCAGCCTGCCACCAAGCTCCAAGTATGCCTCAGTCTGCCTTCCTGCCTCCTATGCCAAGGTGTCTGTCTGCTCACCCAGGTTGCCTAGCTCAAAGCCTGCCCAAGCCCACCTTCCCTACTGCCTCTCATACCACGCGGCCTGCCCGCCTGCCCAGGTTGCAATGCTTGAACCCAGCCTCAGTCTGCTTGCCCTTCTGCTCATGCCACGCTGCCTGCCAGCCCACCCATCTGCCCAGGTGGTCTAGATCCAAGCCTGCCTCAGTCTGCCTGCCTCTCATGCCACGATGCCTGCCTGTTCACACAGGTGGCCTAGATCAAAGCCTGCCTCAGTCTGCCTGCCTCTCATGACACAGTGCCTGTCTGCCTACCCTGGCAACCCTGGGTGATGTGCACCACTGGTCTGGTAATCCCACCGCTGCTGTCTGCTGGTCCATGGGTGCTCTGCCCTGGCCAATCCAAATGTGCCCACACAATCCT